>MNCI01035832.1:215177-283031 GCA_015680685.1 Gnetum montanum
CTTGGATGCTTTTTCTTGGGTTTTCTACCATTCTTACATTGTTCAAATATCAAGAAGATGAGTGAATAAAAATAATTCTTTGCATGGTGTGGTTCTCACGCATCAAAAGAAAAGAGAAAAAGGTGAGAATTCAAAGCACACCCCTTAGACATAATAAAGTAATATGGGCTACAAGCGTTGGTTATGGCACTGGAAAGACATGTTACCCATGCCTAAAGGTTCCCTCTAACTAAGGCCTTTTTTCACTTCCTGCTTCTCCATCTCACTATCCTTGGAATGGTGGTTACTCTTTGTGAAAGCATTCTTGTTGCCTCAAGAGGATGGATTGGCCAAGTGTATTAATGCGAGATCACTGAATGTGGTTGGTTTGAGTCTGGATTTGGGATGAGTTCTACTCAGTTATCTTAACCATGAAATAGACAAGGGGCTTTACACAACCTTGTTCTTGGGATTCCATTCCATTCTCTCCTCTCCATCTTTCTCCCCATTTTCCACCTCATTACTGGTTTTATCATTAGTCTATTCTGGGTTGATGCATTATTTTTCTTTGCTAAATTCTTGTGGGTAAGTTTTTAATTGTTGCTTCCAAATGACATTCCTAGAGCCTATGGACTCTTTGGTTTGTGGGTTTGTTAGGGCATAAAGGGCATGAGCCTTCTTTGGGAAGGATCCACTTGCATATCTTTTGGTTTGGTTAAGTTAAGTTCTTTACCCTTAGACATTGTTACAATCAAATTGTTTTTATTTACCGCATCCATGTCATCCAAATTGTATGCATCTTCACAACTGTTTGTAATGAATTCCTTTTTATTGTTGTGAATACCCTCTTTCCACTACTCCTTGTGTCAAGCTTTCTCTGAATTATATGGATCACTTCTATTATTTAACACATTCGTCAATCTTTCCACTAACAATATCAAGTAAGCAATCTATCACAATGACAACTTGGCTACATAAAATCACCAATGAGATAAGGTATTCAACCATTAATTATGTATTATATATACTAATCCTTGGTTTTGTTGTGATTGTAGTGGGAAGCGTGGATTGGAAGTAGGACTATCGTCACCAAGGAGGATGTGATCATATCACTCATGGGAGATTGTTCATAACCGCTAGATCTCTTTTACCTCCCCCTCATTCTACTCTTGCCAAGAGGGGTTGGATGTCCTTTGGATCCATTGGTGTTCTTTCCTAGTTATCATGAACACCAATTTTGTACATAATTGTAATATTGTATGCTCAGGCACTTCTGTATTTGTCTTTTTTCTCTATGTCACTCTGCATGTTAGTCAAATAAGTCCACATCCCCCTAATATATTTTGTAAAGAACTTGTTTCTCTTCTTCTNTGAAGTGTGGATGGATATTTATTCAAGCATTGATGTACCTAAGCACACCATTGTGTTGGCAATAAAGATGAGTTCTTTGATTCATCCTTGCAGCACTTGAGATTTGTTTTCTTACGCATTTCTTTTATTTTATTTTCTTATGCATTTATTTTATTTTATTTTATTTTATGCACTTTACATTTATGTTATTAGCACAGATATTCATTTTGATCAATTAAGCAAATCGTTAAATTACACAAGCACAACCACTTCGAGCATCTATGTAATGCTTGGTAACCCAGTAATGATTAGCGTTTGGTAATCCCAACAGTGTTGCACTAGTTCAGGATGTGTATAGTAAGTGGGAATAGATGCTGGTGTTAGGATTAGTTAGAACTTAGTTAATGAGTACTTAATTTAAATTAGTCACTTAGTTACCTCTCTCCTTCCCTATTAGCGTAGGACATAAAAACATAAAAGCTATAAAAATCATATGCCTCAAGCTTACTTAACCATACAATCGTGACATACAGGTAAGCTTGGGAAGACAACAATCAACTAACCTGTCCTTTTTCCACAAGGGCACATAAGCACTTAGTCTATGGAATTTGACCAGATCGTGTGTGAAATGCTCGTATTCATATGGTTGAGCATAGGGGTACCTTGCCACTCATCAATGGGATTGCCAGTAACCAAAAAAGGAAATGACTCAATTTTTGTANGGGATTGCCAGTAACCAAAAAAGGAAATGACTCAATTTTTGTAGTAGTTGATCTTCTATCAAAGATGGCACATTTTATAGCTTTGAAATCTACAAACACAGCTAAAGAAATAGCCCAAAAATTCATATGAGAAATGTTTAGATTACATGGTTGTCCAAAATCTATCACTTCAAATAGAGATCTATTCTAATGCTACAACCTGCTATTGCTAGGACATTTAGAGGTCATATGGCCTTTTTGACCATAAACCAAACATTCTATAGAAGAGAAATCAAGGTTATAATTTTAAAACTTTTTACCTCATTCTTTACCTTTGAAAAAATTTATTCTTTGCTGAGTTAGCCCCTTGCTTCTTCTTGCTATCAGTCATTGTAGCTTTTTTTATAGAAAGGAAATCTTATCTTTACTACCCTCATCATGCTCATTCAGCTTCTTCTCCTTGGATGTATTCTTTAGAGCAATGGATTTTTCTTGGATAGCTCCTTTACTTATGAGATTCATTTCATAAGCAATCAGAGCATTTTGAAGCTCTTCAAATTTTGGAGTTAAAAAATATTTGATTTCCTCCATGGTCATGGCCTTTGGTTTGAACTTCAGATGAAGTGTTCTGATCATTTTAATAATGACATTTCTCTCTTGCAAATCTTTGCTAGTACTTCTAATAGCTACAACAAGATCATTTACTCTAGAAAAGTAATCTTTTATTTTCTCACCTTCTCTCATCTTTAGCATATCATATTCACTTTGTAAAACCAAATTAGATTATTTAATTATAGAGGTTTCTTCAAAAGTAGCCTCTAATGTTTGTCAAATTTCTTTGGCCATTTTACATCTAGCTACTTTATTAAACTCATATTTATTCAAAGTATAATATAAATATTTTTTGTCTTTTGAGTCATACATAAAATTATCTTTCTCCTCTTCTATACATTTGTTGTGGGGCTTGATGGTTCTAGTGGAGCTATCAATAGGTGGAGTATAGCCTTCAAGAATGGACTTTCAAACTTCAAACACCATATATTGAAAGAATCCTTGCATCCTAGCTTTCCAATAGGTGAAGTTGAATCCATCAAACATGGATGCCTTTATATAACATGTCCCCTCCATTGTTCACTCTTAAAGTTGATGATGAAGAAGAGTACTAGGCAGCAATACCACTTGCGGATCATTGAACTTAGAAGGGGGAGATGAATAAGTTTCCATAATTAAAATTTTCAGCCACAAAGATCACAACAAAATTTAATGTGGTGTCCCAACTTGGGTAGTGCATACTCAAAAGGTAGATCACTTACATACCTCTAGACTTTGTTCCTCTCAAAATGTGGTTTGAAGTGTACCACACCCTATATAGCTCTAAGCTCCACTTTGAAGTGACTCAACACCCCAAATCTACTAAACCCTGAAAGGTTCCAATAAGCTTATAATGTGGTTTCTAAAATCCCACAACCTTTACAACTTGAGCTCCACTCTAGAGTGTTGTGGCACTACACCAATACCCAATCTCGCAGGATCTCAACAAGTTCAAACAAGATGCCTTCCCACAAGAAGATCATCAACCCTGCAAGGCAACAAAAGAGAAATAACAATCACAAGAAAATAATGCAACTAAATTTGCTAATCCTTGTACTTTGATGTATAGCCCACTTTGACCCCTTACAATACACAAACGATAGTGACATCAAAAACAATAAGAAGAGAGTGATGTATATAACGATTTCTTGATAATAACACTTGATAATACATAATTCTTGTCCATTTCCCAAAGGAATGAAGTCTTATTATAGTCATTATGTTTTTGAAATCACCTCAAAATTCATGCAATATCTATCTAACAATCATTGGATATGTCTTCTTTGAGACTAAGATGTCCTACATCAAACCTTCATTCTGGAAAGACATATTCTCCATAGGAAAGACGTCTTTGTTGAGACATATTTCTCACCAAAAAGGCATCTGCTATTTTTTAGAGACATCTTCTTCTAAGCAACCTTCAACTTGTCCAAGACATTTATTGTTTCTTGAAGATGTATTTGCTTGATAGTAGATGTTTGTTGTTTCTGCAGGACATCTTCGTTGATTCTCCTTCACTTTGGCCAAGATGCCTACTATTTCTTGGAGACATCTTTCTTCAGTTCCCTTTGCACTTTGAAATCGTCATTCCTTGTCCATGCTTTTGAACTCCCACATTCTTTCTTGAAACCTTGTAGATGTTTCAATCCAAGTTATTATCCAACAAACACAATAACCACACAAACTTCCCTTTACTTCATTTTTCTTAATGTTTTGACATACCAAAAGGTCAACAGTAGCAACTATTATGAAAATGTAGTAAACACCTAAATTTATAACCAAAACAATGTTGGGTATTATGGGAGGAATTGGGATACCAACATTGGTTTTAACAATAGGTATTAGCAAGGTTCAAGGTTTTGAACATATAGCAAATGATTTTGAAAAATGTTTGTGAAATGTTTTGTAAACTTTCGGAATAGGTTTTGAAAAAGGTTGGAACAAGTTTTGAAAATGTTGCAAATAGCTTTTGAAAATGGTTTTGGCTAAGAATTTAGGTAGAGGTCGTCCTTCTAGTACAAAAAACCATAGTTCTTAGAAAATTCGGTTGTTAGAAAATCAAAAATCCTAGATGGAAACAACCTAACCTTAGATCCCAAGGACCTCCAAAAAAATAGGATCCAAGGTGTCCTAGATGGTCTTGTTGATTAGCTAGGTACTATAAAATATAAATGGGAAAATAAAATTAAAAATTCAAATGAAAATGAATTAACATAGAATTAAACATTGAATAAAATATACATTGCAAATGAACTAAAAAATTTATTGAATGAAAGTGTAAAGTTGAAGAAGTATAGATAGTATGCTCAAATGCACAAGAAACTAGCTTTAACAAAGCTTGAAGCTTGTTGGAGCTAGCAAGTTATGTTCTATAGTCAAACTTCATGATCCGGGTACTTCCCAACACTAATCATCAAAAGCGTCTTGCTAATTTTTTCTTGAATCTGCAACTTTGGGTGGAAATGATGTTTCATATCTTGTTAGAGCTAGCAAGTTATGTTCTATAGTCAAACTTCATGATTCGGGTACTTCCCAACACTAATCATCAAAAGCTTCTTGCTAATTTTTTCTTGAATCTGCAACTTTGGGTGGAAATGATGTTTCATTATTAATGCAATTATATTACATTGGGAGTCTCTGGTGCCCAGCATAGATATTAGTTTGCTCTCAAAAGTGGTCAAGGTTGTCAAATAAGACTATGCATTGCACAAATCCTCATTTGAAACTACTCAAAATTGTTGAATTATGGAACCTAAATGATGTGTTCAAGTTTGGGTTTTATAGGCTTTAGGTTTCTCATTTTAAGCTACACATTTCTATGATTATTTCTAACAAATTTGTGTTTATTTTCAAGCATAACAACTATGATTCCTAGCATAGTTGACCTTTTCTAGTAAGTTTTGATGTACCATGGTTATCAAAACCCATTTTCATACTAAAAATAGTAAATAGACTTTTGTGACTATACTGGCTTCCATCTCAACTACACTGGCCTTGAAGGACTATGTTGACATTGGTTGAAATCTACTAAAAATGTGGTGACTACGTTGGCCATACTGTAGTTGCTAGAAATCCATGATGACTATGCTAAACATGTTGCCACCACTGAAAAATGTCATGAGTACCCTGGCCATTGCTTGAAAATTGGAAAAACCCAACACCAACATTGGTCTTGTAGCTACATTGGATTTTTGCTAAAAAAAAATAAAAATCCAACACCATCTACATTGTAGGTAGATGGTTTCAGCGTAGTTGAGGTTATACCCCTACAAAAACCCATGAAAATGCCAAATTTGGTAATCTTCAAGCCATTTTTAGCTTCCTAAGCCCATATATAGACATAATAGCACTTTTTCCACTTGGGAAGTAAGGCAGTAGTAACTTTTGAAGAATTTTTCAGCCCCAAAAAGTTAAATTATTTAGGATTATAGCTCATGGGTTACAAAACCTATATTTACAATAAAATCTTGCCTCAAGTTGGATAGTGAAGGTTACAGGTCACAACATGCATTTTCTAGGTGGTGTTTTAGAAGCTAGATAAACTAAAAATGAGATATTATCCTAAGGTTAGAGTAAGAATATATTAGGAAGGAACTCCTAGAAGAAATAGTAACGATGAAACTTTTGGTAATGCTCCAAAATATCATGAGTATGATAAACTAGATCATAGAGGCAAATAGTGATCCAACGTGATAGCTAAGAATAAAGCTAGTGAATTAAGCAATCCATAAGACAAGCAAAATCAAAACAAAGATGTAGGTCACAAGGATATAGTTTATTCTCTAATTGACAAATCATTGGAAGAACAACCTAACACTATTATGAATACCACAGGTAACATTAGTAGTTTCTCTTTCTTAATCTTGTTTTACCATGGTGTTAGTCATTCTTTTATGGATCCTAGAGTTACAAGCTATTTACATCTTGAATCCATAACCATAAATTCTCCCCTAACTATTTATACAATCCATTCTCCCAATATGATGGTTTCAAAGATGCTAGATTTAACAAAAATGATGGTAAAAGATAATAAGTGGTATAGTGATTTGTTGATAATGGATCTTTGAGAGTCTAAAATGATTCTCAGAATGGACTACTTGGCTAAGTATGAATAGCTAGATTATAAGAATAGTATCCTTGTACTTATTTCCAAGAATATAAAAGAAGTTACAATCCAAGCTAATATGAGATACGTTAAACTTAACCTAGTGATAACTAAAAAGTTTTAGTAGTTACTTAAGAATGATCACAGTTACATGATCTTAGTGCATGAAGAGCCTAAGTAGAAAATAAATTAAATTTTGATGATTTGAGTGTTTTTGGTATATTAAAGAAAGAATTACCTAGAGTGGCCCCACATAAAGACATTGAATTTGAGATTAAAATTAAATCTAGAACTTAATCAATTTTCAAGGAATCTCATTGGATGTCTTCAATAAAGCTAATATACCTTAAGGTATAGAGTCAAGAGTTGTTGGATAAAGGCATGTTTAACCAAGTGTTTCATATTGAGGTGCACTAATACTCTTTGTGAAAAAGAAAGATTACAATTTCAAATTATGCATTGACTAGAGAAAGTTGAATCAAATGAGAGTTAGGAACTAGTACCCTTTACCCAATATTGATGACTTATTTGATCAATTAAGAGCACCTAAGGTATTCTCTAAGATTTACTTGAAATCTATATATCATCAAGTTAGGGTAAGAGAGGATGATGTACCTAAAATAGCTTTTAGTATGAGATATGGTCATTATGAGTTCTTAGTCATGCCTTTTATACTCACTAATGTGCCTACAGTTTCTATGAATTTAATGAATAGTATGTTATGTCCTTACATAGATTAGTTTATCATTTTCTTCATTAATTACATCTTTGTTTATTCTAAGAAAAAAGAAAAGCATAAGGAGTATTTGAAAGTAGTGATGCAATCTTTAAAAAACAACAATTGTATGTGCATGCTTCTAAGTATACATTTTGGAAGATAGAGATATAGTTTCTTAGTCATATGGTTTCAAAGCATGTACAGCTATGAATTATTCTAAGATAGGAGTAATCAAGGATTAGCTTGTTCTGACTTTAGTGAATGAATTTAAAAGCTTCTTAGGTCTAAGTAAGATATTACAAGAGATTTGTAGAGGATTTTTCTAAGATTACAATACCTTTACATAAGTTGCTCAAGAAAGACTATGTTTTCTCTTGGTTAGATGCTCATCAGAGGACTTTTGAGAAGCTAAAGTAGAGATTGATCTTAATGTCTATCTTGATCTCACCAATTAAAGGTAAGCCTAATGATGTATAAATAGATTCTTTAAGAGAAGGTTTAGGTGGTGTTCTCATGTAAGATGAAAAAGTGATGGCCTATATTTCTAAACAACTATAACTTGGTATTACTATCTTTGCTCATAAAACTTGGAGACACTAGCTATATGATTAATAGATTACATTTTGGATAGATAATAAGATTTTTTAGTACATTATGAATTATTCACAATTGAACATGAGATAGAGGTGATGGGTAGAGTTGTTGATAGACTTTGACTTCACAATGTAGTATCATCTAGGAAAAGGAAAAAAGGTGGTAGGTGCACTAAGCATGATATCTAGGAAACTTTATAGCCTCACTATTATGCCTAATCTTCCAGATAAGATAGCTTCTCAACATATTTTTTATTCTTCATGTTAGTAGAAAGGGACACATTTTTCTCCAATAGACTCAACATTCTTAGTTATTATAAGTACTAATTTATTAAGGTTTTAAAACAAGATGTTTATACTACCTATGATTAGAAAAAAGTTGCATCATGAAGCTTACTTAAGCAAGTATCATATGCATCTAGGTAGTGATAAGATGTATCACAAGATAAATAGATAGTATTGGTGACTCGGTATGAAGAAAGATATCAATGAGTATGTAGCTAAGTACTTGGTGTATTAGCAAGTGAAAGTAGATCATTATAGGCATGATGGTTATCTTTATCCACACATCATTCTAGTATGAAAATGAAAAACCATTGGCATGGATTTCATTAGTAGATTTCCTCATACCAGAGGTGGAAAGGATTCCATCCTTATGATCATAAATCTTTTGACCAAATCCTTTTACTTTTTGATCATGAAATCAATAGCTAGTATAGAAGAGACTACTTAGTTATTCCTATTGACCTTTTGGTATGTCAAAACCTTAAGAAACATGGAGAACATAGAATATTTGTTATGGATGATGTGATTACAAGCCATGAACAAGAACTCCACATCAGAACTAAGGACTCAAGGGAAATGAGATCTACATTGAAATGTCAAAGTGAAGACTATATGAGCCAACATGAAAACATGAATGAGCATAGAATAAAACACTAAAAACCAAATGAAGATGCTTAGAGGACTAGGAAGAAGTTAAATTGATGAGAGGAAGCCTCTAAAACCAAAGCCCAAGAATTAAGGAGACATCTCCTAGAAATAGTAGATGTCTCTATTCCAAATAAGAAGTCTCCCTAGAGACGTCCCATAGAATATATCTCATTTACTAGCAAGATGTCTCTTCTAAATAGAGGCCAATCTCAAGTAGATGTCCTAACTTTGAAGGAGACATCCACATTAGTTGTTGAGTAGCCAGCACATAAATTTCAAGGAGTTTTCAAACACTCTAAGGCTATAAGAAGATACTAAATTCTTGGTAATTATGTAAGCACTATTTACATCAAAGAAATCGTTGTCATATCTATGTTTTTTTATTCTTATTCTTCATTGTAACACCATTTGCTTCATTGTATGTTGAATTGTGATACAATTATAAGGACTTAAAATTTTATTTACATTCTTTTCTTGTGCATTTTTCTCTATCTTAATTACCCTATGAGGTTGATGTGCTTCTTGTGAGAAGGCATCCATATTGAGCTTTTTGGGCCCTTGTGGGGTTGAGTAGTTTTGCAGTGTCAAAACACTTTGAAGCAAAGCTTAATTTTGTAAAGATTATGGGATCATTGAAATTACATTCTAAGTTTGTTGGAACCTTGCAGGGTTTAGTGATCTTGTAGTGACGAAAAACTCTAGTATAGAGCTTAGAGCTTGTACAAGGCATGGTACCCTTTAAACCATATTTGATTGAGAAACAAAGTCCAAAGGTATGCATAGATTCTACCCTTTGAGTGTGGAAGTACACAAGTTGGGAAACCACATAAAATGTTTTGTTTTTTTGTGGTAGGTATAATTTAAATTGGGAACTTATTCATCTTCCCTTTCTAAGTTCTAGATCCTCAAGTGGTATTGAAGCATAATACTCTTATGTTTGGCTTCAACTTTTAAGAGTGAATCATGGAGGAGACATCCTATACAAAGCCACCAATGTTCTATGTGTTCGATTTCACTTATTGGAAGGCAAGGATGCAAGGCTTCTTTGATTCAATGGAGTTTGAGGTATGGGAGTCCAACCTTGAAGGTTACACACCACCTATCAACAATGCAACAAAGGTCATCAAGCCATAGAGCAAGTGGACATTAGAAGAGAGTGATAAGTTCACGTACAATTCTAAAGCAAAAAATTGTTTATATTATTGATGAGTGACGAGGTATCCCTACACTCAACCATACAAAACGAGCGTAGCATGCACGATCTGGTCAAACTTTGTAGACTAAATGCCTACACACCCCATGGAACACTTGGGGTTAATCATTCGTTGTCTTCCCAGACTTACTTGTAGTTGTCACGGTGTATGGTTAAGTAAGTCCAAGGTATATGATTTTTATGGTCTTTTATGATTTTTCTCCTATGCTATCAAGGTGNAAGGGTGAGGGAATCTAATCATGATGAGCAACCGATTCCTTCATTAGCCTTTGTCAATGCTCGTAATCAAGCCATACTCATGCCGTGCTAATGCAAGTAATAAATAACATGTAAGAAATAACAAGTAATAAAATCCTATTCCATGCACTGCAAGGTTTATCCACAAAGCTCGTCTTTATTGCCATACACAACTTGCGTTCAGGTACAAAGCTGCTTGAATAAAGATCCATTCACTTGGGGACTCCTACTGTGGGCACATGGAAAATATTTTATCTCTAGAGTGATCAAACTACTAGAGTTTCCCTACTTTAAGCCTAGGATGGGAAATAAGGGGAGTGTCGCCTCTTATTTATAGATTTGGCGGCGGACCGCGATATCGCGTACGCGACATCGCAGGGGACGACGCGATATCGCGTACATGATATCTCATGGGATGCGATATCGCGGCTCATGTGAATCACTTCTCATCAATTGTGCATTAAATAAGTCTAAATTTAATAGAATAACTAAATGTAGAATAGCCAAAGAAATTTAGGAAACCATGGAAGCTACCAATGAGGGCACATCCATAGTTAAATAATCAAAACTCTTGGTTTTCCAAAGTAACTATGACAAACATAAAATGAGAGAATGAGAAAAGATAAAAGATTATTTTTCTAGGGAAAATAATCTAGTCATAGCAATTAGGGGTATAGGAAAAGACTTTCTTGAAAGTGGTGTCATCATTAAAATGATTAGAATACTACAACCTAAACTTAGACTTAAGGTTATAGCTATGGAAGAAATTAAGGATTTTTAGTCTTAAAATTTGAAGAACTCCAAAGTGCTCTCATTGCCTATAAAATGAATCTCATAAGTGAAGGGGCAATAAAAGAAAAACCCATTGCCCTAAAATTAGCATCCAAAGAAAAGGAATTGTTTGAGCAAGAGGTGACTAGTGAAGAGAAAATAGCTCTTCTATCAAGAAGAGTTCAAAGGCTTCTAGCAAGAAAGGAAAGAAGCCTCAATCAATTAGGACCCAACCAATCCAACTCCAAAGAAAGGATAGAGGTAAAAACTTTTCAAATTCTAATTTTGATGCTTTTTCAATAGAATGTTGGGTATGTGATGGAATAATCCATGTGGCCTCTAAATGTGTTAACAATGGCAAGTTATCATGAAAGGATAAGACTAAGATGCACATAAAGAAGACCAATTTCTACACAAGCTAGGATGATGAAGAGCAAAGTGAAGAAGAGTTTGAAAACTCTACAAAAGATTCTTAGCTTATATGTATGACACTTACAAATGAAAATTTATAACAAATTTTTTATGACCCAAGAGGTAAGTATGATGATAGGTATAGTGAACTACATGAAGAAATTCTTATCCTACATTATTTACTCAAAAAGTTAAAGAAAAGTATGAAAAGAAATTTTTTTGAAATTCATACCTTATCATCCAAATTAAAAGGGAAATCTCAAACATAAAGGCTGAGATTCAACTACTAACCCCATTATATGAAGAGAAATTCAAAGATACTCAAGAAGAAGGGGTCAATGAAAATAATGAAATTTAGCCTAGAAGTAAAAGCTTGGAAGAAATCCCACAAAAGGATACAAGCATCAACTCAAGTGTGATCTAGTTTGATAACCCTATCCTTGAAGAAAAAATTTTATGTCTTTTTGTAAAAATTATGAATTTAAACAAGATTATGATTATCCTCATATTGGACAAAATAACATTTGATGCTTGGTCTTGTGAAAAGGAACCTAGTAAGTATACCTTGCAGGATGCAGTAACTTGGAATGAGAATGAGTTGAAAGTTGGAAAAATATTTAGAAGATTGGATGATACAATAAATGACCATAGATTTTCCGATCTTGAATAACATGAATAAGAAGGACTTTCATACATGATTGAAGACAGCAATAAAGGAACTAATGAAAGAAAATCAAAAGGTAAGAAGGTACTCCATGATAGAGAACTTTATCTTAAACTTCATTATTTATTCTCACCTCAATAAGCAAGTAATGTAAGTCATGGTAAATTTATATTTATTTGCTTGCTAGTTAAAATTTATGTTAGTTTTTGAATATTTGGAAATTCTTTTTAAAGAAAACATATATCTTTATATGTAGAAAAGGATATGCCTATCTCTCATGCTATCTCTTAAACTACTTAGTTGCTTACATATCCTTAAAAAGATTTATTCTTAAAGAAAATTTGAATCTAAGAATCAAGAATGGTGTTACATCCATGTTTATCATAAGATACCACTAATTTGGACCAAATTTTGTAGGAAAATGATAAAAAAAAAGCATATTTGAATTATCAAGAAAGACAAATTTATTATGATATGTGCCTACTAATTTTTTGTCTAATATTTTTTTCTTTCTACGAATCTTGTTGTATTATTTAATATTTTGAATAAGCAAGATTAAGAAAAATTGGCTTTAGGTTTTGAAAATACTAAAGAAAAGATAAACACATATGTAGGGGGAGCTTGGACCTCATGAATTATTATGAAGCATCAATACTTAGAAGTTTATGAAGATCTTCTCTAAGACATAAATCTTCAGAAGGCAACAAAAGTTATATTCATTTGATATAAATTGATGATAAAAGAGAAAAATATTTTTTATTAAATATTTAAATTTATATTACCTAAGAGTTACCATCAATTGTGCAATTTATGGAATTCATTTGAATATATCTCTATGATAGTACTGCATCATTGACATACTATGAATATATATACTTTTGAGTACTTAAGCCCTCTATTGTTAATGTCAACTAAATTGAAGAAAAATGAAGTGCTCACAATTCTATTCTAAAATTATGAAAGCCTCTTAGGAAGTTCTGAAAATGAATGAATAACATACCTTAAAATTCCTACGATACATGTGATCAATATGGACATCTTAGAAATTACTTTTATCTCTTGATCCAAAAACTTATATATTTTTTATAAGTTGAGTATGTATGTACTTGTTCATATGAAATTTCGGTGGTTATGGAAATGTATTTAGAATATTTTATGAGGCTTTACTTGCATGAAGATTGTGCTTTCCTTTGATCTATCTTATTGCTAGTTGTCAAGCTTCACTCCTTTTTCATGATGTCCAAGAACAAGGAGAATTTGATGGTATGCTATTATGGATATCATATATGATTATGATATAAATGAGGTAATCTTAAATGGATATCATATGTGATTGTAATGACTATTATTATTATCATATGTGATTGTGATATATGTAGCATTTTTTTGGAGGTTGAGGCATTTTCTCATCTCCAAAAGCTAAAAGTATGTAAAATTACATCTCTTCAATTACAATCTTCATATCTTACAATGAAGTTTTAGCCTTGAGTTTCATGGGGTGAGAGTCACAATGCAAAATGGTTACAACATGAGCTTTCTTTGTGGTGTTTCATTGGCCCCTCTTTGTTGATGAGGATTGACTCAAGAGGTACTAACAAAGAATACAAAACATCACTATAGGTCCATCACCAATGTTTCCTCTGTGTGCTTGATTTAGTCATGATGAACCATGCCAAAGAGTGCTTGTGATGATGGGATAAGGCTATGATGAGGTAATAGGAATTAAGGATTATATTTAGTGACTAGGATATCATTATAAGCACTAACAATGAGTTCCAAGTGTTGACATCATGGCTACAACATGGCACTAACATATTGGTCAATTGATAAAGGTTTTGGCACTTTGTGCTTTGAAAATGGGGTTACTCAATAGTGAATTTGAGAATCCAACATTTAGCTCCAAGGTTTCTTTGGCCACTAGGCTCATCCCTTTGCATGTTTGGAGCCGTTGATATTTCCTTTTGGTCTTCATTGACCATCACACTTCTTAGCAATTTGCTTGCCCATTTTTTTATGGGGGTGAAACCTTCATTGGATTTCTTTGCCAATTCCAAGTTTGATTTGGTCTTTTTTCTGAATGACATGTGTTACATCCAATGAACTCAATTCTTTTCCCATCGAAAGAGATTTGTTACACTTGATGTACTTGCAAATGGAGCATAATGAAGGGATGTCATATGGTCATAATGATGAGTGTTAAACATAGGTCATCATGGTTACTTAAGCGTAAGGAAGGTTATAATTAGGCTATGAGATTGGGCTCAAGGAAATGGTAATAGGAGTGAAGTGGCATAAGCTCGCTTAGCATAGTAGAACAAACCCATGAAATCTTATTCATCAATGTCAAGTGATGACTTGCTACTGTAATAAGTTGAACCTTTGCAATGACTCTAGGCTTCACCCTACCAACACAACACCAAGTGAACAAGAAAACCAAGCAAAGAAAATATGTTGTTACAAAGTAATGCATAGGGCAACATGAGATAACCAACAAACCATCCCACAACATGTCACCATCATTATAGCATAGGAGAATTTGTGTGATGTGCATCAGATTTACAAAGTTATGTAGTTCATTCATTGTGAGAAACAAGGAGAGAGTGATATAATGTGCAGACTTGCTTGTTGTAGATCATCAAAGTCATCAACATTAGTCATTCATTGCAACCTATAAATAAGGGTAAAAACCACTACAAGAAAACATGTGAGTGTTAGGCATAATTGGGGCTATGTGATGGTTTTAATGTTGCATAGTAAGGTTTTGATGTTATCTTGAGTAGGTTTAAGTTCTAGTGAGGAACTAGGTTTCAAATGCATTCTCCTCACCATCATAGTCTATATGGGCATTTCAACTAAGGAACTATAGTGATTAAAAATGTCGACGGCTGAAAAACACTGAGAGGTCATCAGTTGTGATAGTCTTAACCTCGAATCTACACAAAGGCCGTGCTAGATAAAATAGAAATGGGGCACCCTGAATGGTCTAATCAATCAGACAAGGACTTAGTTGGTGTTAATATAACATTTTGCAAACAAATAATGTGAAAACAGGATTTATAGCATAAAGTAATCTTTAAATGCAAAAGGGGTAGAAAACGATGTAAAATGCAATGATAAGCAAGAAAAAAAAGTAAAATGCAATTAGAAAAATGCACCGCTTCAAGAATGTGACTTCACTTTATCAAGGTGGATACAATTGGTTGCATGGCACTGAGGGGCGCAGGGATCCCAAGAGTAACCAAGACGTTTAGAGTAAGATATTTGTATGCTTAAATGTGGACTCGAGAGTCAATAATGCAAAATGCTATGGGGCTAGCAGGAAAGAGTAAAGTAGAATGCCAAATGAGAGTGCTAACTTTTTACAATGTCAAACAAGATGTTTACAATGCTCAAGAATGCAATGCTAACTTTTTGCTTGCTAGACAACTGATTCACCAACTAGTTGACACACCCCCTTTTAACCATTGCTCATTGGGGTATTTATAGGGCCAAGGGCACGCAAAAGATGTGGTTTGGACACCATGTGTCCTGGGCCCGTGTTGACGTGTCTATGCTGCATGGGGGTGCATGATCATTAGATGTGCATGACCATTGGACGAGCCTGCCATGTTGTAATTACAAGCTGCCATGTTGTAATTACATTGTCAGAACTTGGAGAAGTGTGCCAATGGTCCAAGCAGGTGAAGTGCATTGATGTAGCGTAACTGCCTACTATGCTACGCTATTCTTTGTAGTGTAGCATGTTGGCATAGCGTAGCATCTTGCTACGCTATGCAGCATAGCTTAGTGTAGCCACCAGTTCAAGGAAAAAATTTACATTGTGTCCTGCTGCATGTGTTGAAAACCTTTGAAGTGCTCTGACTACTTTTTGCATACTTGCTACGCTACGTAGCGTATCATAGCATAGCAGCTCACCTTAATCGCAAAAACATCGCCAATCTGCAAACTTTGCTTTTTGCACTATGAAACTTGCAAACTTGCTAATCCCGCCCTTTCAGATGCCTTTCATTGTTCCCATAGAGTTTCTATGTAGTGCTACGCTACGTAGCGTAGCATAGCGTAGCGTAGTGTAGCAACCAAAATGGCCTGCTTTTTGTTGAGTTTGCTATTTTCTAGTGAAGGAGCCATTGCTGAAGAACTTGGAGCTGAGCGAAGCAACTATTTTCGAAGGCCAAAGGCGCTAACTTAGTGCAATTGAAAATCACTAAGTAGGCTGAGCCTTCCTATCTTTCTCTCACTATGTTATGCCACGCTGCGTAGCGTAGCACCTTGTCTTGCAACAATTTCCAGTTGACTGCTTGAACAATTATCTCCCAAAGCCTGCTATGCTACATAGCGTAGCATAGCGTAGCAAACTCCTTAACTAGAAAACTTGCCAAACTATTTTATGCACTTTGAGCACCGCTGACAATTCTTTGCATCATTTTTGTGTAGGCTATTAGTTGGACAAATTACCCAGCTAGAATATTTGCCAAACTGTACAACCTAAAGTCCAGAACAACCATCTACTGATGAACTGCCATGACGTTGCCTGAATTGCGACAGCCCGGTGAACCAAGGATGCCCTAAAAATTTGGGGTGTTTCATTGGCCCCTGTTTGTCAATGTTTGGAGGATGGGCCCAAGAGATGTTAACAAAGAATACGAAACACCATGGAAGACAAAACGCCAACATTATTATTCGGTGATCGTCAAGACGTCACTTAGCCACGCTTCAGAGTGTTGCATTGGTTTTTGTGGGGGGAAAAGGGCTAAGCAGGGAGGAAGGAGGTTCAGAAAAAAGATAAAGATGAAACTTAATTGAATCCCTTGTTAGATTGCTCATAAGGGAGTCTTTTCCGTGGTCATCTTTGCTTTTGTTGACCTTCGACCTCTCGTCAAAACGCTTGGAGAGGGTGATTGCGAAACAGCTTACGTGCCATTTTTTAGGCACATTTTTTTTGTGCACGTGAGCTTTCACTCTCTTATGCTTTTGCCTTTTGCTATTTTGCCATCTACATTTGCTAACAACCTCATTGCAGGACAGGTGTTTCTTTCCTAGGATGAGTTGTGTTACATTTGTATGGGGCTTTAACCTACCTTCAAATGCTTCCCATGTGGTGAGCTATTTTACGCACGTCATGGACTTTGCGGTTGAGCAAACAAGAGGGCTTAACAGGCGTTGGAAAAAATCTTGTAAAAGAGGGGAGCAAGTACAAATTGCAGATGCAAGGAGTAAGGTAAAGGGAAGGAGTTTAGAAGGTAGGACAAGATGTGCACTCTAAGGTAGACAAGCTAATCCAAACAATCACTTCGCAATGCTGTAGCATTTGCTACCATGGTGAGACGCACCTTCAACCACACCCTGCAAACACGATAGAGAGCAAAACAGAAGAAACAGCCATGATGCAAAATGAGGGCAAAGGTCTTGCTTTCTGCAGACATTGTTGAAGCTATTGGACATCTTTACTAGTGCATGGTGTCCAAAGTAGGAAGGCCAACAACAGCCTCGGTAGCATCAGCATGGAAGAGTTGGCATCAAAGGAGTGGGAAGTTGCTATGAGTGTAGATGCTCTGGAATCCCTACCTACGACATGCATTCTCAGTTCAGCCATGGGATCGGCTACCACATAGCTGAACATTGTTTGAGCTCAAACGCTGGTAAGGAGCTAGAGGGTAACAATATTGTGGTTGGGCCACAATACTGCTGGAACTCTAGTAGCAGGCACTGACCAAGGAACTACCATCAAGGCGATGGGCTGTGGTGACGGTAGGTCTAGGGGGTCAGTGAGATGTCATACAACATCTCTGGGGGATCAGCAAGATGCCAAGAGTAGTGGCGTTACATATGTTCTAGATTGTGTTCTCATCATGTCGTGAACTGCATTCTAGAACTATAACGTCCCACCCCACATCGACACTGTGCATGCTCACTTGGTGTGTATTTGGTGTAGATGCATGCTGGGGACATGCCGCGAACCTAGTTTAAGGTCCTGGTAGACCATGTGCTGGTTTAAGGTCCCAGTAGACCGTATGTGCTAGTTTAACATCAAAGCGAACGTGTTGTGCCAGTTTATAGTCATAGTAGACTAGCTGTGCCAGTTTATAGTCATAGCAGACTAGCTATGCTAGTTTTACGTCGTAGCAGACATGTTGTACCAGTTTATAATCATAGCGGACATTTGCCACCTTTGCCAGTTTTACGTCATAGCGAATGATTTGTGCCAATTTTATGTAGTAGTAGATGAGTTGTGCCAGTTTATAGTCATAGCAAATTGGCTATCCCAGTTTTACATCGTAGCCGACTAGCTATGCTAGTTTTACGTCATAGCAGACATTGGTGAAGCTGTGCTAGTTTAACATCGTAGCAAACGTTTGCTCACTTTTGCCAGTTTTACATTGTAGCATATGTTGGCCTATCTACCCCATGTGCTTAGATGTAGTATGTCTTGAGGTATGAGTGATTCACCAGGTTTGTGAACTTGTTGTCGTCCATGTCCGCCAACTTGAAGGCTCTATTCCCAAAGGCTTTAGTGACCATGTATGGGCCTTCCCAGTTAGCTGAGAATTTGCTCACATGCTCATGGACAGCCTTGAGGATGAGGTCTCCCTTCTGTATTGGCCATTGATGTGGGTCTACATGATGTTTTTGCCATTTATTTCTTTATTAATGCTCTATGCGACTCAGCGTTTGTGCGTGCTCCTCCTCTATTGCGTCGAGGTCAATAATTCTTGACTCGTTGTTCTAGGCTTTACTCACAACATCATATAGGATCATCCAGAGTGATGGTACCTACAACTCAAGAGGCAACATAGCTTCAAATCCATAAACAAGACTATAAGGAGTCTTACTCATTACAGTCCTACATGTCATCCTGTAAAGGATTTGCTCGTGCCACCGCCTCTTGTTGTTGCTAAGCATCCTCTTCAGCAAGTTGATGATGGACTTATTTGTAGCCTCTACCTACCCGTTCTCCTGTGGGTAATACGGGGAGGAGAATGATTGTCTGATGCCCATATTACTACAAAAGGTTCAGGTTTCCGTACTACTGAACTATGATCCATTGTTGGTTACAATAGTCATTGGAAGCCCAAACCTTGTCACGATGTTGTCCAGGATGAAGTGGCAAACTTGCTGAGATGTCATTTTCCTCAGGGGGATAGCTTCCACCCACTTAGTAAAATACTCAGTGGTGGTGATGATGAAGCTATGCCCTATGGAGAACATAGGCGTGATAGGTCCTATGAGGTCTAGTCCCCATCGCTGGAAAGGCCTTGTGATTTGCATTGGGTGCAGCTCCGTAGGTGAGACGTGTATGAGATTTGCATATCTCTAGCACGTGTCACACGTCTTAACCTTTGACAGACAATCATGCTCCATATGGAGCCAGTAGTACCCTAGGCGTCTGATTTTCACAGCCATGGCCCTAGGTGCTATGTGTCCACCACACAGTCCCTCATGTACTTCATTAATCACCTTTCACGCCTGCTTTCCACCCAAGCATGCCAGCAATATCCCGTCATAGGAACATTTGCACAAGGCATCATTTCCCATGAGCATATATTGCCAGGCACGCTTGCGGATTGCATCTCTCTAGGCAGATGTCAATCAGCTTGGGGGTTCACCATGTTGCAGATAGGCTTTAATGTTGGCGTACCATTCTTGCGTATCCGTAGCATTGATAGAGGCCACATGTTCCACCTGAGTGGTGGGCTCAGTACATTCGACGATTGAAGTTGGCAAACTCGCAAACAAGCATGGTGGAATATTTAGTGCTAAGGTGGCTAAGGTGTCTACTAGGGTGTTTTTGTTGCATGGCATGTGTTGCACATTCGTAGTTGCAAATTGTTTGAGCATATTTTTGCTAGGTCGCAATAGGGTTATAGGTGCATAGCTTTGTAGGCATATACCTTGGTGATTTGGTTCATAACTAGTTGTGAATCCCTGTATGTGTAGTATTTGGGCAACTAAGAGGCCTCTGAGCAGCCCCTCATACTCTGCCACATTATTGGTGTAGGGGAACATAAAACAATAAGGAAACTAGTGCATTTCCCTAGAGGAGAATGTAATGAAGGTAGCTGCACTACCCCCTCGCGCAGTCGAGGCATCGTCGAAGTATAAAGTAGCTTCTAGGTGCAATGGGACAGCGTTGATAGTGCTACCATGCTCGTCTGGGAATTCGGGATCTATGGTTGCCTAGTCATCGACGGGTGAGGCTGTAAGTTGTGTCACTATAGCTTGACCCTTCATCGATGACTAGCTCACATAGTGTAAATCGAATTCCATGGTTATTTCTTTCCATCAGGCTATCCTGCTACTTTCATATAGGTTGTTGGTGATGGCCCGGAGTATGTTGCTTTTGCAAATGATGTTAATTGTACTATGAAATAGGTAATGCCTCCACTTTTTTAACATAAATACTAAGGCAAGGCAATTCCTCTCTACTTCATTGTATTTCGTCTCATATGCTATTAATGCATGACTCAGATAATACACTGGTATCTCAAATCTGTCGTCTGGTTTCTGACATAATAGTGTTGCGATAGTTGTATCAGAGGTGGCAAGGTAGATAAAGAAAGGTCTATCCCTCTGTGGCGGATGCATAGTTGGAAGGTGCAAAAGCTCTTTCTTCAAGTCATTGAAGGCTTATTGACATTAAGTTATCCATTCGAAGTTAACCCCTTTCTTTACAAGATGTTGCATGGGGTGTAACTTGTTAGTTAACTTTGCTATAAACCTTCAGATGAACTGTACCCTACCTTGCAATCCACCCAATTCCTTAAGGTTCATAGGAGGTGCCAGGTTGACGATGGCCTTAACTTTGTCAGGGTCCACACATATCCCATCCTCTAATACTACAAACCCTAACATGCATTCTATTTTCACCCCAAATACACACTTCTTAAGACTAAGGCACAAATCATGCATTTGATAGCACTTGAGGAATACCCATAGATCGCGTGGGTGATCAGCGGCTTCTTTGGACTTGACCGCTATATCATCCACATAGTAGTTTAGCGTTTCTAGGATGTAGTCACTAAAGATGTAGGTTATGGCTCACTGGTAGGTTACTCGAGCATTCTTAAGTACAAAAGGCATCATAGTGTAACAAAAGGTACCCCATGGGGTCATGAAGGTTGTTGTTAACTGATGCTCTGGGTTAATGTGAATTTGGTTGTAGCCGAAGAAACCATCCATGAAGGATAACAGAGCTTGGTGATTTCATCTCTTACAGCTAGTGCAATTTCTAGTTTAACCTTACAAGCCTTCTGCTTGACCACCTTCATGCATAGGTCTAGGATGATGTTGTGTTGTATCAGCCTCGGATCTAAACCTGGCATGTCGTTGTATGACCATGCAAAGACTTTAATGTTGTCTTGTAGAATTTTGGCTACATATTTATGTGTCTACACATCTAAGAGGGAACTAAGTTTTAATGTTTTTACTTCCCCCTTGGACGTGGTCGCAGGTGTCTCGATGAGAGGGTCCTCAGTTACATCCCCAACCTCTAAATCTAGAGTTCGGACCAGATGTTTAGGCCAGTCTGGGGATGTTTCTAAGGACGTTATGGTGCTAGCTGTGGTTGACTCCTAGTCAATTAGGTTTGGGTTCAACTGTCTTGCGAGCTTGACGTGTGGACTTGCTAAAGCTAAAGGTGCAAAGAGATCGCGATGAATTTCCATTTATAGCTCAACCTGGAAAAATGAGATGAAAGCCTGGTTAAGAGGCACATGTTGGTAGTAATCGTGTATAATGAAAATTTGCAAAATAACGATGAGATGTAACTAGTGAAGTATGATATAAACATTAAAATTTTCCAATTTAAAGTCATGGCAGACTGCTACAACATGGAGATGCAAAATTGCAAAAAGAAAAAATGTAAAAATGTAAAACTGTCGATTTGAGAATGCAAAACTGCTAAAAAAATACAAATTTTCCGATGTGGAAACGTGAAACTGCTAGAGTTTCTATTCTAGCTAGTTTAAGGTCTTTTCAGACCACTAGAGTTGTAACTATGCTAAGATTGCTAGTTTAAGGTATTTCTAGACTGCTAACTAGAGTGAAACACTACACTAGGAATGCTAGTTTAAGGTCTTTTCAGACCACAAAAGTTACAACTACGCTGGGGTTGCTAGTTTAAGGTCTTTTCAGACTGCTAGAATTGTAACTAT
Organism: Gnetum montanum; assembly: GCA_015680685.1. Classification (NCBI taxonomy): domain Eukaryota; kingdom Viridiplantae; phylum Streptophyta; class Gnetopsida; order Gnetales; family Gnetaceae; genus Gnetum; species Gnetum montanum. Next base: position 237,595 of record MNCI01035832.1, read on the forward strand.
GCTAAGATTGCTAGTTTAAGGTCTTTCCAGACCAGTAATTGAAAATATATATATTTTTTTGTTTTTCGGGAAAGCAAACAGTTAGCTCAAATCATGTTAAGATCTATTGCCCATATCTGCCTATGTTAATTGCCAACAGTGCTACAATGTCATGGTGAGCATGCTACGCTGAATGGTATATCCTGCATTAAACAGAGAGAGAGAGAATGGCAAGTTTTCCCTTTCTACCATTACGACCATAAATAGGGATTAAGCCCTGGTAAGCTTGTCATTCTCATCGTAACAGCGTAGAGCCCACATTCAGAGCACAAAGTGATTTCGGAGTGCAGAGCAATTGTGCTAATAGAGAGCAAGGCAGTTTTTGACATAGCAATGAGGAGGACTTGGCAAGCAGAACGATGGCTCCAAAGAAAGAACACACACACTTGGTGCTCGTGAAGGTCGATGAGATAAAGGAAACCCTAGGGCATGTGACACAAGCATGCGTCATGGTGTAGGAAGAGACGCTGATGACTCGGTAGGCTACTATGCTTCTCCTATCTCCTCATGCTTCTATTATCATTTTTATTTTCCTTGCTTCTATTTCTACAACCTAGTTTTAGCTATCTATGTTTTCTGTCATTGCTTTGTCGTTGTTTTGGCATTTACATCATTGTTGTTGTCATTTCAACCGCGGTGAATGCACAAACACTATGCTAACATTGCATGCAAGGTCACCTAAATTGCCATTGCTGTGGTTGTTATAACTGTGGGGTTTGGACAGTCTAAGTTACTTGGCTTCCGAATGGTGTAGCGTAGGACCCTCAAGAGGGTTTGGCCATGCATGATGCGATAGTGTGACATGTGTTTTTTTCAGGGTGTAGTGCTAATCACTTTGCTAGAGTTAATCGCTCTATTGCTGTGCTAAATTGTTTTTACTATGCTATTGCTTTTATGTTTTTTGCTACACTATGTACAGGTTTGCTAAAATGCTAATTCTAGCTATGCTAGTTCTTGCTACGCTACGTGTGTATTGCGCTTGATCATGGTGCTAACATTTGCCATTGTGTTATGTAGGATAGCGCTAAGGCCAATTCTAATTGTCTTAGAAATTGTAGGGGTCCTGTGCTGCATGAACAAACCAATGGTCCATGTTCTTCCTCCTCACACACGTGTGGGAGATCGGGTGGTCTGGTTCAAGATAGAAGCACAGAAGTCCTACAATACTTCCTCCAATACTTCAGTGTGATCATTTGGTCACACTTAGAAGAGGAGGTAGCGGCCATCATACTAGAAACCCTGTTGCCTGGGGTAACCCAGGGTATTTTGAGGTATTTAAAGGATGGGACAATCATTAGCAAGTAGGAAGAAGGCTCCAGTTAGTGCCCCCAAGGTTTGAGGTGTTTGGCTTGGATCTGGGATATGCCTGAGTACAGACGCTACCATCTCTACAACACATTGTTTGTTGCACGTCATATGAGAACGTGCTTCCAAAACCCACCAGGAACCATCTACCATGCTAGTGGGTGAGTTTTGTACCCATGTTCTGCTACACGATGCAATATTCTCTATGTTGGCTAAGTGTTAATGGCGTGTTCTTGTTACCAGGTTTTACAATGCGAAAGGGCTTCATGGTGATACGGATGCGTTGGCCATAGTAGAGATGGCCCTATGGGAATTCTCTTCTACTGAGAATATCGGTGTAGGTGTAATAGGTCAATGCAGGGATGAGTACCACACCTATCCAGACCAATATCCCAATCTCTATGGCAGATACAAGGAGTTTGATTAGTTGGATGAGGGATGGGCACCCTTCAAGCTGATCCCCATGGAAGACATTTTAGTCCCTCTTCCACAATTCTCATTGCCATATATACCTGGTAAGCTAAGTAGTAGGTACAGCATGCTAGAGTGTCTTTGCCATTTTTTTGCATTTTTTGTGTTTTTATGCTAATCGTTTCTATGCAAACTATTGTAGGGATGAAGAAGTCCCAGGAGGTGACGGTGATAACTATTAAGAACTAAGAGGCAAACATCTACTTCAAGTATGGAGAAGTAGATGCGAGCCAGCGCTAGATATACAATGAGGCCTCAAAATCCCTAGTCAAGAATATCTGAAACGTTGGACTTATGTATTTGCTCCTGACGCTGAACCCAAGCGTTCCTACCGTCGAGATGCTCTCCCTAGTGGACTCCTTTTCTGACAAGGCGAACCGCTTCCACACATGCATACACGGTGTGCGAGTGGTCATTGAAATCAATGACCAGCTATTCGTAGACCTTTTCGGTGTCCCTGCTAATGTCATCCTCATAGGGTCAAAGTCCAAGAAGGAGTTAAACCTTCAAAAGGATGACATCATGGAGTGGATAGGGGTTGCCAAAGAGCAAAAGGGGATTCCTATGGAGAAGGTCAGGGTGGGACCTTCCAAAGAAGTTTACCCTATCTTTCGTTCTCGCACTTTCCCTTAGCTACTTTCCCAAGGGAAGGTCCTTGGGATTGAGTAGGCCTAGGTAATGTGTGAGGTTATGGAAGATTGAACTCGCTACAACTGGGCCAGGTTTTTATCTAAAGGCTTGTAGGCTGAAATCTTGGGGCTCCATAAGAAGTCGGAGTCCAGTTCCAATATACATTATGCCTTTTACATAGCCTATCTGTGGTGTTTCGCGAAGTTTTTGGTGATCCACGAGAATGGGACCTGGGTATTGTGGAATCACAACCAGATTTCCAAAACGTGGATCTACCAGATCCTCCAAACCACCCTAGCCCAAGATCCCCTAGAAATAATTGGAGAGTCATTCTCTATGACAACTAAGGATTGGGTGGCCCGTAACTTTCGTGCCCAAGATAGTGTAGGAGAGGCACCCTCTGTTATCATCAGTAGCGTATCACAGGGGAAACGTCTTATTGCTGAAACGGTGACCACCAAGTTGCAGCGAAAGATGCTTGCTTCAACTAAGGAAACCCTTCACACGAAGGAAGAGGAGGGGGCAGAGACTGCAGTTTAAACTACAGAGGATGCAACCCCCCATTGGTAAATGCTTTTGTTTATTTTTATTTCTTTGCCTACTTTGCTAATGACTACTACTTTGTGCTACGCTAGATAGCGTAGCGTAGCACAGCACCTACTTTAAGCTAACCTATTTTAAGCTAATGCAAACATGTATTTTGGCTGCTAAAGGAAGAAGAGGAAGAAGCAGAAGGTGATAAAGAGGTGTCAGCCCCTAATATGGGGGCGACGAATAAAGACATGGAGGCCCCAGTCTCAAAAGAGAGGGCCTTGGTCAAGAGGGAAAGAACTCCTGCTGCTAAGGCAAGGGCTCTTGTTATTAGGCAAAATCCTCCTACTAATGAGGAGGACATTTTTGGAGACAAAGAGGAGTCTCCTGTGAATAAAGGGGATGTTGGTGCCTCAAAAGGAAAAGCATCAATAAATAAAGGAGAAGCCTGCATCGACCCAGAAGGGACTTCTGCCAAGGATGCTATCATCACTCTGAATCAGAAGGGAGGGGAACTACAATTAGATGCTAGTGAATTTAACAACATATCTACTTTTTCATAGTCCATTTTGGTCATTGCTGACACGCTTAGTTGTATGAAAAATACCATTGTTCATATCGTAGGACCCCCTCTGATTCGTGTGGAACCATGGGCCGAGAACCCTGATAAGTTTACATTTATGCAGGGGGTCATCAACGACATGATCGACTGTCTTTAGCAGATCGACCCTGAAGTGGGAAAGTGGTAGTGCTAGGTGCTTTCATGTTGCTATGCTAGAGTTTCTCGAATTTGTTAACCTTTTTATGCTAATGCGACTAATATGCTCTTTATGTTGTGATAGCCTCTTGACTTAAATGGGACCTGACAGGGCCTCTGAAAGTTGGTGACATGCCTACATTGCTGCCTGAAGTAACCAAGGTGCCTCTTTGTGCATACAACGAGGTCATCAAGTGTGCTTTGCACTCAGCTCGCTCCTTGTGGGAGTATAGGTGCATCAATGAAGACCGGTGGAAATAGGTCCAAAATGTTGAGAAAGAGAAGGTCGACCTGAGCGTCGAGGTGAAAGACCTCAAATCGATGAACGAATTCCTCATAACTCGTGATACTAACAATGAGGACTGGTGCATGACTATGATAGATCATGCCAGATTTTGGATAGTCATGCGTCAGAACAATGAAGCCACCTGCGAAATAATAGAACAATGAATGCAAATGGACTTGTTTCCCTAGAAGATTTAGGATTGGAAGGATTTCAATGCTAGGGTTTATGAATGGGGGCAGTTTCAAAAAAGCCATAAACATATGTATAAACTAGAACGTGCCTCCTATCGTAAACTATATAGGGACACTTCTGTGGAGGCGTTTACCTATAAGACATTTGTAAATGCCATTGACATTTCTGAGGCCTATGAAAAGTTCAAAGAGCAGGTAAAGGTTATGGAATCTCCTGAACAGGAAGTGGACCTTCCCACAAGAGAGATCGCAACTGCCTCCTTTTCTCCCAGGCCACTGAGATGGACAATCGCCGAAAAGGAGAAAGCTACTGCAGACACTGAACCAAGCAATAGGCGTTGCATGGATATCATGGTAAAGGAGGTCTGGCACCACCTTGGGCTCAGTTTAGACCAAATACCCTTTGAGACGGATGTAGGTCCATCTTAGGTCAGTTTCTTTCTACTATGTTAATGATTGGTGTGTTGTTGTAGCTTGCATGTGTTGCCCTAGCTAACTATTTCATTTCTACAATGCAGGTTCCGGATGAGGGAGTAGGGCCCGCAGTGGGAAGGAGTGAAGAGATAGCAGGGGACAATGTAGGGGAAGGCGATGTAGAAGGGGGTGGTGTAGAAGTGAATGAGGAAGATGATGCAGACAGAGACAACCCATGACAACATGGGATTCTTTTGGAATTTTGGATCTTTGTAAAATTTTTGCAAACATTTTCTAAAAGATAAACGTTTTGAATAAAAAGGAGAATTTCAGAAAATCAATCGATCCTACGCTAACTTATGCATTGTTTACGTGCTAATTTTTATGTAAAATTTTCATGCCTTTACATTTTAGTTTTAGGACATTTCGGGCCCCTGCTAGTTTTAGGCCATTTTGGGCCCTTTCTTGTTTTAGGCCATCTCAGGCCATCGTTAGTTTTAGGTCATTTCGGGCCATAGCATAGCATAGTTTTGGGGCATTTCAAGCCATAGTGTAGCATAGTTTTAGGCCATTTCGGGCCATCACTAGTTTTAGGCCATCTCGAGCCCCTGCTAGTTTTAGGCCATTTCGGGCCGTGGGGAGGCATAGTTTTAGGTCATTTTAGACCATGGGGAGGCATGCCAAAGAGATGATATGTTAACAATTTGGAGAACAGTTAACTGGTAACTAACACAGGTGCAAAGCAAAAAGGTGATGAATGCACAAGGGATGGTGACTGGGCAGGAAGCAGCAGGGTTTCTACGCTATGCGTAGCTACTTCTTGACCCATCGTGGGTTGAGCAGAACATAAGGCCGTAGCGCTTTGCTAGGGCCTTCGTATACATCATTGTCCCCTGCTTGGAAGGGCAACTCAGCCCATGCACTTTCATTTTGGGATTCGGCTTGCTAAGCCAATTCCCCCGCTGGATGGTTAGTGCATGCATAAGCAGGCGCTTCATTCTCATAGGTTACAACCTTTGAGCCCTACTCCATGTCTACATTATTGATAGCTTGTGCCACTACCTCATCACCATGGATCACCACCTCCCTGCCTACATATGGTAGGTGGATTTCCTAATGCATGGACGAAGAGATAGCCCTAAGTTGTGCTAACCATGATCTCCCCAAAATCATGTTAAACTCGAGCATCTTCTCGACCACGATGAACATTACATTCATGGGGAACTGATCCCCTACCACGAAGTCCATGTGGACCATGCCCTTCACCACGATCCATGCCCCATTGAACAACCTCAAGCATGATGTCATTGTGGGTTTGATCTGGTCGACCAAGCCCAACTTGTCCACAATAGGGAAGGGGATGACATTCATGGTAGTCCCATCATCAACGTGTACCCTTCAAATCCAGTGTTGGCCAACCTAAATTGTGATGAATAGGGGTGTTGTAGTCACCTGGCCGCTTTTGGGATTTTCCCTAATGGAGTTATCATAGAAAGTTAGTTGAGATGATTCTGGCTATACAGGTGTGGAGGGAAGCATGACTGAATGAATTGCTTCCTCTTCCACCGGCATGTCTTCGTTGACCGAAATAGCCATCAACATGCAGATCAGAGCCTCACGGTCTGGGGTGGATGTCATGATTAGGTTGTACAAGCTCAATGTAGTGTTCTTTTATTTTAGAGCTTGCTTAACCTGAGTGAGGGCATTCAAGAGGTCCTAGCCACCCCCTTTTTACCACCCTTTTTCTCTTCTATTCTTCCCAGAAGATGAATTTCTTGAGGAGGGGTGGTTTCGAATCTAGGTTCAAACCCTTTTTGGTAGGGTAGCATAGACTGTGTGGTTATAGTAACGTCCCTCTTTAGTGATGATGGCATAAATGCAGGGGGTGAAGACATAGGCTTGAAAACACTTGGGACGGTACTTCCACTTGACGTCTTGCTTGCAAGACACACTTCCCCATTTTTTAGGACTAGAAGGTTGTTCAGTTGTCTTGCGCAGGATGGGGGTTATTGAAGGAGTCAGCCCCCTAATGACAAATGGAGCTAACAGTGTTAACGGGCAGGGTGGTATGGTTTTACTAATAGGTGGTGTGGGGGTGGATGTCTGAGGAGGAACTCTTAGAAAAAATAGCTATTGCGAGCTTCGGCTAACCGCTGGTGGTGTTGGTGCGCTACGCTGAGGCACACGGACTACGAACAGCTGTTGGGGTGGCCTAGGATCACTATCAATGCCAATGGTATTGATAACATAACTGGAATTGTTGGCATTGAGGGGGTCAGTGTAGACGTGTAGAGATTGATTCTCAGGGCGTACTGGGTTGTTTTCGTCCAACACCAATTTCCCCTGATCAATCATCCTTTGGATGTCATCCATCAATGCTAGACAGTAATCCGTGTTATGACCACATTGTTGGTGATAGTCATAAAACCTATCTAACCTTAAACCCTTAGGAACTGGGGGCTCATTGGGTAAGGCTAAAGAGGGGTTCCTAAGGAGCTCATGGTAACGCTGATGTTTTCTGACTCCCTCTTCTGACATCTGCTTATGTTGGATGTGCCCCGATCCTAGTAGCTGCTTTAGAATTTTTAAAGGCTTGACAAGTAGTGGGGTATACTTTGAGTGATCTTTATGCTCAAAGTTCAGTTTGGGTTGCACAAATGTCTCGGGTGCAGGTAAGGGAGGTTCCAGTGCGTTTCCTACTCGGGCATAGGGTTAACTGCGGGTACAACTAGTTTTCTTTTGTTCTTGTTACCATTGTTATTAGGTTTGGGCTTGGCCTCGGTTGCCATAGTGGCCATTGTGGTTGTTGGGGCCTTACCCTTGTCCTTCTTTATGAAGGTTTTTTTGTAAGCAACATAGGCTAGGTCTTTGCTCATCTCGGTTGCATCCTGTATACTCTTAGTTTGAGCAAAGGCTTGACTAAGAGTGCGGGGAGTGAAGTAATACAACTTAGACTTGATGAAGTCATTCACCACACCCTTAAAGATGGCCAGCAAGTGGGCCTCCGTGATGGGCTCGCGGATTTCATTAAGGGTTGTGCTCCAACGTTGGATGAACTTCTGGACTGGTTCGAGAGGATCTTGCTTCACGCTCATCAACTGATCCAACGTGATTTCTAGCTTCAAGTTATACTTGAAACGTGTCACGAACTGGGTCAGAAGCTCCTCTAGGATTGAAATGGATGAGCGTGGCAGCGTGCAGTACCAATCCAAGGCTCTCTTAGCTAGGGACATAGTGAAGACACGAATAATCATGTGCAGCCATTGTTGCAACAAGAGGGATTCAAACCTAAAGGTAACAACATATGCATTGCAATCCCCCTCCCTATTGTACTTTGTGAAGTGTGGGAAGGACATTCCTAGGGGTAGCATCAGTGCGGGGATGGTAGGGCTGATGGGGTCATCCTAGTAAAAGTCTATGACTTGTACCATGTTAGACCAGACAGCCTTAAGGCATTTTATTTCTTTAGTAAGGGTCTGGATAAGCTGGAACACTTGGTCCAAATCTTGGAACAACATAGATGGTTGGGGAACTACCAGGGTAGCTCCCATCTATGGAGTAGCAGGTGCAGTAGCATGGCCCACCGACGGTACCGTTGGGATGGCCCCAACAAACTGTGTTGCTTGTGGCATCCACCAACTGATAGGTGGTGCCATTGTAGCAAAAATCGAGGATTGCGCTATGGGGTAGACTGTTTGCATGGCTAGTGGAATAGACCAGATCCCCATGTTGGGCAGCATCATTTATGACACTTGGTAGGCCTGATGGCAAATGTAAGACATCTGCGATGGTAATGTAGCAGGGAGAACAGTGAATGGGGTCCACCACATTGATAGGCCTAGGACCACTGCTGATGGTGGGACAAGTGTAAATGCAGGAATGAAAGCAGACGCTACACATGATTGTGAGGTAGGCACGGTGTGAACATGTGGCAAGGTAGCCGTGATTGGCGTGTGATGTGCTACAGGAATGGACTGATGAACAGTTTGCAAAGGAATAGTGGCTAAAAACAAAACAAGGGAAAAGGGGTGTTGATATGCTGAGGAGATGACATGGCTACCCATTGCATATGTAATTGTGGGTTGCATAAGCATAGGCGTGATTATGAAGGGAGCGACGGCAAACAACGAGTTGGTCTAGAAGGACTAGGGACGAGGGACAATAACGGGGTTGGTTTGACCTCCCCTGTCAGATTGGGAATCGAGTTCCTCCTATCCATTTTGGAAGGCGTCCTCATGGTTAGATGCCATGTCCTATTGCTCCCTAAGTCTAACCAACTGGATCAGCTGGTCTAGAAGCCATTAATTTGTCTGTGTCAAAGGTATGGAAGCGCTAGGAGTGGGAACAAATTCCTTCTGGTCATAGTAAGCAAACTCAAAGCTACGTTTGTCTTCGAGTTCATACACATCTAAGGGCAAGTTTGCATGCACCTTTGCACAGAGGAAGTTATAGCACTCATGTTATTGGGCCAAGCCCTCAGGTCCCCAGTTTTGGATCCTGAGGGATCAACGTGTTTCCAGCATCGAGTTGAGTAGTTGTTCAACACCTGTGATGCCTTGGACCATGATGGGAACCTCAACGTTGAAGGTGTTAGAAATGGTGCTCAAAGAAGTCATTATTACAAAGCTAAATAGTCTTGCAAACATGAAAAGCAAGGAAATTGGAAAGTAATCAAAAGGCTTTATGTCTTGCTGGATTCCAAAGGAATCATCAAAGCGATCAATCTGTACCTCACGATGCGTAAACAACCGCCAAAGGGCATCACGTTTATGCTAGTTCACGATAGGGTACAGAACGTGTGCAAGACTACTACAAAATAAGCGAGTGAAGTGGTGAACAAAGGCTTTATGTTTTGCAGGGTTCTGAAAGAATCGTTGAAACGACCGATCTACACCGCATGATGCATAAATAATCACAAATGGGCATCAAGTTTATGCTAATGCATATCAAGGTGCAGAATGCTTACAGGACTACTGTAAAACATGGAAAGGGCACCAAAAGGTCCTCCTTCTAGCCCCAGAAAATTGTTGGGGGCCAAAAACATCGACAGTTGGGAGACACCGAGAGGTCGTCGATCGTGACAGTCTTAACCCCGAATCCGCACGAGGGCCATGCTAGATAAAAAAAACAGGGTGCCCTGAATGGTTTGGTCGCTCAGACAAGGACTTAGTCAGTGTTAATATAACCTTTTGCAAACAAATAATCTGAAAATGGGATTTATAGCATAAAGTAATCTTTAAACGCAAAAGGGGTAGAAAACGATGTAAAATGCAATGATAAGCAAGAAAATAAAGTAAAATGCAGTTAGAAAAATGCACCACTTCAAGAATGTGAGTTCACTCTGTCAAGGTGGATACAATTGGTTGCACGGCACTGAGGGGCGTAGGGATCCCAAGAGTAACTAAGACATTTAGAGTAAGACAGCTATATGCTTGAATGCAGACTCGAGAGTCAACAATGCAAAATTCTATGGGGCTGGCAGGAAAGAGCAAAGTAGAATGCCAAACGAGAGTGCCAACTATTTACAGTGTTAAACAATATGTTTACAATGCTCAGGAATGCAATGCTAACTTTTTACTTGCTAGACAACTGATTCACCAACTAGCCAACCCACCCCCTTTTGAGCGTTGCTCATTGGGGTATTTATAGGACCAAGGGCATGCGAAAGATGCAGTTTGGATGCCATGTATCCTGGGCCTGTGTTGACGTGTCTATGCTGCATGGGCATGAATGACCATTAGACGTGCATGATCATTGGACGAGCCTACCATGTTGTAATTACAAGCTTTCCATGCTATAATTACATTGTCAGAACTTGGAGACGTGTGCCAATGGTCCAAGTAGGTGAAGTGCATTGATGTAGCGTAATTTCCTGCTATGCTACGCTATGCTTTGTAGCGTAGCATGTTGGCATAGCATAGCATCTTGCTACATTGTGCTACGCTATGCAGCATAGCATAGTGTAGCCACCAATTCAAGGAAAAAACTTGCATTGCATCCTGCTGCATGTGTCGGAAACCTTTGCAGTGCTCCGATTGCTTTTTGCATACTTTCTACGCTACATAGCGTAGCGTAGCATAGTAGCTGGCCTTACTCCCAAAAACGTCGCCAATATGCAAACTTTGCTTTTTGCACTGCAAAACTTGCGAACTTGCTAATCCCGCCCTTTGAGATGCCTTTCATTGTTCCCGTAGAGTTTCTATGCTATGTTACGCTACATAGTGTAGCAACCGACATGGCCTACTTTTTGCTAAGTTTTCTATTTTCTGATGAAGGAGCCATTGTTGAAGAACTTGGAGCCAAGTGAAGCAACTATTTTTGAAGGCCAGAGGTGCTAACTTAGTGCAATTGAAAATCACTAACTAGGCTAAGCCTTCCTATTTTTCTCTTGCTATGTTATGCCACACTGCGTAGCGTAGCGTAGCATAGCACCTTGTCTTGCAATAATTTACAGTTGACTGCTTGAACAACTGTCTTCCGAAGCCTACTACGCTACATAGCGTAGCATAGCGTAGCAAACTCCTTGACTAGAAAACTTGCCAAACTATTTTGTGCACTTTGAGCACCATCGACAACTCTCTGCATTGTTTCTGTGTAGGCTATCAGCTGGACGAATTACCCAGCTAGAAAATTTGCCAAACTGTACAGCCTAAAGCCCAGAACATCCATCTCTTGATGAATTACCATGATGCTGCCTGAATTGCAATGGCTTGGTAAAGTAAGGATGCCCTAAAAATTTGGGGTGTTTCAGGAACCTTCCATGATGTTTTTAGCTTCAAAGTTAATGATCATCAAGCTACTTTAGGATGTTATGGCTGCATAGTAGAATTGTTTCATGCTTTGAGATTTGTGTATATAAGATCAACTTGGTCTAAAAACATTATGAGAAGGACCCACTTAGGCTTTAACACTAGCTAAATTTAATCCCTCATCCTCCTAGCTTAATCCTGCATGACAACATAAGTACATCAAGTGGTGCTTGTGTGATATAATGGTTAAATAATCTCAAAACAATGTAAAATACTCTAGTGATAAAGCATAGATGAGTGAAAATACATTACATTAATGCTCAAATGAGGTCTAAGCATGATCAACAAGGGCTATGAGGTATGAGTTAAAGGTAGCATAAGGTCAAACATGGTCAACTATGGTTACATTTTGCTAGTTTTAGGCCTTGGTGGGCCATATGATGGTTGACTAGTTATAATAAAAGTCAAAAATGTAAAACAAGATCAAATCAAGCCACTCCACAATGAATCAAGGTCAAACAAGTCAAGGTGGATAACATGGGATAAAACATGCTAAATATGGATCAATCAAGGTTATATTTTGCTAGTTTTAGGCCTTAGTGGGCCATGGTATGAGGCTGTAACATTAACAAGTGAGTTTGGGCATCTATGGAGGTTGTTTTAACGTTTTTTTGGGTCAAAAATGAATGATTCCTAAGCATCCATGCTAGACCCACACTAGAGCCACACTAGCCAATGTGACTCTAGCCTTCCCCAGCATGGCTACCTTGGAATATGGAGCTCTAGTGGGTTTTAGCATCAAATCAACCAGGCATTTAAGCTCCCAATGTTACAAATGTCGATGGCTAAGATTTAGCATTAACGTTGGCAACTTTAAAGGCTTTTTGATATTTTTATGATCATCCCCCCTAGTCCACATTGGCCAACATGGCCCTAGTGTAGATGGAGGGGGGATGATATCTTTTTTTAGTTCACTTAATATGGTTTCATAAACTCTAGAGCCTCTAGCAAGGTCCTAGGGCTAAGGTGGTGTAATTTAGGATCAATTTGATGTATTTTTAGGCTTTCCCTAGCTTTTTCTTATGGCATCCATGCTAGACCCACGTTGGCAAGCATGGTGAGGGGTCCCTCAACATGGATGAATGATTTTTGACTAATTTTAATTAATTTTGGTTTGATTGTTAATGGTTGGAGACTCTGGGAAGGTTTTAAGGTCATAGGGATGGGTTCTATTGGTCATTTTTTGTTATTAATTGGGTTTTGGTATGGTTATAACCTTTCCCCCAACCATGCTAGGTAGCATTGCTCTAGCGTGGGTGAGGTCTATTGAATTTTTATGTTTGAAGTAAGGTTGAAGGCTTTTTGATATTTTTTTAGTCATCCCCACTAGGCCACACTGCCCCCCTAGGCCACACTGGCTAGTGTGGCCCAAGCAGGGATGGAGGGGAAAAGAGCGTAATAGAGAAATTTTTTCCCTTTTTTGATGCTAAGAGGCCTATATGACCTTCCTTGTAGGGCTATGTGTCCTCATTGTTTTGTTGTCACTACAGTGTTTTGTCCCTTGTAGGCTGTGTGGTAGCTTGATAGTAGCCCAAGTGAGCATGCATAGCACCAACAAGGGTAGAAGTGTCATGTCAATGGAAGAAGTAGACAAGGCACAGTAGGAGCATGGCTATGGATGGTAGTGCAAAGGCAATATTGCATGTGACATAAACTATGCAGTGTGTGACAAAGGGTTTTGATCCTCACATGGCACAAGATACAATAAAAGGTGCATGTGTGGAGAGTAGGTGTGGGCTAGCAAGGGTTTACGAATTACAACAACCACACTAGCTAGCGTGAGCCAATGTGGGAGAGCAATGAGAGCAGCATGATCATGTAGTGTAGGCATGCAAGGTGCTAGCTAGGGAGCAAGGGACCTACACAACATAGGATTTCTACAAGGTAACAGAGGTGTGTTGAAGGTAGGAGACAAGGATTTTTCAATAAGGGAAGCAACAAAGGATTCCCATAGCTTAGTGTAGTAAAGAACAAGTGGCAGCTAGTATTGCATGGCCTCCTTCCAAGGCTTACATATGTGGAAGGTGGTGTAGTGGCATGAAGAAATAGCTAAGGTGTTGCTCATGGTTCAAGCCTACATGATAGCAAGCAAAGGGTAGTTAGAGAGTAGTGGCATCATGATGTGTGCGGCTAATAGTGTAGCAAAGGATAATGATAGCAAGATGCACGAGGTAGTAGAGGAAAATGTGACAGCATTAGTTGAGGATGATCAACCCTCAAACAAGGGCTATGCTGCCCTTACAAAGCTAGTGTGGCCCTATGCAGCACTGTGCATCCCTTGTAGGGCCAACATGACCTACAAAATTTATTTATTTATTTATTTGGAGTCATTCCTACTAGGCCATACTAGCCAATGTAGCCCTAGCATTGGTTGGAGGGGCAAGAGTGCAATAGTAAGCCTACAATATGGGTGGTGTGGCATGCAATAGTGGCACAATGACAAGTGCATGATGGTCACAAGCAACAAAGGTAGAGTTATTGAGTTGAAGCATTACAGGCCCACATGGCACCTAGATAGTGAAGGGCAAGCACAGGGCAATGCATAGCAGTAGATAGGCAAGGGGATGATCTCATCTACATGGTGACAACAAGGGCATGTATGTGAGTAGGCAAGGGTGGCGCAATAGCAATAGCAGTGCTGGTGGAAGATGCTACAATGTGTTGCATAGTTCTAGGATAGTGTAGTCCTCAATAGACCTACATGATCCTATGAAAGGTAGAGGGGCTCTAGTCTAGCCTATGCAACTATAGGCCATGTGCTAGGATGTTCCCCCCATTTATTTATTTTTTATTATTATTATTTATTTATTTTTTCATGGCATTTTACAATTTTGATTTTGAAAGTAATGTAAATATACCTCAAAGGCTCTATGCAGACTAATTCATACATTTTATTAATGAAATAAGCCATTATTTATAGAATATATTGTATAATTGATATCAATGAAACTGCTAGTTCTTGGGTTTTGAACAAGCTATGGAGTTGAAAGTGGAGTATTTTCTTAGTATGTTCACTAGACCCAAGGATTTATTTCCATTGAAAATGTTCTAGTTCTAGGCTTACAACCGATTTAATATTCTCACTTCTCTTATTTTTCTTTATTTTTTTGAGCCCATTTTTCTCATTATTTTCTACAATCTTTTTTCTATAATAGCATAGTTTCATGTCAACAATTTCATCTAATATCAATTATAATCTACCTCTTATATGACATGTTGAGATAAGTCATGCCATTTGTGTCATATCTACTTGTCTTGTGTGCAACTATGAATGAACCTAAAACCAAATTTTTATCCATGTGGAAACCATATGAATGTATTATAATTTATTAGGACTTAACTAGTAACTTGCAAGACATTGTTTGTAATTACTAAATTTTACTCTAGATTTGTGGTGTTGCACTAAAGAGTCTAGAAATTAGGAACATCTACCTTTCTCCATTTGGCCTTTGAGATGGCAATGAAAGAGGGATTTAACCATAAATAAATTAACAAAACAAGGTTCATAGGTGTTATAACAAAATGCAACGAAAGGTGCTAAACATGTTTTCATGCTTCACTACAGCTCATCTTTATTTGGAATATACATCAATCCTAGTTCAACATGATATTAATGGTAAAAATCTTGACCAAGAAATATTTTTATGCACAAGAATTCATGATAAATCTCTCAAATGTAGTTCGTAAGGTTACGCCACTTGTTGAAAAATACCCAAGGATGAAGCCAGCTAAAATCAATCTAGAATATGTTAATAATAAAACTTCATAAGCAAGACATTTTTTTAATTGAGAAAATAATTATTGAAAATAGTTGATTTTATGGTTGGTTCACATAGAAAAAATTATTTTTAATGTTTGATAACATAAACTTGTAAGAAAAAAATTGCAAAAAGTAGCATAACTATGAACAGGGCAAATAGGTTGTAATGCATGCATAAGAGAAAGAAAGGAAGGTCATCATGTTTACCAATTTTAGGCCTTATTAGGCCATGATATCATTAGCGTTAGGTGTTAGTGAGCCGTAATATCACCATTTTTAAGCCATAGCAAGCCATGATTCATACTTTCCTAGTAAGTGTGGGATGCTCTCGAAAGAGCATATAAGGCTAAAACCAACCATAAAGCATGATATGATGTTGCAAAAGTAAACAAATGACCATTAACAAGAGAAGCGATAAGGTGTTTCCTATGAAATCATTGTTTTAATTTTGAGAAGTCAAGAAATCCTTTTGACACAACTTTATGTCCACCACCTTTTCTATTAATCATGGTGAGTTATATGCATTTTCATTGGTCACTTTGTGTCATAGAGTTGATGTTGTTGGCATTGTTATTATCTTTTTCCATCGTGGCCCTAGTATGGGTGTCAGGAGTTTCTTCTTACAACTCCACCTCTAAACCTTGGTCAATGTTGACATAATTAACCAAAGGTAGCAACACAGTATCTTCATGAATGAAAATTTTAGTATCTCCATGAATGAAACTTTTTCCTCCTTTGTAGGGCAAGTGAATCTCTTGATGTATAGGTGATGAGACTACATGAAGCTTAGCTAACCATGGCCTTCCTAGAATCAAGTTAAAGCTGAGTATCTCTTCAACCACTAGGTAGTTTTCAGATATAGGAAATTGCTTATTGGCTATGAAATCTAAGGAGATGAAACCTTGAACTACTACTTGTGATCCATTAAATGACTAAGTGTTGAGGTAGTGGTCACTTGGATATTCTCAATTAAGCTTAACTTATCAACAAAAAAATATGGTAACACATTCATGGTTGCCCCATCATCCACATGAACATAGTGAACCTTGTATCTGCAAACATGTATAGTAATAAGAAGAGAAGCAAATAACACTTCTCCATTTTAAGAGTCAATTTTCACTTCACTATCACAAAATTTAAGCATGGTTTGATGCTCATTTTCCTTAAGTAAAGCTTGCTCAAAGATAGAGTGAATCAATTTTTTGTTGGTGGGCATGTCTCTACTTACAGGGATAAAGGTTAACACTATAGTTAGTGCATCCCTCTAAGCTAGAGAAGTCATGACTAGGTCATACAAGTTTAGTGATGTGTTCTTTTATTTTAGGAATCATTTAGCTTGGTCCATTGTTGCAAGGAAGTCCTTCTCCTTGACGTGTAACTTTTCGACCTTAGTGGTCTTAACCTCCTCCATCCTTCCTAAAGTTTGTGACTTAAGCTTTGATGCATGTGCCTTGGGCACCTTGTCCATTAGTGTAGTTGGTCTTATGATAAGTTATTTCAAAGCCTTTTGTCATTGGTTACCTTTAGTAGACTTCTTTGTACATCTAGTGATAAGTCAATTTCATCATTGTTGTGATGATGGTTTCTTTCTTACCTTTGAGGTATGGGCCACTATAGATGGGCTTTGGTCATGGGTTATTATAGGCTTATTTTTTGAAGGTGAAAAAACCCAGATAACAAATGGTTCCCTAAGCTTTGGAGGATTAGCAAATCATTGATTATGTTGTGATGTTGAAGCCACTGAAGAGGGGACACGTATGATGAAAGGATTCTTAGAGGCCAAAGGAGGTGGTGCCTATATGATGAAGGGTCCTCTAGGCTTTTTGCTTTGGGATTTCCATGGCACCCTAATAACAAATGATTTTCTAGAAGGATTAGACCGTTTGGTTTTTGTGAATGAGGCTATGGTGTAACAATTATTATTGACACTTGGAGAGTTGGGCTCATTCAACACCAACTCTCCATGGTCTATCATCTTCTATAGGTCATCCTTTAATGCTAGGCAAAAATCAATGTCATGGCTAGTAGCCATTTGATAATAATGATAGTACCTATTGATTCTAAAGTACATTGGCAACTTGGGATCATTTTTGATAGCTATCATCAAGTTTCTAACTATGTCACAAAGATTATCATGCCTCTTACAAGCTTAGAGGGCTTCATATGCAACATAGTGCATTTATACCTATCTTTCTACCCAAAGTTTGATCTTGGTTGATTTGGAGCATAGGCAGTGGATGCTTGGGATGAGTCAGAAGGTATGTTGCATGATGGTGATCCCTGACTCTCTTCTTCTTTTAAGCTTTTTGCTACCATGGTCACAACTATATATTTTTGCTTGATTTTATTGCTATCCCTCCTTACATCTTGGTTTTTATTAACCACATAGGCCATATTATTACTTGCCTCAACCACCTCCTCAATATTCTTAGTTTGTGAGAAGGCTTGACTTAGTAATTAGGGCTCTAGGTAGTAAAGCTTTGACTTGATAAATTCATTTACTGATCCCTTGTAGATTCCCAAGAGATTATTTTTAGCAATAGGCTCTAGAATCTCATTAAGTTTTGAGTTCCACCTTTGAATGAACCTTTTGACCAGTTTAAGTGGTCCCTACTTCACCTTCATCAATTTATCCTATATGCATCTGGATTTAAGTTGTAGCTAAAGTGGCTAACAAATTGGTTAATCAAGTCCTCAAAAAAATAGATGAAACCTCTAGGAAAGCTTCAATACCAATCTAGATCCTTACCCTTGAGAGACATGGGAAAAATGCATAATATAGTATGAGGCCAAGCTTGCAAAGGGAGGCACTCAAACTAGAAGATGACTAGGTGTGCATTGGGATTACCTTCACCATTATATTTGGTAAAGTTTGGATTGGGCATGCTAGCGGGTAAAGTCATTTGAGGCACAGTAAGGCTTATAGGATCATCTTGGTAAAAGTCTAGAACATTGAACATCTAAGTTATACTAGCCTTAAGTTTTTGCAGCTCTTTGGTAAAGTCTTGGATTATTTGGAACACTTGATCCAATCCTTGGGAAATCCGTGTGGGTTGTGGTACTTGTATTAATGGTTTATAAGGGAGTTGTGAAGCTTGAGGTTATACAATGAACATTGGCCTAGAGGGAAGAGGTCATGTGGCCATCATCATAGGTGAGTTAAACAAGAAGAAAGAGGTTAAAGTTGGAATTTGTGATATGAAGGAAGCAAAGAGAGTATGAGAAGCTTTTGTTTCTTGAGGTTCAAATGAGGGTTTCACCAGTATGAAAAAGGGAGATGGTGAGGTAGGCATCAAGGATGTTGGATGAAGAGAGTAAGGTTGTATGACAAAGGGCATCGATGAGAATAAGGAGGTGGATTGGGACACTGGTTGTGTCTAGTGTGTAGCAATGATGGATGTGCACCCAAACATGATAGGATGAATAGGATGAGAGTTGGGCTAAGGAAATTTTTTGATCGATGAAGTAAGATATGTGGAGTTGGGTGTAGTTGTTTGGGAAGCTGAAGATTGGAAAGACTTACATTGAAATCCTCCAACTCCCATTCAACTTCAAACTCATGTTCCTCTTCTTAACAATCCTTTAAGCTAATTATCTCACTAAATTTATTAACCTCTATGAGTTGTATGAGCATTTTTGCATAAAATTTAGTGAGGGGGATTTGGTCATAAGCATGTGGGATGCATTCTTTCCCATCCTAGTATATGATTTTGAATTAGCACTTAGCATTAGATTCAGAGCATGGTATCAAGAGATGAACTTGTATCTTGGCATAGAGGAAGTTGTAGAACTCCTTATTAATGATCATGAAATCCAATTTTTTGCCTCTTTGCTAAGTAATTATCTTCATTCTATGACCATAGGGCCTTTCGAGTCATAAACACAAATTGCATCTTAGTTGGATGTCATATTTGTCATGTTCATGGGTAGGACGATTGATTGGCTTAAAGACATTATCAAAAGATGTTGTTTTAACCTCTAACTATATTTAGTAAAACTTTTAGCAAGTTGGGTTTTCCTATGGTGAAGTTTACTATAAATGGAAGAAACTGTTAACACTACTACAATAGTGTAAGTGGTGACAGGGGGTATACCCTACACTTGAGAAAAAATGTAGAAATTTTATGTTGAAAGTCCAACTATGTTGGGCTTACTAGCAAGAGCTACACTAGAGGTGAGGGCCGTAAGGTGCCAACAATTATCCTACCTACTTGTACTATATTGGGATTCCCCTCCTCTTGGCCAAGATAATGTTCTTTTTGGGAAAAAAGTGGATTTAAAATTTAGTTTTTCAATGGATACGTTGGTGTTTAGAGAAGGACAAACATTGGCTTTGTTGAAAAATTTCATAGCAAGGAGGATTTGGGTGGTTCAAGGGTATGACACTCATGCTAGGGGTATGACACCCATGTTGGGGAGGTATGACACCCATGCTGGGGGGTATGGCACTCATGTTGGGGGGGTATGACACCCATGTTGGGGGGTATGACACCCATGCTAGGGGGATATGACACATACCCACACTAGGGGGTATGACACCCATGCTAGCTTTAGAAAATCTAGCAACTATTGTGAATTTTCTAACAAAATCCAAACATCAACATCGAGGGTATAACACCCATGCTTAGAGGTATGACACCCACATTAGAAATTATGACACACACCCACATTAAGGGGTCTATCACCCATGCTAGCTTTAGAAAATCTAGCAAGTGCTATGAATTTTTTGACAAAACACAAATACCCATGATAGGTTTTTATGGTAGGAGGATGGGTGGAAATGTTGGGCATTATGAAAATTTGAAGGTTTTAGCTATAGAATTCAAAGTTTCTAACTAGTAGGAAACACTATTAGAATAGGGAATAGTATTGAATGTAGAACTTGGATGGAGGCCCTCCTTCTAGCCCCAAAAAACTATAGCACTTGAAAAATTCAATTGCTAGAAAATCAAAAATTCTAGGTTGAATAGATTTAACCCCAAATCCCAAGTGCCTCCACTCAAAAAATAGGATTTGAGGTGCCCTAGATGATTTGTCAAATAACCCAAGGACTTATAAAGTGTAAATGGGGGTAATAAAATAAAAATGCAATGGAGATCTGAAAAAAATAAATGCATTGAATGAAAAATAAATCTACACTAACTTGCACAACAAATGAAACTGTAAACTTTATTTTGAAAATAAAATAAATTAAGAGAGCTCAAAAATATGTACAAGATGTGCTTGAGGAAGCAAGGGGTTCACTTGAATGGGGGCTTGGAATTTGTTGAAATTGGTAGCTTGGAATGCTATAGTCATCTCCATGATCCAGATGCTCTAGAACTCCCAAAATCCTAAAACCTTATTGTACTCCTCACTAGATCTACAACGTTTGTGTTACAAGGGGGGATGTGTTGGGGTTTTGGGCTACAAAGAAGAGCCATGTTAGGAGTCTCAATGCCCCATGTTGCTCAACATTACTATCACACCACACAATCTCAAGGGGGTGAAAGTGGTCAAAATTGGTTGTAGGTTCCACATTCAAAAATCTTTAAAATCCTTTTTTTTTTTTTTTTTTTTTGCAAGGGATTCTTAAAACTATGGGATTCAAAAATGGAAGAACCCTTTCATGGTATACAATTTTGGGTTATATAGGTTTTATGGCCATAAATCTTATGACAAATTTCTATCTAATTACTAATAAATTGATATCATGTGCAAGTGTTGCAAGTGTCCAAATCTAGCATGGCTACTAAGTATGGTAAGTTCTTATACCTCCATGGCATCAAAACCATTTCATTTACTAGAAATAGTAAATGGGAATTTTACCCATGCTAGCTTCTTCCACCCATGCTAGGCCTTTCAACATCAATGTTGGACCTACAAAAATCATGCTATGGGTATGACACCCACACTGGGGTATAACATCCATGTTGAAACTACAAAACCATTGCTGAGGCTAGAACAATGCTAAAGTGTTGGGGCCATGTTGAAGCAATGCTAGGGCTATAGTAACAATGTTGGGAGGGGAAGGTACAATGTTGGGGGTGTAGGAGTTATATCCCCTAATGCTTGACATAGGTGAGGTTGTATACCCCCACCCCCCTCCATAGGTGTTTCCAATGTAGGAAAAGTTATACCCCTTACAAAACCCATCAAAATGCCCATTTTGATAGTCCAAAAGGCATTTTAGGACCTACTAACCCATTTTTCTTAAGTTTTGTACATCACCAAAAATGGGTAGATTGTTGACTTTTTGTCATGTCAAAACCTTAAGGAAAATGAAGAACATAAAGTGTTTGTTGTGGATGATGTGATTACAAGACATGAACAAGAACTCTACATGAAAACTAAGGACTCAAAAAAAATGAGATCTACAACAAGATGACAAAATAAAGACTATATGAGCCAAGATGAAATCATGAACAAGCATGGCTTGAAACCAAAGACTACAAACCAAATGAAGATGCTCCAAGGACTTGGAAGAAGACAAATTGATGAGAGGAAGCCTTTGAAATTATTGCCCAAGAGTTAAGGAGATGTCTCCAAGAAATAGTAGATGTATCTATTCTAGAGAGGACATCTCCCTAGAGATGTCCCATAGAAGACATCCCATTTTCCAGCAAGATGTCTCTCCTAAATAGAGGCCAATCTTAGGTAGATATCCCAACTTTGAAGGAGACATTTACATTAGCTATTGGGTAGCTATTTCACAAATTCTAAGGAGTTTTTAAAAACTCTGAGGCTATAAGAAGATACCAAATTCTTGGGAATTGTGCAAGTACTATTCACATCTAAGCAATCATTGACATATCTATGCTTTTGTATTTTTGTTGTTCATTGTAACATCATTTTCTTGATTGTATGTTGAGTTAAGCTTCAACAAGAAGGACTTGTAATTTTAGCTACATTCTTTTCCTGTGCCTTTTTCTTTTTCTTGATTG
This sequence comes from Gnetum montanum, assembly GCA_015680685.1. Lineage (NCBI taxonomy): Eukaryota > Viridiplantae > Streptophyta > Gnetopsida > Gnetales > Gnetaceae > Gnetum > Gnetum montanum. Next base: position 259,711 of record MNCI01035832.1, read on the forward strand.
CCTTGTAGGATTGATGTGCTTCTTGTGAGAAGGCATCCACATTAAGCTCATTGGGACCTTACGGAGTTGAGTGATTTTTCAATGTCAAAACGCTCTAGAGTGGAGCTCAATCTTGTAAAGGTTGTGGGATCCTTGAAAACACATTCTAAGCTTGTTGAGACCTTGCAAGATTAAGTGGTTTTGCAACAATGAAGCACTTCGGTGTGGAGCTTAGTTCTTGTATAGGGAATGATGCTCTTCAAACCACATTTGATTGAGAAATAAGTTTTGGACGTGTGCATGGATTCTTCTAAGCATGAAAGTACCCAAGTTAGGGAACAACATAAAATTTTATGTTTTTGTGTGGCAGGTACAATTTAAATTGGGAACTTATTCATTCCCCCACCACCACCGCCCCTTGATCCTTAGTTCCTATCATAAAATAAAATATCAAATTGCATGGAGTCCCAAATAAGATTGTGTTAGACAAAGATCCTAAGTTTACTTTTGAATTTTGGTAGTATTTTCAAAAGATCTTGGACTCTACATTAAATCTTAGCTCTATGTATCACCCTCAAACAGATGGTCAGATAGAGAGGATGAGTTGTATTTTAGAGGATATGCTTTAATCTTATGATTTAGACTAAAGAAACACTTGGAAAATAGTTCTTCTTTTGGAAAAGTTTGCATGTAATAACAACTATCAAGCTAGCTAGAAAGTAGCTCCATATGAACTATTATATAGTAGGGTTTACCATACACCTCTAAGTTGGGATTCCATAGAGAATAGACAATGGACCAGGATAGAAATCATTGAGAAGGCTACTAAATAGATTAAGGTTATCATAAATAGACTATAGATAGTGCAAGTCTAGTTCCACAAGTATGCCAACAATATAAGACAATCATTGAAATTTAGTATTAGTGATCAAGTGTTATTGAAAGCATCACTCTAAAAGGGACCAAGAGATTTGATATAACAAACAAATAGGCTCCCCATTACATTGGTTCCTTTCCAAGTTTGAGAAGAGTTGATGATGTTTCCTATTAGCTTGATCTTTCATAGCAGTTGTAGTCACTTCATAATGTGTTTCAAGTATATATGTGGAGGAAGTACATTATAGATCCTAGTCATAGGATAGATTTGCAAGATGTACAACTTCAACCTAATGTCAACTTTCTAGAACAGCCAATTAAGATTTTTGATGGTATTAAGAGAAGATTAAGGAGTAAGTGTTTTGATGGTTAAAGTAATATGGAAAATACATGAAGTGTAGAAGGTAACATGGGAAGTGAAAAAAGATATGTATACCACACACCATGAGATCTTTCAAAAGGAAGATTCTTAAGGGGAGAAGAATATAACACCCTTATTCTAAACACCCCTTACCCTTTAGTATGCTAATGGTTCAAATCCTTAATGTCTTTTTTACTAACCTAGGTCTATGCTTATTATCTCCATTTCTTATACTAACTATGCTTTGTGAACTATGTACCTAGCTATGTCAATTTTATAACCTTTTACTTTTTCATTTATTCTAAGGTTATTTTATTTTTAGTTTTTTTATTTTATTTATTTAAATTTATTTTTCCTATAATAGTATTTTATAATTTCATACCTTGGTAATTTTTAATATATTAGTGTTGACCCTCTGGTATTTTCAAACCTTAAGGAAAGTAGAGAACATATAATGTTTGTTGTGGATAATGTGTTTGAAGGACATGGATAAGAACTCCACAACAAGACTTGAAAACTCAAGGAAACAAGATCTACAATGAGATGTCAAAATGAAGATCACATGAACAAGATGAGAGCATGGCCAAGCATGGAGAAAAAAAAAGGCTACAAATCAAATAAAGATGCTCCAAGGGTTGGCAGGAAGGCCAAGTGACAAAACAAAACCTTAGAAGACAAGGCACAAAATTTGATGAGATGTTCCTTAAAAATAGTAGACATCTACATCCAAGAGTAGATGTCTCCCTAGAGACATCCCATTTTCCAATGAGATGTCTCTCCTAAATTGAGGTCAATCTTAGGTATACATCCCAACTTCAAAGGACACATCTACACTAGTCGTTTGGTAGTTGTTGCATAAATTCTAATGAATTTTTTAAAACACCTAGGCTATAAGAAGATACCAAAATCATAGAAATTTTTTAAGTGTTCTTCACAAAATATAAATCATTATCTCTATTCTATGATATTGTATTCATGTTCTTCATTGTGACATCATTTTCTTGGTTGAATAAAAAGGAAAGAAGATGATAGTGAGAAAAACCTCTCTAAAACATTTGTGAAGGGGAGCCAATATTTAGAACTAGAAGAAGTTTTCATGAGAGAATGTACCTTAAGAAAGGAATCTCATTCTCAAGCTCCTTAGGCATATTCATTTTCTTCAATAAGAAAGATAAGTAGAGGTAAGTTTTTAGTTAATTATGCATATCTCTTAAGACTATAATCCTTGGCAACCATTCTTGAAACTTTTCTTGCTGAGATGTCTACCTCATGAGACATCTTCATGACTAGAGAGATGTCTACTTTTCAAGTGAGATGTATACCATATGTTTTTTAGACATGATAGATACATCTACTTTCCCAGTGAGATGTCTACTTATTTTTTATAGACATTGCATAGACGTCTATCTCTCAAAGGAGATGTCTATCTTTTTGTAAAAAAACCATTAATAGCCACAATTATATAAATCCAAACCTTCATTTTTCATTCATTCTTCCACATCCAAGAATATAATACCAAGGGGAGATGACCAAGGCTTCACCAACAACAACGAGTCATCCTTTTTTCTTCAAAATCCATGGTCCACAAGAAGGTTGCAACATTAGGACCACTGCTATGGAAGATTAAAAAGTCAAAGAGAGCTTCCTTTAGCACAGCAAGTACTTATTCTCCATAACTTAGATCCATTGAGGCCCAACATTGGTTTGAGGTAAATTGAACCATCTCTATTATCTTTGAACATTCTCTTTGTTTTCAGTAGCACCATCAAATGGAATTGATGGCATTGATGGGATTCTTTCAAGTGTTGAATTGGGTTTCATTTATTTCTATGAATTTTTGTGTGTCTAAAATTCTCATAATATGATTCTATTGTAACATTATCATTACTAATGCATCTATTGGGGCTTTTACTATGATGGTTGGGGGTATGTTGATTGATGTTTCTTTCCAAGTAATTAATGTAATTCTTTGATATTCAATGTAGATGTTTTTAGGATCACCATTCATTCCATGAATGACATTTTCATGAATGGTTTGATTCCTATCTCCCAAGATGATTTTTGTAATGCTTTGTTTGGGAAGTTAGTGTTTCTACATAGTAGGAGAATTTATGGGAGCCATATGGCTTCCAACGCTTCCATCCTCTCTCTCATTATTTTATATAATATCATTGTAAAAGGAGGAAGCTATAAATATTTATTTCTAGAAAAAGCATTTGTTCTCTATTGTCTTCTTATAGGGCAACCTTTGAACTTGGGTCATACTCTCTATTAAGACATGTTGGGCTTATTTACCAAGGAGATAATATATGGGCATCTTCACCTCATTAGTTTTTTGATCTAATCCTGACATGCCTTTACTTAAAGGCAAGAGGAACCTTGATAAGTACTCAGAAAAGAGGAGCTCCACCCATGCTGAAGATGTCAAACCCAACACCAAGCCTTACAAATCAAGGAAGAAGGGATTTGCATCACCATCTCAGGCCTCTCATTAGTTGAGAAGCTCTAAGCTCTACTCTCCTTAGTAAGCAAACCTTTAACTATTCTCATGATGATCAAAATAATATTGACACTTGGTCTTGTCAAAAAGGTTTTGGTAAGAAAATTTTGTAGGCACCAATAGCTGAAAATGAAGAGAAGTGGAGAATTGAAATTGATGCAATAAGTGATCAAGGGTTTCTTCATAAAGATCATGAACAAATAGAGACATCACATACATGATCTAATGAAAGAGAACCTAACGATGATGAGGTACTTCATGATAGGGGACCTCATCTCAAACTCCATTAATCTTCTCTTCTCACCTGAAAGCAAGATAAGTCAAGGTAAGTTTCCATCTCTTTACTTGCTAGTTAATAAGTACATGATTTGAGAAGTCCAAAATTGTTTGTGTCTCATTTATATTAGAAAACTATTGAAATAGTTATTTAGAGTATCTCTTATATTCATTCTGAGCTTGATGCAATTTATGAAAATATGTAGTGTAGCAGTTGTATTGATTTTCTTTGGGCCTTATTTTGTAATAATGTTAGTTGGGTTTTTTTTTCTTGCTTTCAATCTCGCATGATATACTTCTAAGCTCATGTCATTTGGGATATTTTAGCCATTTATGATATAAGATATGCTTCTAAAGATTCTATCCATATTACTTATTGGATACCTTAGTCTCCACATTTGATCTTAATGTTGACTTATAGTTGTAGTGATTTGGTGATTTACAACATTTACTTCCTTGACAAATATGAGAAGAGCTGCACATGTGTAGGGGGATCCTATTCCTCATTATCTATCATCTTGGAGGTCAACAATGTAGGGATAGTCTTTGATGACTTCTACCAAGAAACACTCAAATAGCAAAATATCACATTCCAACATGAGCAAGGATTCATGTCATGCACGGGTATGGTACAGTATCCAAGGTAAAAGTAGAATTAAATCTTGGTTAAGATATCTTACCTTGTAATACCCTTTGGTTACTATTTGAACATCTTGTTAAAAATCTACTTGGCTATTTTTCAGCATTCACTTATTTTTATTCGGTATTTGTCCTTCTTCATGAGAATTTATTTTCCTTCTTGTCATATAATTACCTTCATGATGCTTTCTTAAGAGTTAAGTACTAATATCGGTTTACCTTATGAGTTTATGGATTTAAAAAGGATAAGTTATTTGATCCTTAAAAATTGGGTTTTGAAAAGGGGCAGCTTCTATCTTGATTGATATTTTCAGCCCCTAAAATTTTGTGCTAAGAGATGTATACAAAATCTTGAGATATAAGTTTTATTGAGATATTTTACTTCATGCTCAATCTTTGGTCTTTGGCATTCAAGTTTATTTTCTCTTAGACTATCCTATTTTTTTTTATGTCTAGACATGTTTGGATTAGTTGTGGCTTGTTCTTTCTAACTTTGTTTATTTTTGAACTAAAAAGGAAAAATCTTAATGGATTATAGATTTTTATCATTAGCTTACAAATTTGATATTTAATTTTGTCTATTTTCACTTGATTTCCCTACTTATGGTAATACAGTATGCTATGAATTTATTTTTCCTTGAGTACTTAAGCATCTCTTGTTTATATGAACTTCACTGAAGTAAGAAGTACTCGTATCTCTATGTTGAAGCATTGCAAATGATTGATACTATTCATTATAGCAATATGGATCTCTTTGAAAATGCTTTATGTTACTCGGAGATTTATTTGAATAGAGATTGAGCTCAATGCATATCTTTTGTGAATATGGTATGGTAACAATTAAATAATATTGACTTTTTTCATTTATTTTTAGTAAAGGGAAGAGTTGCTTTTATAATCTTTGTTATACTATGAAAATATTATGATAGGCTTAATGTGCTTTATCCTTTTTGCTATTGTTCAAAAAGGGGAAGAGTGTGGTTATAGATATATTTGTATATTTGGGTATTTGTATGATTACCAATCCATTTTCTTAAGTTTTTAACATCACCAAAAATGGGGAGATTATTGACCTTTTGGTGTGTCAACATTAAGTAGAATGGAGTCAAAGGTTGTTTGTATGATTGTGTGGTTGTTGTGTTTGTAGCACAAAGTACATGGGAAACCAAGATGAGATGACACCTACAAAGTAATTTCAAAATGAAGATCTCGAGGACCAAGATGAATCCTACATTGATGACAAGGAATGAACTAGTTTAGACAAAAGGAGAGCTTAAGGAGAAGGTCATCTACAAGATATCAAGCAAACAAGCAAGAAATAAAAGAACATGGACAAGAACCAAATGACTCACAAGAAAAGTTGACATTATCAAGAACTTGTAAGAGCATGTGGAGCTACAAATTTGTGAAAAAGGAACAAAGATTTCAAAGGGAAAATGAAGTTGAAGAATGATGTTTCCAAGAGAAAAAAGACATCTTGGTAGAATGGAAGGCAGCATAGGAGAAGACATATCTACAAAATAATAGACATCCCTCTGGATAGAAAGATGTCTTTCCTCAGACAAAGACATCTTCTCAAAATGAAGGCTAGTTGCCAAAAGATGCCTTTCACTAGAAGAAGAAGTCTTTCCAAAATCAAGGCCAGATGCAAAAAGACATCTCAGTCACAAAGAAGACGTCTTTGATGACTATTAGTTAGTCATTGCATGAGTTCCAAGGTGATTTAGAAAACATAGTGGCTATAAGAAGACATCATTCTCATTGAGAAATATGCAAGCTTTTGAACTATCATTGTGTAATCGTTAAGCCATCATTATATTCATTATTGTTCCTCATTGTATAATCATTTTTCTATTTGTAATTAGTCAAAGTGAGCTATGCTTCAAAGTGCAAGGATCAACAAACTTAGTTGCATTCTTTCCTTGTGATTTTTTTTCTTTTTTTCTTTTTTTCTTTTTTTTTTGGGATTGATGTGCTTCCTATAGGTAGCCATCTTTATTGAGCTTTTTGGAATCCTACAGGCTTGAGTGTTGGTGTAGTGAAACAATACTTTAAAGTAGACCTCAAGTTCTAAAGGTTGTGGGATCCTAGAAACCACATTCTAAGCTTTTTAGGACCTTGCAAGGTTGAGTCGATTCATAGCATCAAATCATTCTAGAGCAAATTTTAGAGCTTGTAAAGGTGTGGTACCCATCAAACCACATTTAAGAGCAACAAACTCTAGAGGTGTGCTTGTGATCTACCCTCTAAATGTGGGCTACCCAAGTGGAAAACCATGTTAAATTTGGTGTGTGTGCTTTATCTCATAGATTTTAAATTTGGGGAACTTATTCATCCCCCCCTTCTAAGTTCAATGATCCACAAGTAACATCAAAATTTAAACCACAAAGTTGACTAATACTAAGAAGATTATGCTTTAGCCCTTTAACAAAGAAAACTTTATTTACTGTAGGTTGACCCTAAACTTTCCCTCCTATAGTACAAATACTTGTTATAAGAGCTTCCATGTCATCTCCAAATGTGATAGTTCCATAGTTTTGTTCTGAAAAGTATATGAATTGAGATTTATCTCCCATCATATGTTTTGAACAACCGCTATCAATATACCATGTGCTTTTTTCAATAGCATAGAGAGCAACTTCAGCAATCATATTTTATTTAGATTTCTTCTCTTTTTGCTTCTTAACTTTATTTCCTTACAAATAATCTTTTATAGGCTATTTTTAAAAAGAAAAAGTGTAATGTTTCATCCATAGATGGCAAAAAGCCTAAACATGTCCAAATTGTCCACAATAAAAGAAATTTAAGGTCTTAAATATTATTGTATTGTCAAACCTAGAAGGATACCTCCTTGAATAACCTAAATAGGCTTTGATGTGCACATCCTTTTGCTCCTAGTCTACTTTGAGCTTTTCCTCTAAAAATTTCTTATTACTCTACTCACTAACATTGGTTAGCCTTTGAATCTCAATCATTATGTCTAAGTTTTATTTTTTAAGACATAAACATTTTGAATTAAGAGTTACAATCTTTGTCTCCTTGTCATGGAAGATTATTTTCATTTTAAAGAATAGATTTTGAAAGAAAATAACTTCATTATAAAGCATCTCATACCTTTCTTCTAAGGAGATTTCATCTCAATGATGAAATCTTTGATCCTCAATAGATTCTTGAGTTGTCAAGGAAAGACAAAGATGATGTGTTGCTTTGGATGTATCCTTTGGACTTCTTTTCTTATCCAAGTTGTTATCAATTTTTCTGGTCCTTATTTCTTTTCTTGAATTTTCTTCATGTGACCTACATTTACAATCTCTTTTGGAGAACATATGGCCTCTTTCATTTCATATCGAACAAAATGTAGAAGAGGAGGCATAATGTTTACCTTTACTATTGTAGTAGAGGAGTTGAATGTAGCATTTCAAGATAAATTCAATGAAGCTCATCAATCTAGTTCTCCAATTAGAAGAGTTTAATCTAATAGCTGCTATTGATTTGATATTAGTTGCCCCTTCTATGTTCATGTTGAAAATTCTACTTGATATTACTAAGCTCTTATACCACTTGTCGATCGAGAACTTAGAAGTAGGGTTGAATAAGTTTCCCAATTTAAAATGTTGTAGCCACCAAAAATAAATACAAATTTTATGTGGTTCTCCAACTTGGGTACATCCACATTTTAAGGGTAAAATCATTGCACACCTCTGAACTTTGTTTCTTCAACATGTGGTTTTAAAGGCACAACACCCTATACAAACTTTCAGCTCCACTTTGGAGTGTTTCATCACCATGAAACCACTCAACCCCATAAGGTCTTGATAAGCTCAAAAATGCGGTTTAGAGGATATCACAACCTTTACAAAAGTAAAATCTACATAGGAGTGTTTTTTTGCTACAAAACCACTGAACCCCATAAGGTCATGACAAGCTCAACAAACATGTCTTCTCATAAGAAGAACATAAATCCCACAAGACTACAAGAAAGAAAGAAAAAGAACAAGGAAAGAATGTAACTTGTTTTACAAATCCCTTACACTTGAAGTGCAATACAACCAATATAAAAAGATGATGATATAATTAAGAGCAAATACAAATTCACTTAGATTATCCAATGATTAATCTTTCAATGAACAATGCTTGCATAATTCCCAAGATTTTCACTTTATCTTATAACCTCAAAGATTTCGAAAACTCCTTAGAATTCATGCAACAACTATCAAATAGCTAGTATAGATGTCTACTTTGAAGTTTAGATTCTATTTGAGAGTGGCTTCAATGTAAGAAAGACATCTATCTTTAAGTATAGACACATGCTTATAGACATCTATCTTCTAAGATAGATGTCTGCTAGTTTTCATAGACGTCTACTCTACTTTTTCACTTTGGAGTGTGAGGCATTCCCTTATCTATTTGATATCTTGGTAGTCTTTGGAACATCTTTGTTTAGCTTGTAGACTTCATTTTCATCCATGCTCTCGTCTTGTCCCTTTGGTCTTCATTTTGACATCTCATCATAGATCTTGTTCTTGAAGTCTTGCATTCTATTCTTACATGGTCCTGCAAAATCATCATCATACACATACATTCCACATTCTCCATTTTCTCTAAGGTTTTGAGATACCAAAAGGTCAACATTCTTTAGTGTTTTATTCGACAAATTAATTACCTCAGTTTGTGTTTTGTGTGATTATACAAGTTTGTAAGATGGAGGTCTACCAATACTTCACACTCTATAGCACATTTGCTAAAGTTATAAGGATTTAAAATCAAGTGATTTATAGAGTTGATTTGGAATTATACCAAGATAGGCTACTTGGATAGCTTATGTAAGTGTCACATGTAATTGATCAATAATTTTCAACAAATTACAGAAGACATTCATAGAGGAAAAATATTAATTATCCTTCACCACTTCATGTTCTTCATACATAAGCTCCTTCATAGCATTTATGAACTTTTCAACCCCAACATATAGTTCTTGTGTTTTGTGGAAACACTATTCTAACCTTGAAATAGAGCTGTAAGTACATTTACTTTAAGTCTTTGCAATTCATTCTCTATTATAGTTGGGACAAGGCTAGGATGATGATGATGAATTCATTCTCTAATCTAGTAGTGGATAATTAAAACTAATTTTAATATACTAATCCATAATATTTTTCTTTTTCAATCATTCATTCATGAATAAGAATAGCTATAATGACTTTCCCAAGTGTAGGCTTGATCATCTTCTAAAATTTGATCAAGGATCTTACTTTTCAAACTTTTTTGTTGCTATAGCTAAGTCTATAAATATAGTTGTTGCCTTGAAGATGTTACAATATGCTTCTCAATTCTAGTTAATGTAACATTTTTTCTTCTACCTATTTTTCTTCCATGTTAAGATTTTGATTAATGTCATCAAAATTATGGAAGATACAAATAGTTATAACACTAGTATTACCTCAATTTGCATTGCTAATAAACATGTTCTTTTAACATAGTATAGGATAATATTAGATACTAGGACATTTAATTTAGCTCTAAAAGCACCAACCCCCTTACAATCTTGTTTTGAATCAAAATGTTGTTATGCCACTTTACATTAAAAAATGCTATGAAAGAGTTTTATTAGTAGAGGTCATGTTAACATGTACTTTTTTTAGAGTATTATAGAGTTTTATTTTCATAATAAATTCAACTTATTCTCTTTTATTACTTTTTATCTATAGAAGGGGCTTGGCTCTAATACCATGTTAGTTTTCCCAAATAAATCTATGCATTATGATGAATCTTAAAAAACATTTCACTCTTTCATGCTGTCATAAGTGAATATCATAAGTTAATTCTTGTATATATGTGATTCTTGTAAAAATTAATATATAAAAATTATCCTTTAATGAAATTTTATATTACATGAAGGGTTGTGACTCCTCATGAGAAGTTATGTTACATCATTAATTAAATTGTAAATAATGATAGGTGATGAGGACATCAACCCACTTTAAAGAGGTAATTCTCATTGTTATGATAGCCTAGAAGTAGTATGAGTCATGTATTTGTGTTAGTTATTTTTTTGGAGTTATTTGAGTGTTTTATATAGCTTGAGTAAGCAACTATGATGTCACTATGGGTCATAGTAATCCATAATCTAGTATTATGAGCTATGAGTCATAATCTACTATAGCTGGCTTAAATTATACAAATTGTATATTTTCTAGGTTGGGCCTTGAGTTGTATACCACTACAAGTCACAGTGAGCCATGGTCTAGAAACTTCTAGTCATAAGGAGTTCACACTTGACTGGGAAATAGTGGCAAAAATATTCATAATTTTACGAGTGCACTTGAGTGTGGTTACAATTTGGTCACATTATGGCTACTATTATTCCTTGATTATTCAAATAGCAAAGTATCATTAAAGGACATCTACAAGTATTCCATGGTTCCTAAACTATGGGAAGAAAGCAAGGAATCACCAACCTTGAGATCTTACTTACAATAGGGGCATCAATGACATCCTTTCCTATATTAAAATAATATAATAATACATTCTATGTGTCATAATTTTACTTTTTATAATACATGACTTTGAAAATATTGTATGTATTGTTGCATTGGAGAGGTTATTATAAATCTTTGAGGGATCAAGTTGGTGGTTTATTTTTTAATCATTTTTAGGATATTTATTTTAACATAATGAATTTTGAGAGGTTTAATTATATGCTACTTATTTAAAAAATAAATTATGTAGATTTATATTTTTAGGTGGGTCTTAAAATAGAAAAAATTTGACTATAAGTACATCCCAAGATATTTAGATAATATGATCCTTTAAAAATTTATAGGTGAGTTATTTATATTTATTTTTTATATTATTCTTATTGGCTATATGTCTTGGGGATGTACCTATAGTCACATTATTTCTATTTTGATGTTCCTGTATTTAGATTTATTTTAAAATCTATCTTTGAAAAGATATCTAAAATTTCATGCTTACATCACCATTTAAATATACTTTAATATGTACTTTATATTAATTGAGCAAGATGAAAGTAATAAATTGGTAATTTTCATGATTAAAGAAAGTTATTACTTCAAATGCATCATATATCACATGACTCTATGAAAGTTATAAAGGTAGATTAAGTTTATAGATATATATAAATAAACTATGCTTATAAATAATACAAATAGTAATTATAGTTAATATTATATTTTAGTAAAATTTTACCAAAGCACTTGGAGCAAGTTCACTCCAATATAATTTCACCTTCAAACTTAATAAATCCATATATTATGAAAGATAATTAATATGATAAAAATAAGAAAACAAGCTATCTTCAATTATTGAAAACAATATTATAAACAAGATTCCACAACTCATAGAACATTTAAAACACTCGCACACTCAAACAATGTTGCAAAGCATGAGGCTCTACAACCACATAATGGTTGTTCCAATGTAAGACACAACCAAATGAAAATCTCTCTCATAACCTAGGACTAAGACTTAACACAATAGTAACACACAAGAACACACAAGCCAATACACCACAATTGATCTAAGAGCTACAATTCTAACTTGCACTCACTCAATGTGCTCTCTTAGCATTCTTACCACACTTCATTAACTCACTTGATGCTCATCTCATGGTGATATAAAATAATAAACAACATCCTATATTTATTGAATTTATGAGTCAACAAACCTAAAAAAATTTTCCCAACTTAACTTGAGGATCTTAGACTATTTCCATCCTTTTCTTCATCATTTCAGTTGTTTCTCAAAGTGGAACAGTTAATGCTAGAAGTTTCCTCAATTGTACAAGTCATCTCTCACTTGGAATAAATGTCATTTTTTCATACACCACTGGTAGAAAAGACATCTTTCAAAAATGGGAGACATCTCTATAATTGAAGAGATGTCTCTAATGTCTCATCAGAGACATCTCTAGCTTAGGACAGATGTCTCACCTAAGACATCTTAGTTTTGAGAGAGAAATCTCCACTTCTTGGTAGACATCACTGAGATGTCTCTTGTGAAGACTTTTCATTTTGCCAAGATGTCTCTTTGACCTCCAAGATGTTCTTCCAACTTCCACAATCTATAAAAATCATCTATAGAAAGAAGAAAAGGGGATTGGAAGAGGTATCCCTATAGCAACTCTCCTACCCTTTAAAAAGTAAATTCATGTGAACAAAGGAGTAGGGGTAGAAGTAATCCCTCACTCATGAAGTTTGATCTCATGAATACATACGGGATCATCTATACACTGATCCTTCCAATGGATTAAGTACTCATGCCTCTTCACTCCCTAAGTGCTTGAAGCTTCCCTCTGCTTGAGTATAATGGTCTTCCTCTCCATTGAAGTATTGGATTGATCAATAGCCCCTTCAACTCATTGATGCTATCCTATATGGTTTTCTCATCAACTGATCCATGATAGTGCATAAGATCTAAAGCATTAAACACAAAAGATAAACCAACATCATTTACTAAGTCAATCTCAAAGACATTGTCATTAATTTTATCCTTAATTCTAAAAAGTCTCATCTTCCTAGCCTTTAACTTGGAGAAGTTAACTTCTCTCAACCTCTTCTTATTTAAGTACACCCAAACCAAGTTACCAACAACAAAATTTAGCTTCTATTTATCCTTATTCCCCTTGAGGATCCTCTCTTTAGTCTTCTTCTCAAAATTTGATGTTACTTGTGCATGGAGATCCCTCATCTCTTACACAAAATCAACACTAATTTAAGTTTTACCATCAAACCTATTCAAGATATCCATCATATTTGGATAAAAATCATAGTTCACCTTAAATGAACTACTAATGGTAATGTGAAAAGCATTATAATACAAAAACTTAACATGACACAAAAAAATTTTCCACCTATGTTGTCACATCCCCATTCCCAAATGATGCTACTAACTAATGAAGATGGTGTCTCTTTGATGAGTTGTGATTTGGTGGGCCCCAACATTGGATATGCTACGTCAGAGTCCCAATGTCATGTACCTGATATCAAGGCTAATAAGCGACATTGGATACTCAACATCACCTCATCTGGACCTCGCCTATACTACACTTGGGCTTCTTGATGGGACATCTTAGAAGATAGTTAGTTTTTAGTTTTCAAGTTAGATTTCAGTTTCTTTTCTTAAAAGTCTATTATTTCCAGTGCATGCCAGTAGTGTGATGTTTGTAATCATACGACATCTTTGTTCAAGTATAATGTACTTGGACATGTTACATGAGTAGAAATAAAGATCGAGATTACTTCCATCATTGCAACATCCACTTAGATTAATATTATTACTTTAATTATTTAATGCTTTCTTTAGTTAAACATTTTCATTTATTATTATTTACTATTTTTGTCATTAAGCAAAATGCGTAAGCCCTAATCACGAGCATTTAAGTGAAAATACTTGGTCATCCAAAAGTGTATCATTTGGCATAACTAGGGACATGCACTTGGCAATCCCAAAAGTAGCCTCACGAAGTCCAAGATGTGTACAGATGATTAAGTGCAGATACTCATCGCCCATAGGCTAGTTTAGATCTTGTTTTCTAGTATTCATTAGTTTAATTAATCCATCTCTTTGTCATCATCAGGAGTAAAATAGAATTAGAAACAACACCATATACCTCACTTTGAACTAAACCATATGTGACAAAGCTACCACTAGTCCAAGTGGGAAGATAGTAAACTATGATCAAAGCATAATGATGTAGATGCCACACCTAGTCCCATCCATGGAATTCGACCAGATCGTGCATCAACACTTGTGATTCATATGGTTGAGCATAGGGGTACCTCATCGTTCATCATTAGTGTTGTTGCTGAGGATGGTGCTAGTTATCTATATTGGTGATATTATACATGATCACTATAAAATATATTAATGAAATATCTTTCAGAAACTCTTAGCTCACGCACACCATAAATCAAGAATAATGTCTCTCTCACATGGAAGTGACTATGCATTGTATCGCAAACACATTCATTGGAGAAATAACATGATATACGATGAAGAAGTTTGGAGTAATCAACCTTATGCAAGGGTTTCTTATGATCATGATCACCCTGATGACACTCAAAGACTACATTCACCTAAGGTAAGAAATCTTGGAGGATATGATGTAGGTCCTAAACTAGGGGAGGCCTCAAGGCCTAAGACCTCCTCAAAATCCAAAAATGATAAATTAAGGGACCCTAGGAAACACCATAGAAGCCATGGCAATTCTTCCAGTTGCTCATCTTCCTCTTTTCATTCAATGTCTAATTCTAACGAAGATGAACATAGGTATAGAGATAAGATTCCACTAAAGGGTCAAACTAAAAATTGAAATCAAACCCACAAGAAAAGTCAAAGACATCACCATGAACATAGAAATTTTTCTCAAAATTTTTTTGATGACAATGAACCCCCGTTGGCCACTAAGAGTCTAATGCATATGACAAACATCATTAAGATATCTCATAGGCATTACAAAAAGAGTCAACTACCTAAGCTTGACATGAACAATATTTCTAAATTTGCAAGAGGCTATGATTCAGATTGGCAATATCATTTACAAGCCTTCTAGGATGCTTATGCCTTCTATAACATTGAAAGTGGATGGAAAATGCTTAAGCTCTTACCTAGGACACTAACTGATAAAGCCAAAGTGTGGTATCAATCATTGAGACCAAATTCCATCCGACGATGGTCTACAATGATGGAACTTTTCAATGAGAGATCCCAAACCTATAAAAGAGTGTCCAATTAGAGGAGACAAATCCAAGAGTGGATACAAGAACAACATGAACCCTTGGACATGGCCTTAGATAAATATTATGCTTTACTGAATAGATGCCCAAGCCATGGTTTCTCTAAGGAAGAGCAACTTTACCACATCATAGATGGGCTTTGTAATGAAACAGGGCAACCCTTGGGATGTATGCCCCAAGGCAATTATATGAGCTTCAAGTCCATTAGATCAAAGAGATAATTGAACGTATGGCAAAATAAGAAGAAGAGATGTGCAAGTGGGAGAATGTAGAGAAATCTCAATGGGATCCAACACTTCAATCGAAGGAGGTCCCAATAAGGTGATCCCACAACCAACCTTGTTGATACAAGAGTCTATTGATGAATTAGAAGCAAAGTTTAATAGGATGTCCAAATGGATATATGAAAATGTCACAATCTCATTGAGATAGTCGAGGAGAGGATCATGCAAAATAAGCTAAGCGATCATAATAAACAAAGGATACATAACCAAGAAACAACTAAGGACACTTTTTGGCAAAAGGGAAACATGGCTAAAGGAATTGAGGCTATAGATTCAATCACAAACGAAGATAATGGATGTGACATCTACATATATGAGCATCCAAAGGGCCATTGCCTAATTTTGTTTCATCTATGGGAGTATTGGGCATGTGCCTTAAATCTGAAGTTTGTGCAAAAGCACATGCCCGAGAGATTTCCTCTTCCACAAGGTAATTATAAACAGTCTCACAACCAATCGTACCATCCTAGGGAGACTTATTACCAACCTTAACACAATCATCAACTATAGTGCAAAAACCACAATCATGGGGGAGGTGACCACCAAATTAGCCTTATCCTTCCTATCTATTGAAACCTCATGAATACTATGTTCAACACCTTGTTTCTCCAACTATTTCATGACCACTACCACTCTCCTGAGTACCATCAATTCATGACATCCCCTTAAGGATCACCATCTCACACCTCTTAACATCCATCCTACCCTCAATATTTTCACAATTCACCTCCTCCAATGCCATTGCCACCAACTCAAGAAGGTTCAACACCCCAATATCAAGAAACGAGTTCTATTTATGCTGCAAATGTGCATAGATACACTGATGCTAGTGAGTCCCAAATGCAACATTAGAAATGTCCCTTCTAGAGAAAAGATCATAAGTCAAAATAAACCACGTGTGCATCCACCACATCCATCGAGCCAGTACAACTCCCATCTAGTGCACCACCTTCCTTATTTCAACAAACATCCTCCAATAGTACAAAAAGGCCACCATCCATTAGTACTCCACTTCCACATTCAACCAATGAATCTACAAGCATGGGGAGACAAACAAATCCATGCATATCATATCATAATCAAGGGTGCTATCATGGGCCAATCATCCATAATGTTAACACACCTCATATCCTAGTCCATCATACATATAACAATCAAGTGTGTGACCTAAAATTTTTCTACCCAACCACCACACCTTCAACAGGCACCCAGTGGCTAGGGTATGAAGGGTTCACAATGTTTCATACATGCATGGATCCTTTTCATCCACTTATTAATCCTAGCCATGACCAAATGTTTAGTCATGGGGGTTACCCCCCATTCTAATCTTCAGGATTTTTAAGTGCTTTTTATCTTTTTGTTTTACAATTTTTTGTCATTTTTCTATTCTTTCTACTTTTTCTAGTTGTTTTTTTAATTTTTCTTATATGTAATCTCGCTATTAATCATGTTTCCCATTGACGTGATGGTTTTTCTCTATGTTGTCAAGTCATAAGGGACTGATTATTAAGACATTGAGACTAAAACATCCATTCACCCATTCCATTAATAAGAGGTTCTTGCTCTGGTCATAATGGTAATCTTTTTCATCATCCAAACTCTAAATAACTTCATAACCATTGTTTCTAGATGGAAGAGTGCAAAACCAAGAAGGGACGTAAAGGGTGTGCCATCAAGAGGATTTGTGGATTCTCTTTGGCTACTTCTATATGTTCTATCATGTTGCTAAGGTTGTAACCATATCCTTGTAGATCTAATGAAAAATGGGGGTAAGAGCAACTTTAATTAGCACTGAATAAACTTCTATAGGTCCCACTAGAAAGACATGTACCCATGCTTAAAGGTTGGTGACTTATTAGACTCCATAAAAAAACCAATAATTGTGCCATAATAACACTCCTCTCTTGAACAAAATTCCAAGTGATCTTACTCCTTGAACAAAATTTTTCTAACCCTTAGGCCTATAACCATTATTTTAAGTAACATATAATGAAAAATGAACTAGTTGCAATGGGTCATAGAAAGAGATTGACACTTTTTTGGGGATTTCTTCTTGACAATTTTCCTAACCTTGCAATCAAATGCATAATGAGCTTAATGAACAAAGGTTATGAGTAAGGTACAAATTCATTAAGGATAATAAACATAACCTTAGTAACACTTGGTTTTTTCTTAATTGCAGATGGCCCCAAAAAGAGATGCCTAGGGTGAACCCTTGCATAGAGCTACTAAGCATTCACATGGTGGCTGCAATTAGTAAGGAGAATAAATAGAACATGCTAAACAAGAGGCCTAATCATTCAATATCCATCAAGAGGCCCCTGCTACTGGGCAATCAACCCAAGGTGAGGCAATAGAAGTACCAGCTCCCAAACAGGGACAACGTCTCATGTTACCCACTAACTACCTTGCTACCGCATCAAAAAAGTCCACATTGGCTTCAATCATTGTGGAAATGAACTTTGGTCCATTCATGGAGTTTGCTTCTGAAGTGGTGTGGATGCAACTCCCCATTGTGGCCGATCCTGTCTAACAATGGTGAATGGTACCTAGGGGAAGTCTATCAGTTTTGGCACAATGAGGATGAGGGTACCACTATGAATATCTACAAGGTGAATGCCTCTTATGTACTCAAAGATATAGCTGCAACTCTTACCCTATCCAATGAAGGAGCCAAGGTTTCTCACCTCTCCACTAGATTCGACCTTGAAACAAAGAGACTGTGGCTAAAGCGAGCGTATGACAAAGAGAATAAATCATACCATGAGATGACCATGAAAGAGAGAACTTACTTCAAGATCAGGACATACCACATGTTTCCCACCAAAGGGGTCAATCACATTTCTACTTATGCAACTAGAGGAAGCACCATTTTAATGGAAAAAATTTTAGTTAACCTTCCCTAGTACTATTTCACAAAGATTCAACAACGATTCAAAGAAACAAAATCAGGGAGACCAACACTTCCATTTTCTTGTCTGATTAGAAAGTTGTGCAAACACATAGGAATCTTAGGATATGCCAATGATATCCTTCAGAAGGCTTAGCATGCCTCCTTTATAGAGCTCCTCAAAATCACAACACCAAGAAAAGATTCTGGTGAGGAGCAAGAAGCTAAAAAGAAGATCAAACCAAGAACTGAAATGTAACAAGAGCCTAAGCAACACCCACAAGCATAAGCTTTGCTTCCACCGCTACAAGATTATAGACCATCGATGAGCCACCTATAAAGAATCGCTAAGACTATCAACTAGGGGAGTAATCATGAGGCCAATCTCTTCTAGGTTATGGACAACGTTGTGTGGCCCACCATATCAATCGATCCAATAAGGGGGAAGATCTTAATTCAATCAAGAGGAGGGGGATCCCAATGGTTGTGCCAGATTTTTAGGAATGTTGCATCCTTTCAAGTCACATTAAAAATAGGAGAAGGTGCCATAGTCGTGGTGCTACAACATGAAGATGTAATAGGCACAACAAAGTTGATCACTAATCACATCAAGGAATTGTTTAATGTTCCTATTATGTCTCTAACCAATCTAGTAGGGACAAAATATGCACAAATGCTAGCCAGGACCTCAATGACTCCTACAGTGCATGAGGATGTACTTGATTGTTTGCTACAGATAGGTTAAGTGATGACCACTCTGTTCAACATCCCCAGCAATGTCACTGTGGCACAATTGGATCTCATCACTACAAAAGGAAATTTAATCATGGCTAAGGTCAGGGCAAAGCATGTAGAAGTTGAGGTGCAAAGATTGCAAGAAGAGCTAGCTACCCTACGTGCTGAATAATGGGATCCTACCCTTTTCATCATCCTAGACCAACTGGAGCAGTTCTAGATGGAGGCGCTTACCAAGCTGGAAAAGGAGAGAGCAATTGCTAACCAAGAAAAGGAGATGGCAGTTTGAAATGCCTCCACTGCAAATGTGCAAACTCATATGCATAAAAAGACATTGACTACTATTCAAGAAGAAAACAAGCAGCTTACTAAAGAAAATGCCAAATCGACCATAGTGGAAAAGCAAAAGAACATCTTGGAAGAGAGTGTCCACTAGTTGAGAGAACAACTAGTGAGGATCAACTAGAATATGAGTCGATTGCCCCAAGAAAATAAAACCCTCTCTATGGAGGAGGTATACGCTATTCATCAAAAGATAGCAATCAAGATCAATGCGTGGTAGAATGAGGCCAAGAAACATGAGAAGTTAAAAGAACACTTCTGAGACCACGTTGGCATGTACAAGGAAATTAATGAGAAAGAAATCAAGATGGCCAAGGCCCACATTAGCTCAATTTATTTAGTTAAACATTTCCATTTATTGTTATTTACTATTTTTGTCATTAAGTGAAATGTGTATGCCTTAATCATGAGCACTTAAGTGGAAATACTTGGTAATCCAGAAGTATATCGTTTGGCATAACCAGTGACATACACTCGGCAATCCTAGAAGTAGCCTCACAAAGTCCAAGATGTGTATAGATGATTAAATTCATATACTCATCATCCATAGGCTAGTTTAGATCTTATTTTCTAGTATTCATTAGTTTAATTAATCCATCTCTTTATCATCATCAAGAGTAGCATAGAATTAGAAACAACATCATACACCTCACTTTGGACTAAACCATACGTGACAAAGCTACCACTAGTCCAAGTGGGAAGACAGCAAACTATGATCAAATCATAACAATCTAGATGCCACAACTCATCCCATCCATAGAATTTGACTAGATTGTGTGTGAACACTTGTGATTCATATGGTTGAGCGTAGGGGCACCTCGCCGCTCATCACTCTTCATAACAAGTGTTATTGTTATCTTAACAAGATCCAAAAGGGTAGTTATCATTAAGACCTGAAAGGGCATGTTGTAATAATGGATGTGTCTCTTAAGGTAACATTTGGGGGCTTGACCTAAGGCATTTATACCTTGGGTTAGAGGTTGTGCTAACATAGAGTGGTGGAGCTAGTACAAGCAAGTCATGGAAAGCCAGGTGAAGCAGGATAGGAAGTGGACTGGCCATCCCTTCTAGTTGGGTTATAGGCCTAACTATGGTGATAGTGCTGGATTGCCTCTAAGGGATAGATGCCAAAGGAAGAAAACCCTGAGGAACACTCTCATAGCACAATCCAGATATGCTATTCCATATCAATAAAGCATTCTTTTCTTCCTCTTTCTGCATTTTCCTATTATTTCCTTCATACATAATGTCAAATATCACATATATTTTGCATTTGGTATATTTTCTTCTTATGTATAATGTCTAATATATCATATATTTGACATTTTCCATGACATTTGGGGACAGGATGTCACATATCTAGCTATTCAACAAACAAAGATCTCAAAATTTTTTGCAAGGATTTATTTACCACCTTCATTTAATAATTAAATTGTGGATTATATGCATTAGAAAAATTTAATTTTGTTCCTAAAATTTTCCAAAGGAACCTCCAAAAATGACTTGTGAACTTGGAGTCTCTATCACTAACAATATTCAAAGAAATTCTATGGAACTTCACAAGATGCTAAAAAAATAAATTTATTACATGAGAACCATCACTCACCTTTTACATGAAATGAAGTATTCCATCTTGGAGAACCTATCCACAATAACAAAAATTACATCATTCTCACTTTTGGTCTTTGGAATGTGTTGGAACATTAGGCCATTTCATGGAACAGATTAGAACACAAGATTGAGAATTGCAGTTGGAGCAGTAATATCGTGATCTAAAATGGCCTACAATAACAAGCCACCACGTAGCCTCTTATGAGGGATGTTGTGACAGCACTTGGTTACTTGTCTTCTCAAACATATGATCCTCTATTTTTGGTCATCCATTAATGTTAAACCACTTTTTCAAGTCAGAATGCAAAGATGGAAAGAAAATTAACTACCAGAATAGACAATCATCAAGTGTCTGAAATGGAGCAAATTGATGCCAAGGGTTTTAAACAACCCTCATTATTGAAGGATTCTAGAAAAACCCCGAAAACGCAATG
This sequence comes from Gnetum montanum, assembly GCA_015680685.1. Taxonomy (NCBI): domain Eukaryota; kingdom Viridiplantae; phylum Streptophyta; class Gnetopsida; order Gnetales; family Gnetaceae; genus Gnetum; species Gnetum montanum. The sequence continues at coordinate 281,395 of MNCI01035832.1, forward strand.
TTTTGGACGTAATGGTTCTAGGGAAATAATGGTTTTGGAAGACATGGAGAATAATGCAGAATAAAAATACATAATGATACATAGACTTACCACAATTTGCAAAAATCGTAGGCATGCATAGGTAGACACATGGAACAAGAATCCTTGCACCACAAGCCAAGCTTTGTGCATTTATTTTCACTCACCAATAACGGCTTCTTCACCCAGCAATGTGAAATGTGTATTTCTGTGGTTTTCTATTGCTGAGGCAAGCGACAAATAATATTCAAACAAAAGGAGGAACGCCATTGACTTCATCAAAGCTTGGGTTATATGATCTTGTTGAAAGTTTACTAATTTATCATGGGGAAGAAAGGTGCCGGAGGAGTACGGCAGAGGTGCTGCGTTTCCAGGTTCCACTCTTTGAGCCTTGATTTTTGCCGTCATTTGTGAAAACTACTGAGTTTGAGGGATGTTCGTTTTGAAGCTTCCATGGGCTTCTTTCACGCACGAACGACGTTCTAGAACAGCAGCCCATTCCTTAACACCTGCTCTGTCCTGCATCTGCATTTGTTTTTCTTGTTAGAGCCTAATATCAAGTTCAGGAATCCACGAAGAGACAAGGAACGGCCAGGGACTGAATCCAGACAGAGATGGTCTACACAGCGGCTAAGAGTGAAGACGAGGAGATAATCCTTTCTGCGTTTTTCTTACTGAGAAATGGCAAGCCTCTGCAACATTTTAGGGTTACAGTTTCAAAGAATACGGAAGCATTCTATATTTTCTGAATGGAAGCCATTTCCCCATGCTGGAGGATCCACAAAATACCCTAGAATTTTTACGTTCTATGAGCTGTGGGGGTTTTTTGGAGCACAGAGAAGGCGAGGATACGTCTGCAGTTGCATTGCGATTGTCTGGAGTGAACAGAAATGGCGGACACCAAGGTTGAAGTTGGGACTGTGCAGCTAAAGAAGAGAACATTTAAGAACTTCTCTTACCGTGGTGTCGATCTTGATGCGCTGCTGGACATGAAAACTGAAGAACATGTCAAGCTTTTCCATGCTCGTGTGCGCAGAAGGTTTTAACGCGGCTTGAAAAGGCAGCCGATGGCCCTCATTAAGAAGCTGCGCAAAGCGAAACTAGAAGCTCCTCCTGGTGAGAAGCCTAAACCTGTCAAAACACACCTTCATGACATGATTATTGTTCCTTAAATGATAGGAAGCATTATTGGTGTTTACAATGGCAAGACATTCAATCAAGTTGAAATCAAGCCTGAGATGATTGGACACTACTTGGCCGAATTTTCAATTTCATACAAGCCAGCAACTGCAGTAGAAGCCATCTATTGTATTCAAGGATGAGCTGCGGCTGTCCATGTTTTGATTGTTGAGCTTGACCAAATCATCGCATTACCCGAGATAAGAAAAGGATGAAGATCTATGTGGTCTGGAATATGGATTAATTTTATCAAATTAGGGGGCAAAGATATGACTCCTCAATAGATCCTAATAAATATAATATATATATATATAACAAATGACTTTTGTATTTTTATAATGATAATAACTTCTTATAGAAGTCATAACCTCCAATGGTAATTATAACTAATTTTCTAAATGTTTGTAACCACTACAAAAGACACTTGTCAACTACAACCT
>MNCI01035832.1:284262-354340 GCA_015680685.1 Gnetum montanum
AGAGACCAGCAGGCACCTAAATCCTGTTCGAGGACACTCGTTGGCGGTCGCGTCCCAAACGGTCGCCAACAGAATGCAACTCATAAAATCCATTGACACACTTTCCCATGGAATCTTGGGAATTAACAAACGTATTTAGTGTTCATTCATTCCTTTGCCACCTTTGAATTTCTAACAAATTAAACATTCCTTCACAAATTTTGAAACTTCAATTATCATACCATGTCAAAAATAGTGCCTACTCATAAGTTCCAATGTTTTACCCTTATCCATGTAACTTGCCATGCTACTACAATGCTTTTTAAACAAAATCCTCTTCCTAAAATTACAATTAGAAACACATACCTTCCCATTCTTGAATATAATAGTACCTATATTGGTCTATCCTATTCAACAATGGCTCTTTAAGCCTCCTCCAAATCTATCCAAAATTACAATCTTATTCATATAAATTGGTAAAATCACCCATACCTTCCATAAGAGGTATGCTAAAATTTAGCACATGCACCCTCGATAATGCATTAACCACCACATTAGCTTTTCTACTTTTGTGCTTCAACACAAAATTAAAATCTTATAGTTGTGCAACCCACTTCAAGTGTTTTATACATAACTCCATTTGAGAATTTAGAAATTATAGTTCTTTATGGTTCATCATCAAAGTAAAATCCTTGGGCAACAAGCAATGCCTTTGTTAAACCCCAAAATTATTTTAGTTTTAACATTATAAACTAGTGTTTTTTTTTTAATATTTTTGTATATAAAAGATAATTGATTCTAGTGGATTACATCTATAAGTACTAATTTCCTTTTTTTAATCTTGTTTATTGTAGGTAATCATAAGAATGATGAAGATAGATGTAGTGGTGGGACAAGGCTTAAAAGGAAAACTAAGATATCAATTTATGCAGAGACAAGTGAGTTCCAACAATGATCACGAATGATAAAACCAATGATCTATTTTGATGTAAATCTAAATCAGTGGATCTCAAATTCTTTGATATCAATCAATTATCCAAATGATTATTTTTGTACATTATTCATAGTATAAATTAGACTCTCAAAATGTAGAAGAAAAAAGGGGATGGAGACTTAACAAAGAACCCATACTAGATTGAATTCTATGTACTAAATTATTAAAGTGTGTTGATGCTTTGTGGCAGTTAACAACCATTGATATGTTAAGGTTGTGAAGTTGTTGCATTGTGGAGATAGTAGAGTAGGGTCACAAATTAGGTGACATCTCCTTGGTAAACTTCTATATTTTTGATGAATTCATGTAATCTTAATTTAATCAACTTATTCTATCTTTGAACTTAATGTTAGAAGTTAAGGTGAAGTATTGCTGATTTTACTTATGGGTGAAGGCCATAAGTGTGGTGTTTTCAATTGAGTCCAAATCTAATTATCTTTGTCTTGATGATCTTTTTGACTTTGAACTATTCCTCCACAAACATGACTCACTGGTCAATCATAGACAAGGTGACTTCTCTACAACAAAAGATAATTATTAAGGTAATCTAGCACTAAATTCTTCTTGGCTTAAAAATTTGGCACCATTGCTGGGAAGGTTGGAAAAGTTAATAGACATAAAGGGTTCTATATATTTCAAATTCATTGTGTAAATTTAATATTTTTCAAGTATGCTTTGATTTCTTTTTGTTTCATTTTATTTTATTTTATCTTGTTGAGTAGTTTTAGAAATGGTTTCTTTTAATTGTTTTTCTTCTATTAAGAAATTAAAGAATAAGGAAAAATCCCAAGAATTAACTTCTCTCATTACCCAACCTACAAAAACCATTAAGAAATTTGCAATCAATGCAGCAATAGTTAGAGCAGTTAAATCAATCTATAGATTTTAGAACTAGTAGCTCATGAATGTTCCAAAGAAGAAAGTGATTGTTAAGCAATCAAAAAAACCAACACGAAGTTAACACTCTAGGAATACCACTAGCCTTTATAAATGGACATAATTTAACTTAAAAAAAATAAAGAGGAGCAAGTACAACTAGATCATAATTCTTCTTTTAAGGAGAAAAATCCCTTAGCAAATTTTTCTACAACTTTTAATCCTCTATTTCACATTACAATTTCCACATTACAAAATATGAGTTCAACTATGGAGGAAGGATCATAGAATTTAAATACTACTCAAATTTTAACTAATGTGACTACCCAAGCTATTAATACTTCAATTTTACAAACTCCAATTTCACTACCAACTCCTATTTCTATACTAGGTCCTATTGTAACCCCAATAGTAACCACTACTTTCATAATGGGATCATCTTCACATCATACACCTCCTCCATTTTCTCTTGGTTCAATTCCTCTTTCCTTTAGTAGTCTAAGTTCCAATATTCTAGCTGGGAAAGCCTACCAAGAACAAACTCTTGGGGATTTATTGAATCAAAGGAAATCAATTATACACCAAAGACCATTAATTTTTCCACAAGGAAGAGATGTAGAAGTTAAAAACATTCATTTATTACCTATCTTTAAGGAAACAAATGATGAGAATCCAGTCACTCACATATGAGAATTTGAAACCACATTAGCAATTTTAGCACCAAAAAGTGGTGATAGGACTAAGATGATTTCTTTTAAATCAACTTTGAAGAAAAAAGATGATTTCTAGCTACAAACCATTAGGACAAAAATTAGTTCATGGGATGAATATAAGGAAGCTTTTTTCCAAAGATTTCTCTCTAATAACAAGTTATATTCATTAAGGAAACAATTAATAAGTTTTATGCAACATGAAGATGAAGATTATGAGAGTACTTTTGATAGGTTCATGGGGTTATGTTTGAAAAATCCAAATCATGGATTCCTAGCCCATCAACTCATCCAAATATTTGTAGAAGGCCTATTACACTATAGTAGACAAAATGTTGACTTTTCATGTGATGGAAATATTTTGAATGTAACACCAGAAGATGACTAGAGGATTATAAATTCATTAGTAGAGCAAAGTAAAATATGGTCAAAACCCAACATTATGTAAGGTATGATCCAACAAACTAATCAATTGAATAAGAAAGTAGATGAGTTAACACTATTGATTAGAAAACAGGCATATGGATTTTAAGTGAAGCATGTAATACTTGTGGTAGTCCACAACATGACTACACCACTTGTCTAGCCCTATTATATTGTCATGAAGAAGCACAAGAATTAGTAAAGGCTTTTCAACAATATAGAAGTCAACCAACAATGAGCCTTCCACAAAGACCAGCTTACCAACACCAATATCCTCCAAATAATTTTAGATAATTCAAAAGCCTAATTAATGAACATTTGGATAAACCTATTCAAATCCTTACTTCCTTCATTGAGAAAAGTAGATAGTTCATGAGTGAAACACAAAGAAGATTTCAAGACCTAACAAAGAATGAATTACCATCCCAACCTGAACCAAATCTAACATCTCAAAGAAAAGGAAAAGAACAACAGCATTTTGTCACTACTAGAAGTGGAAAAATGGTTGAGCATAAATCTAAAAAGAAGGTTTGATTTCAAGAAATAGGGACACAAGAAGAAGTCTAGCCACAAGTGGTGATTGAGGGAGAGAAAGATCAACCAAGTAGGAAAAAAGGAACAACCAATGCCTCCTAGACAAGTAAATTTACCTCCTTTTGTTAAGCAATTGCAAGAGGGCTTTATAACTAAAGCCCACCTTGAAAAAATGTTTAGTGAATTACACTTTCATATTCCTTTGGAGAAAACAATAAAAGACACACCTCTCTATGCTAAGTACTTAAAGTAATTATGCACTAGGAGAAGAAAAAAGAAGATTCCTAATCAAGTTTTTTTAGTTGATAATCTTTCTCAACTTATAAAAAGTCATGAAGTCCAAAAATATCAAGATCTAGGGGTTCCAAACATTCCAATTTAAATAAATGGACAAATTTAAGAATTCCCTATTACATTTAGGAGCTAGTATTAATATTATGTCATTCAAAATGGCTAGATCACTTGATTTAGAGGATATAAGAAGAGTAAACATGACAATATCTTTAGTTGATGGTTCCAATGTAAAGCCCATAGGAATAGTAGAATATTTTATGATAGAGGTGGAAAAAGGAAAATACCTTATAGATTTTGTAATTTTAGAATTAAAGTATCTAGATTTGTTTCCCATAATATTAGGTAGACATTGGTTAGCAACAATTGATGCAATAATAAATTGTAGATTAGAACAACTTTAGCTATCTCTTGCTAATCTTACTTTCATGCTAAATATATACAATCAAGTAAAAGATGACCAATTAAACAAATATCTAAAAGAAGCAAGAATGCTCTATACAATACCCACCTCAGCAATGCCACAAGATAGGGAAACACTAGTACTAACTAATTTTGAGGAAGGAGCTTTAGATCTCTCCATAAAATAATAGCAAGACTTCCTTGACCAAATTTTGAATTTGGGATCAAGGAATATTGGAGAAATAATCCAACCTCAAAGTAATGATTCCTTGGATCTTAGAGAATTACCTAGTGCACTTAAGTATATTTTTCTAGATCATAATAAACCATTAATAATAAGTTTCCAGCTGATTGATGAGCAAGAAGTAAAATTATTAGAAGTCTTACATAGAAATTCTAGGGCATTTGCATGGAGTTATGAGGACCTTCATAAGGGAATCTCACCCAACATTTGCCAACATCATATCTATCTAGAGGACAATGTAAAACTAGTAAGAATTCCCCCTAGATGAATTAATCAAGCTTTAAAACAAATTGTTAAAAATGAAATTTTAAAACTTTAGAAAGAAGGGATCATTTATTCAATAGTTGATAATGAGTGGTAAGTCCAATTACTATAGTTCCAAAAAAGAGTGAAAAGTGGAGAGTCTATGTGGATTATACAAAACTAAACCAAAAAACAAAGAAAGACCATTTTCCTTTACACTATATAGACCAAATTTTATAAAAGCTCAAAGGGAATGAGTATTATTATTTTTTGGATGCATTTAGTGGTTACAATCAAGTAGCCATTGCCATTAAAGACTAACATAGAACAACTTTTACCTACCCATATGGAACTTTTTCTTACCAACGAATGCCTTTTAGCCTCTGTAACGTAGTTGCTACCTTCCAAAGAGCTATGATATCAATATTCTCTAATATGTTAGAGGACTATGTTGAAGTGTTTGTGGATGACTTTTCAATCTATGGAGATACTTATGAAGAAACATTACAACATTTAGAACTTGTCTAAGATAGATGTATTAATAAAAAATTAAAATTAAGTTGCAAAAGGAGTCATTTAATGGTTACAAATTACATAGTATTAGGACATATTATTTTTAAGGATCATATGAATATGGATGAAGAAAAAGTAAGAGTAATATCTACACTTCCAGCTCCAAGTAATTTGAAAACTATTTGATTTTTTCTAGGACATGTTGGATATTATAGATGGTTCATTAAAGACTTTTCAAAAATTGCTAAACCATTGTATATACTACTAGAAAAGGATGCTTCTTTTATATGGACCAATGATTGTCAAGATGCATTCTTAGAATTAAAGAAAAGACTAACTACCACCCCTATATTAAATGCACCCAATTGGGATCTCCCTCTTGATTTAATGTGTGATGCTAGTGATACCATGGTAGGGGTAGTTCTAGGGTAATATATTGATAATAAGGCATGAGTTATTTATTATGTCTCTAAATGTTTAAACCAAGCCCAAATAAATTATACTGCTAAAAAAAATTATTAGCTATAGTATATGCTTTGGATAAATTTAGATATTATTTAATAAGGTATAAAACTAGAGTGTCTACTGACCATTTCGCCATTAAGTTTTTGGCTACAAAAAAAATAGAAAATGAAAGGATAATGAGATGGTGCCTATTACTCCAAAAATTTGATCTCAACATATTAGATAAAAGGGGTCGAGAAAATGTAGTGGCTAATAATCTTTCTAGATTATAAACTAAGGAGAAAAATAGAACACAAGGAGTCTTTCATAATGAATTTCCTATTGAACAACACTTTTCCATAAAGAAGGATCCATGGTTCACTAATATAGCAAACTATCCACTATGAAAACCCCAACTCACTAGAGTAAGGGGGAAAAGAAATCCTTTCTACGAACCATTTCTAAATATATTTGAAGTAGTTCATGAAACACCGTAAAAATCGCGAGTCGGCCTCAGGCAAAGATTCGCAATTCAAGCAAGGGTGCATGTCAGAATTCCAGAAGGGAGACTAAGACAGAGCAACACCAAGAGGCGCATAGCATCAAGTCCTCGACCTCTTGGACAGATTCCTAATCTTTCTATGCTTTTTCTGTTTACGCTATATCACGCAACGTAGCGTAATGACGCTTAGCGTGATTTTGCTTAAACACAGACCGGCATCAAAAGGATAGTTGCTTCGGCTTAGGGGGAAGCTTAAGCAGCGTGATATGCGACTCCTTGTGTATTTTGCTAAGTCTTTTGTTCAAGGCCAGGTTTACGCTCTGTTACGCACGGCAGAGTAATAAGCTCAAGAACAGTCAAAGGCAAAGTCTAAGAAAGTGCGATTGCTTATCATACGCTCATCACGCAACACAGCGTATCGCAGCGTATTGCATCACCGAGCTAAACATTGTTTACGCTCCATTACGCGCGACTGCGTAAGAAAGCGTAAAACAGCTTGAATCCATTATTTCCATGTTACGCTCATACACGCAACGCAGCGTGATGAGCGTAATATAACCCAAAGACAGTTGAGACATGCCCGACGTGCACCTCTTCTTCACACGCACAATACGTGAACGAGCGTATTGTGCGTAGTCATGAGGTTTGACGCAAAAATGGTCAAACCAACAGTACCCGAAACATTCGGGACACACGTCATCAGGGTTGCACCTTTTCCACAGAGCGTCGCAGCCTATAAATACCCCGTTTGACAAAGATAAAAGGGTTGGCAAATCAGAGAAGCAAAAGCATTTTTTCTGAGCACTGGAGCACTTATCACCTTTTGAGCAGAGATACAGAGAGCAGCGCTTTGGCAATTGTTGACAGCATCACCTTCCGGCAGAAATAGAGCACAGTTCACTTTGAGCATCGGCAACAGGAGTAATCGGTCTGCTGGGGAAGACTCTATTGGTTAGAAACAGTTGATCAGTAGGCATCAGAGCTTGACCTTCCTTGCATCCCGGCTTTAGCCTTCGAGGTAGATCGGACTTCTGTTTGGACAGTTTTCTTGTTGTTTTGTGCATTGCTTTACATCCAGTAATCGGGGTCTCCCCAGTGTAACAAGATATACGAAATACACATCTTTTAAGTCAAAGCGTAGATCTTGAAACTACGTGTTTCTCTTATGCCAGCCTCCTCTTATCGTGTTTAGCGTTATCATCGTTGCAATTCATCTACATCGTTTTCCCCTCATTTTTTTGCGATTCCTCGAATCAGATCATTTCACTAGATATTCATCGGTTTACTGATTAGTAAGTTCCTGTCTGATCAACAAGACCGTTCAGGGCGCCGCGGATTCATTTTTCCAGCATAGCCCTCGCACGGATCCGTGGTTAAAACTATGTACACAGAATTTGTTCGGTATTTTCCAGCTGCCGACGTTTTCCGTCGTTACAGTTTTCTGGCACTAGAAGGAGGGCATCAGGCTCTGATCCGGATATTTCGGGTAGCCCTGTTAGCCATCTATACCCAAAATCGTAAACGTAATACCTCCAGGGAAGCTTACGATAAGTCGTGTGGTGTAGATCGGTCGCAACAACGATTCCTTTGGAATCCTACAGGGTAGAAAGCCTTTTTGTGCTTTTGTTACCAACCATTTCTTAGATCCAATTTCCACTTACCGTTAATCTCATTACCCAATGAATTCCTTTTACACAACCACAACCGCCATGATCCCTACCGATTTGGGTGTCACATCTGTGAACCCTATCGCGGTCACCCGGCCAACTCCGGGCACTACAGGATCTCAGGAACCATTGCGCCGATCATTACGACTTCAAGGGAAAGAGCCCATCTTCACGGTTATAACCCCTGAAGAATACAACTTCATATGTGTTAAGATCCAGGCGAAGCTGGCTCTCAGCCAAGCCGAAGTCGAAGTAAAAAGAAACTTTGAGGTGGTCCACCGAGGGGGCCATGACTTCAAACCAACAGCCTACGACATCATCCCCTTGACCGAACACCAACATCAACTCATTACACAGTTGGTCATGGCCAAGGGCTAGGCGGCACAAGCTGTGGTGGAGCCCCAGCGTGGGGAGGAGGAAGAGGATGAATTGGCAGCCCAGTCGGAACATTCGTTCCATACTCTGAGCCCCCAAACGTATATAAATCCCTTGTTTCCTTTCAACGGAGAAGCCGCACCTCTTGACCCAGCCATGACCGCACAGATGCATTTCCCTACCATGCCGCAGGCCACCGCGCAACCATCTAGGCCGCAAGTACAAATGCCCCACAATAACGTGGGGATGGTCTCGTCACCACGGGTACTTAGCATCCCAGTGGTGGTCCCGGCGACCGTTGCGCCCCACTTCATTCCTCATATACAATCCCACAACATGCCCGCAACGCGCCTAGTGCAAACCTTGTCGCTTCCGCCCCCTCTGACCCAACAGATCGCTGCATCCGTTCAGCCACAAACTTAAGCCCAACAGCCTGCCGCAGGTCAGTGGGCCAACCCGGCAGTGCAACAGACCCAGTCTGTGGTGTACGATGTGCAACCCCTAGTTGCACCCGCAACGTATGTTCCACAGGGGGTACCCTAATATCCTCATCCTTATCTTGTGCAGCAGGCGGCGGCTAACCCCTTTGCGCAAGCCAGCAGGTGGTGGTCTTCACAGGCTCCCTTGCCTACTGGGATCCTCGCCTCACAATCAACTGGTCAACCTCACTCGTCCTTTCCATTTCTTGGCGCCGCCCTCCCAGTCCAACCTCCTATGCCTTCCGCGTAAACACCCCCACCAACGGGCCTGGACCAAGCTTTCCAGCTTATACAAACTCTTACCGAAGAGGTTCGACGCCTCAAAGCCACTGGTTCTGACACCGTTCAGATCATGGACTTCTATCAGGATGATCAGATTAGTCCAGCGGTCCTTATGCTGTCGTTGCCGCCAGGGATGTCTCTGCCTCATTTCACCAAGTATAATGGGGAGGAAGATCCCAACTCTCACTTGGTCACGTTTAGATCTGAGTCCTTGTTGTTGCAACAGTGGCCACACACCATTATCCGAGTCTTTGCAATGTCCTTAACAGGGAAAGCTTTGGACTGGTACCGAGCCCTCCCACGTTCCTCCATCTCAACCCTGGAAGAACTGCTGACCCAATTTCTGACCCGCTTCAAATACAATTTGAAACCGGAAGTCACATTGGATCAGCTCATGGGGGTGAAACAAGACCCGCTCGAGCCCATCCAAAAGTTTATACAGCGCTAGAATGCTACCTTGAATGAGATCCGCGAGCCGATCGTGGACTCACATATGCTGGCGATGTTCAAGAGAGTAGTCAATGACTTCATTAAGTCAAATCTGTACTACCTTTCCCCCAATTCTTTACATCAGGCCTTCGCTCAAGTTAGAAGCATCCAGGATGCCGCGGAGGCCAGCAAAGACCCGACGTATGTCACCTATAGGAATGCACATAACAAGAACAAAGACAAAGGCAAAGCAGCGACAACGACAGTAGCTGCAATGACTGAAAGTGCAAAGACGAAGAACAAAAAGGCACCCACGGCGCCTCCTGAAACCATGGCTGGTGCCGGCACCAACCAAAACACAACTGCCCCTGAAGGGCCCCCCCCAGCCTAAGCCAAACTTTGAGCGTAAGGATCGCTCAAAGTACACGGTGTTACCTGTAAAGCATTCTGAACTGTTGAAACAGTTGTTAGGGGCAGAGCACATTCAACCTAAGAAGATGTCCGAGGAGGCTCTGAAGCGTCACAGACGTCATTGTGAATTGCTAAAGAACCCTTCTCTAGCCTTACCTAACGAACCACCAATTCCAAGATCTTTCAGGCTGGACTGTTTCTGTGAGTATCACCAGATGTGTGGTCACGATACGGATTACTGTTGGGCATTGAAAGACGACATTCAATGTATGTTGAACGACGGTTCACTCAAGTTGGACAGCAGCAACCCGACATGTCCAGAAAATCAAACATTGCACATGTATAAGGACCCGTTGAACGCAAACGATGATCCTTATACAATCACTGTGGTGAGTACGGACAGTGAGAAAAGGGAATCGCCAAAAAAACCTTTTGTTTTGCGTATCCCTCCCAACTCACAAAGGGGGCCAACCACTTCATCGGCAGTCAGTGGGGTCTCGAGGCCGCCCTTCATTATACAGGCACCTTCTCGGACGCACTCTTAGTCACGTAGCAACGGTCAAGCCGTGGCCTCGTCCGCGCCCACGCCCAAGGTGCCCTTTGTCATCAGGGCGCCAAAACCACAAGCTACTCCTCTTACGCAGGGGCAGACCTCCAACCAAAAGCGTCAACCCTCACCTCCCAAACAAAAGGGAGAGGACACATTAGTTAATGCAACGAAAGACCACTCTACGCTCAGCTTCCCTAAGCTTAAGCCCCTGGCTTTTGTGCTTTCACCTGCGCCTCAAGGGCAGGATAAAGGTGCAGAAACGCAACCATCTTCTCTTGGCAAGAAAAAGAGAAACCCTCTGAACAACACCGTTCCACCTCGGGAGATCCGTCTCTTGGGCTGAATGGAAGAGGACAAGGGGGAAAAACAACCTAGCCGGGGGAAGGACCTCCTCGATGCATTTACGCAAGTCAAACAGGCTCTCAAACAAAAAAACACAACACTGAGCCTTTACGACCTGCTTATGACGTCTCTAGAACACCGTGAAGCTATGGTTTGCATGCTGACATCCATATCAGTGGATGAAAGCTTGCCAACGGAGGAGGAAGCAATACATGCTGTCATGTTTCCTTCCGAAGCTGAGCAACCTACGCCTTCCTCGCTGACCTTCCATGATGGGTCTATCAAAGACAACCCTGAGAAAGGTCAAGTAACCACTGAACCTATGTTTATCACTATCCGAGTCGGTCAATACCAGATCCGAAGAGTGCACGTGGACGATGGCGTAGCTACCAACATCATTCCCTATTCCATCGTGGATAGGCTGGGTCTGGTCGATCAGATCACACCCACGGTGACGGCCTGCGTAAAATCGTTTAACGGAGCATGGGTTCAGGTTAAGGGGAAGGTGCGTATTGAGTTTGTGGCGAGGGATCAATTCCCAACAGAGGCCATTTTCTTAGTCATCGAGGAGATGCCAGGGTTCAACTTGATCTTGGGGAGGTCATGGTTAGCCCAGCTGAGGGCAGTTTCGTCACCGATACACCAAGAGATACATCTCCCCTATGCCGGAGGGGAGGTTGTGATACGCGGTGACGAAATCACTCCCAGGACCGTCAATAACATTGAAGAAGAATGGGGTTCGGAGATAGAAACGACTAATGATCAAGCCTGTCTCCAAACCCCTCAACAAGCTGACAGCAATGATGACGGTCTAGCTTGGGCCAACCTGCCATTTCTGAATGGCAGCGTAGAGGAGTCCAACCATAAGTCTCCTCGCCCTTACGCGCGCTCAACGTAAAGGCCATCAAAAGACACTTGTGTATCAATGGTTGAACGATGGTCTTTGCGTACATTACCTTTTTCTTAATGGGTTATCATGGTTACTACTTAGCAATTTTATTTCACGTATTCTCACCTTACTTTTGTTTTCAGTTCTTACGCTTGTCAGTTATCTTCATACTGTTGTCTTTTTCATATGCATAGTATTCACGTTTCTTGATCACTTTAGCACAATTACGCAAAATACTGTACTAGTATCATTTACGCTTGCTTACACTATGGCCCGCAATGGCCTTAAACTAGTTGCCAGAACTGTATACTAGGCCTCTTTACGCTCGATTACGCAATAGGCCTGCAACGACCCTAAACTAGTCACTAGTTTACGCAAAACCACGCCATGGCCCGCAACGGCCTTAAACTAGTTCAGGCCCGCAATGGCCTTAAACTAGTCACTAGGTTATGTAGAATCATGTAACAGCCCGTGATGGCCTTAAACTATCAATTACGCTCTATCACTATCACTTAGATGAACTTTTCAACAATTACGCTCATACTCTACAGGCAAAATGCACAAAAGAATAAAAAAAATGTGTAACTGACATTTAACGCATCCACTAGGTTTTATAACACGTCTTTTCAGTCATTCGTAAAATGATATTGCACTCAACATCAACAAAACTATGCGTAAATTATAATTACGCTCTACTGCCACTATCACCGGTATCTCTTAAGTCCGGATCCAACGCTAGTGGATCATCCTCCAATGGGCCGTCGTTTCTGGCAATGATTCATTCACGAAGAATGCCCTCTTCACGAGGTCCTCGTCCCGGCATCGGCTCCACGGGAAGATGCTCTTCATCGTTGTGTTCTTCTCCTTCTTCTTCTCCTTCCTCTGCTTCTTCCTCTGCTTCTTCTTCCACTTCGGCCGCTCCCTTTGCTAACTCCTCAGCTTGTTCGTCTTCCCTATCCTCGGCTGGTACCTGAACACAGTAAGCACATTAGCTACCCAAGACTTAACATCATCATTAGAAACACAAACTAAGTAGCGCGTAAACTCACCTGTGACAGCCCTACTTCCACAGCAAAGGGAAGCTTGTCCAGGCCAGCCCACAGGCGCTCCATAATCTTTTCCTCCGTTAGATCTGGCCATATGTCCTCTCCCAATGTAGCTCCGGCCTTCACTTTCCCCTTCTCCACACTGCTCCAGTGGGGTGGGTCCGGGAAGAAAGTAGGGATTGAAGCCTGACCCCCAGGGAGAGTCATCGCCCTTTCGGGGGACGCACTTACAGTCACCTGCTTCTCGAACTTCTTGAAAGCTTCGAAAGCTCCGATGACGTCCAGGAAGACTTCCAAGGACTGGGCCCTGACGGCAAGATCGCGGTAGAGTTTTCGATAAACAATACTCTCCTGCTTGTACAAGTGCTTGTGGTCCTTCTCCTTCTACCCCCACTTTTGCACGCTTGCACAATAATCCCTCCAGTCCCGACTTTTCTGGGCTAGGAGTTCTATCTGCATCCGCTATTCGACTAACGCCCAACTGGTCTGCACGCTGTTTTTGATGGCTATCCAATACCGAGAGTGGTCGACAACAGCGGTACGCTAGTCTTCATCCCCTGTCAATCGCGCCTATAGAAAGTCGCATCGTGATTTTAAGTCTCCAACCTCTTTGGTCAGAGACTCAACCCTCTGTTCTGACCTCTGCAACCTCTTCCATAGATTTTCATTTACGCCCCTACTTTCCCATAAGGAGCGTGTCGAGCGTAATGCACATTTACGCAGTTCCTCATAAATGTGACGTGGCACGACTGCTTCATTGGATGGTGGCTCCACTATGTCCAGATCAATGGGCTCCGTGGGATCCCATCGAAGGCAAGCTCCTAACAGAAACAACCATCAAACGTTGATGACATATTACCACTAAGTAATACCACAGATTTATTATGACCATAACGTACCAGCCCCAGGTTTGATGTGCTCCAGGCGCTCGATCATGTCACTGACAACGCCTTCCATGAAGGAAAATTTGTCAGGGAAGTCTCTCCATGCTCTGCTCACAGCGACAAACGTGGATGCATCCTCTTCTCTTGTAGCGTAATTCCGTCAGACCTCATCTATTTACAAAAATCTTGCAAACCCGCTAACACACCATTACCTTTACCGGTGATACTGGAGACTTCACCGACATCTTCGGTTGCCCTTTCCCTTTCACGCACTTGAGCCTGTGCGTCGCTGGTTCCAGTAGCTGGGGCCTCCTCACGCACCAGAGCCTGTATGCGGCTCACGCTAACAGCTGGGGCCTCTTCTTCCAAAATTGAGGCCCCCTCCCTACGACTTAGTGTTACTGCCCCCGTCTCAGGGGTCAATTCTTCCGTAATTTTTACTGGTCATGTCATAGCACCTTAGTATATCATTACAAAACATCTAAACAAACGTTGCGTAATCCAATTTCTGCACGCTTACCAGGCAGAGGTTTACTCCACTTAACTTTGACCGCCACAGTTCGGCCTGCATCACTCTCAGGGGCCTCGGCTATACGGAGCCTCTTACGCCGAGCTGCAGGTTCTACAATCTCTTCCACCACGCGTTTCCCTCGCGAGGCATCGCTGGTGTAAGTAGGCATTATCCCGCCTACGCTGTTGAGACCTCGCACTTGGGGTGCTGCCAAACCCTTAGTTGTTATAGACAACAACTCCCCAATCCCTTCTGGCGGATCCTGCCCACGGGTAGTGCTGAGGATGTGGGTGATCCAAGGTTTAGATAGCTGGTCTCGGTCTTGCTGCACCCAGACCCCATTCTTTTGGATGACCAGAAACTCAGCAAACCGCCGGAGGCAAGCTATGAAGAAGGCGTAATGTACGTTGAAATGGGACTCAAGCTTCTGGCGAAGCTTGATCATTTCATTACGTAGTCCCTTGGCAAAATAGCTTGCCCAATTGAACTAGGTCCCCTCCTCCAGAACCTCTCGCATAATACGGGTCTGTTCTACAGAAAAGAACTTCCCCTGTGAGAGAGTTTTGGGGAAGGTCCGGGCACGGAAAAGGGGATAAAGTGTCTTAGCAACGCCCATCTCGAATTTGTCACAGGGAAACCCTTTAGTCTCCTTTGGGACCCTTACCCACTCCTTCAGCCAATTCTGGAAGGCAACGCTCCTCTTCGCCTTCTCACTTACGGGAGGGCTGTCTAAGGGGATGCTGAAGAGGTCCGCGAAGAGCTGAGCATCGATGTTAAAGCTTACGCGCACGTTATGTACGCACGTCCAGAAACGCTTGGCCTTCTCATTGAAGGAGTTGACCAGGGTTAGCATTTCACTGGCGGGGACATCAAGAGTCACAGCCAAAAATAGGTGCATTAGCCCTATTGCTCAGATCTTGGAGGTCACCATGACTGGGGCCGCCGAGTGGCCGAGCCAGCGCTGTGCATCCTTGATGTCGCCATAGCGAAAGAGGACGGCGTTCGCCTCGCGGCCGGAAATTGTAAGAGTAATCTCCCGAGATTCCCTAACTACACAACATGAAATGCAAATTAAACCAAAACACTATTACGCAATGTCCACAATTTACAAGTATATTACGCAATAACTAACTACACAATAGCCTTACCGGGGCCAAATGGCAGGGGAAATGGCAGGAGTTCCCTCTGCACTTCCTCGACAGTAAGGGGCGGATCTAAGGTCCAGTCATCGTGCAGCCACCTGAGTCTTTGGCAACTCTCAAAAGCCCTAGCATAACGGGTGGGGTACTCGTGCATGTCAAAGCCGATCTGCTCTATGACACCAGCACGCACGTTGTTAGTTGCAGTAAACACCATTATTGTCGTTTCGGCCCACGATAACACATCCCCATCTCCAACTAACTTGTTGTCCTGAATAAAGAACCTGCACCATACAACATAGGCTTATTGTACATTTTGCACATAGGCTTCTCTTATATTTCACACCGATAACAGACACCAACACAAAACAGAAAAATAGACAGTTAATAAAATTCGCTTACCCGCCTGCGTAATACACCGTGCCTTGTGGGTTCTGGAAACAAATCGAGAGATTGCGAGCCACGAACAGCGTGTTATACACATGGTAACAGCTGAATCGAGCCATTTCCCAGATCCAGTTCAAGCTCCTTAAGCCCCGGGCACTAAGCTCTCGATCTTCGGGATGACCCGTATCGATGGCCCCGTCCGTCAAAAAGGCCAGAATCCCTTGCGCAGAGTTCGCCAGCAGGTGCTCTAAAAGAGCACCGACAACGTCGCCAGACAGGTCAGACCACACGATGACGCTGAAGTTGCGCAGCAAGAACTGCAGAAACTCCAGCGCACCCTGTCGAAACCATATGGCCTTCCCTTGCAACCACGTGTGTGGGGGAGGGACATTGGGAACGATAGGGTTTATACAACACAAGACCCCGACAATATCCAGCACAATCAGGATGGGCTTTAGCGCAACGCTGTACAAAAAACCCAAAGCGTACATTAACACCTACATTTGCATTTGCATGACTAACATAGAAAACTCATAAACCACACTCAGCTATCCAAGCTGAAATCGCCCAAACCCTTGCAATAACGCAAGGTTCGTCCCTGACAACGGCGGTAGACGCAACCCCATCAAACACTCGCAGTAACCCGAGGTCCATAATTCGAAATCCACATTCATGCAAACAAAAATATACCACGAAAGTAGATATTGAAATAAAAATAAGCATGTAAGGAATGACTAACCGGTTCAATGGCGTAGCGTCACGGACATCGACCAGCGCTTGCGAAACACGGTCCAGAGCTGCTTGCATTTCGTCAATTTTGGCCAGTTTTGCGTTCTTTCTCTTGATCTTCGGTGCCATTGCAACGGCTTCAGAATTTTTTTTACAGCTTAACACTTGCAAATCTTCATGAGATTACATGCTCTAACTCTCTGCTCTTCCTTCTCTCAGCGACAGTCATGAATTTGAATTCTCGATAGCCAACAGCCTGTTCTCATCGAAAAACCACTTGCTTATATGCGAGGATCACCGACTTGGTATCCAATTTCAGCGGGACTTTCCTAAAACGGAACCTGAAAATCAAGATATTAATGCGGCCGATATCGCACGCGCCACTGTCCGAAATGACGTTAAACTACCACATCTTATCGCCTCGTAATCGGGTTACATTGATTACAGCTTGTCTATAATATTCAAAATTCAGTTAGCCTTCCACGTTCGGCGACATCACGTCACTTGTCTCCTAATCATTTACGCACTTGGCGGTTTTGCAGGACAAACGGCAAATGGACGCAACAATTGTAGCACCCCTAACTTTAACAGGCCCATACGGGAAGATAGTTAAACAATTTGACTCCACGTTGATAGACGCTAACCCCTCTTTAGAAGACATAACCATAGCTGCGTCGGAGACATCCTCAGAGTGGCCAGAATAGTCGATGCGTACGCTAGATCTGGAAGCTGGGGACATAACCGAAGACCCTCTCAGTGAGATCTCTATCGTTACGCATAGAGGTGAGGCCAGAACACTTAAAGTCAATTCTTTATTAGACCAGAAAATGCATGATGCCATAACATAGGTCCTGCAAGACAACATTACTGTCTTCGCATGGTCATACGAGGATATGCCTGGACTAGATCCCAGGCTAATCCAGCATAACATCATCTTAGACCCGCAGATTAAAGCGGTTAGGCAAAAGGCACGCAAGATCAAACCAGAAATCGCGCTAGCCATGCGTGATGAAATCACTAAACTTTATCAGGCTGGTTTCATCCGTGCAGTCGATTACTCAGATTGGGTGTCTAACATTGTAGTCGTCCCAAAGAAGACTGGAAGCATACGCATCTGCATCAACTTCCGGGATTTGAATAAGGCAATGATCAAAGAGAACTTCCCACTTCCAAGTATCGACCAGCTAGTTGATACAACAGCTGGGCATGCGTTGCTATCCTTCATGGATGGCTTCTCAGGCTATAACCAGATTCGCATTAACCTAGAACATCAACTGACCACGACATTCATGACACCCTAGGGCACCTTCTGCTATACTATGATGCCTTTTGGTCTAAAGAACACCGGAGCAACGTATCAACGGGCCATGACATACATCTTCAGCGATTACCTCTTATGAAGGCTGAATGATTACGTAGACGATATAGCTGTGAAGTCTCTAAAGTCTGAGGATCATTCAGGAGACCTGGAGTTAGTCCTTAAAAGATGTTCCAAATACAAGCTCCGGCTTAACCCAAAGAAGTGCGTATTCGGAGTCAAAACTAGACGCATGCTGGGGTTTGTGGTGTCGGAAGCTGGCATACGAGTTGACCCTGATAAGGTCAAAGCCATTGTTGAGCTCACGCCTCCTACAGACCTCAAGCAATTACGCGGGTTACAAGGACGCTTACAGTTTATACGCCGGTTCATCTCGAGGTTAACCGACAAGCTACACCCTATGCAACACTTGCTGAAAAAGGGGGTTAATTTCGAATCGACCAACGATTGCCAACGTGCGTTTGACAGTTTAAAATAAGAACTGCAACATTTACCGACGGTTTTCCCACCACAAAGAGACTTGCCTTTTTACATTTACCTCGCAACTTCGGACGTAGCGTTAGCCGCATTACTTTGTCAAAGGAGGGATGATGGGTCAGAAGTGCCCATCTACTACTTGAGTCATGCCCTATGTGCGTACGAAACAAGGTATAACGACGTAGAGCGTAATTACCTAGCCTTAGTTTTTACGCTTAAAAAGTGTAGACATTATCTTTTCCGTAGCAGAGTCAATGTCATCTGTAAAAACAACATTCTTAGAGCCATTACGCATAGCTTATATGAGAGTAGTAAAATAGCTCACTGGAAGGCTATCACGGCAGAATTCGATCTGCACTATATTGCCCAAACATCTACGAAAGGCCAAGCGATAGCTGACCAGTTAATAACTTCACCGATTAACAATCAGGCAACCATAGAGCCAGAGTTCCCTGACGAACATGTACATAGTTTGAGCCCTGTCTCGACAGGCCCCGAAGCAACGTTGTATTTTGACGGCACTTCAACCGCTAGAGGTGGCAGTGCTACCACTGTTATCACGCTATCACCTGAGGATGTGCATCTCCACACTTATCGCTTGACCTTCCCCTGTACGAACAATGTGACAAAGTACAAGGGGCTCCTCAGGGGATTACTAACTGCCAGTGAACTCGATGTTCAACACCTGGCGATTAGGGGCGATTCAATGCTTTTCATAAATCAGATCACAGGAGTCTATGCCTGCAGGGCTGTGCATTTGCAGCCCTACTGCGATATGGCTAAAGATCTTCTGAGATGATTTGCGATCATCGATGCCCAGCACGTGCCACGCACGGATAACACACTGGCCAATGCACTGGCAACATTTGCTTTGAACGTGCCTTCACAGCTTTTTGACACCTGTCCTGCATTGATCACAGACTGCACACGTCCTATCATTCAGACGGCACAAATCTCTTCTCTTCTCGAAGAAAGCACGCCTGAATGGTACGACGGCATTAAAACTTACCTTTTACAGGGCGAACTACCATCTGCATTGACACGCGCACAGAAAGACACAATCCGTAAGCGGGCTAGGCAATACGTCATCATCGGAGACAGCACTCTTTGTACATGCTCCTTTGATGGCGTGCTGCTGACTTGCGTCAACAAAAACCAAGCACAGCACATAATCGGTGAAGTTCACGAGGGACTGTGCGGCGGCCACGTAGCACCACGGGCTATGGCCCTAAAAATCCGTCGCTAGGATACTACTGGCCGAGCATGGAAAAGGATTGCCTGACAAAGGTCAAAACTTGTGACATGTGTCAACTTCACGCTAACCTCATACACGTGTTACCCACAGAATTACATACAACGCAGATAACATGGCCATTTCAGCGATGGGGACTAGACATTATAGGTCCCATCATGCCGAAATATTCCGCAGGCCATAGCTTCATTATTACCGCTACTAAGTATTTTACAAAGTGGGTAGAGGTTGTTCCCCTGCAGAAGATCACATCTCAGCAGATTTGCCATTTTATCCTGGACAACATAGTAACCAGATTTGGTCTCCCAATGACTATAGTGACCGACAATGGGCCACAGTTTAGTAGCACGGAAACCAAATCCTTCTGTGATAACTTGGGCATTAGACAATCCTTTTCCTCTCCCTATTACCTGCAAGCGAATGGTCAAGCTGAAGCAACGAACAAAGTGATCATCAATCTGCTCAAAAAATGCTCGACGGCAACAAAAGGTGGTGGCACGAACAGATCCTCTACGTGCTATGGGCGTATCGTACTACTTGTAGGACGGCTACAGGTAGTACGCCCTATAGCCTTGTTTACGGGTCTGAAGCAGTGCTGCTTCTCAAGTTGCAAATCGCTTCTCTGAGAATGGTCCTCTCCACGGTTATAAATGAGGCTCAACACACCGAGTCTCGAATCGCAAATCTGGATTCAGTCAAAGAGAAGCGTATACAGGCACTTGACATGATTAAAAGGAATCAAGACAAACAGCAACAGAAACATCGCCACAACCTTCAACAGCACCCGATCAAGAAAGGCGATCTAGTTCTCAAGGCTGTGCGTGAACCAGTAAGCAAATTCTCTGCAAACTGGGAAGGTCCTTTCTTAGTGGTCGATGTGTACAGCAACGGAGCATTCAAGTTAGCAGACGTCAACGGCAATGAATTATCAAATCCTGTAAATCATGTATATCTGAAGCGATATTACATTTAACAGCATCTACGGTATCAACAGCAGGTATGGCAGTATTCGTCCGCTACGACGTTAAACTAGCACTGACCATCTGCTACGACGTAAAACTGGCATTCCTTGCACGCGTCCGCCATGACGCTAAACTGGCAATATTCGTCCACTATGACGCTAAACTAGCAAGTTGTAATCATCCGCTACGACGTAAAACTGGCAATGTTATACAGGTCCGCCAAGACGAAAAACTGGAATCTTTTACACGCGTCCGCCACGACGCTAAACTGGCATAGGTAAGTAGCCGTCTGCTGAGACGTAAAACTAGCATAGCCCTGTCCTTGGGTCATGACATGAAACTGACATCCACAGCATGATCTGCTGAGACCATAAATTAGACACTCCATCGTCCGCTACGACGTAAAACTAGCACTTCTCGGTCTGCCCGGACTTTAAACTGGGACCACGGTCTGCTGAGACTTAAAACCAGCAATGACAGTCTACCAGGACTTAAAACTAGCACTTACAGATTACTGCCATGTCAATCAAGCGAGCGTGATTGTCTCCACACAGCTGCACGAAAAATGAGGTGGGATACTGGGACAGTCCCAGCGTCGCCACCCCACTGGCATCCTACTGATTCCTCGGATAAGCTGAGAGGCATCTTACTGATCCCTCAGAGATGCCGTCGCTGTGCCCACTGTAGTGGTGGTACCTCTGAGGGTTTACTCTCATCAGCCGGAGCCCCGATGAAATCCTCGTCGACAACAACCTCAGGAACCTCCGCCGATCATCGCTATCGGACGCTGGCTTCGCAAATTCATCTTGCTGGTTCCATGCCTAACCAGCTAGGTGCACTGTGTCTGATGCCTTTTGGCGAAGATATGCTGGGCCAATCATCAGGATTGGCGGCTTTGCCCTCATGCCCTAGCTTCTTCTTCGTGGCCCAATCGCTCTATCTCACATCAAACGGTGCTCGTTTCGACAGCCTCGTCCCTTGTTCCCATGAGCAGTGGTGTCCTCTGTTTTCTTCTGTGGTTGCAGGCTACTTGCTTTGGAGAATGTCGTTCAAAGGTGCGTCCATCTAAGCGGTGAAGTACAACAGCGTGTTGAAATGGCTGCTCAAGTTTGCCCAACCACTTAGAACTGCAGGCCTGTACTTCTCGCAATCCTTACCCTTAGCTCTTGTTTCCTTTCATCCCCACCACCCGCTTCCCATACGCAGAGCCTACATATGCAAGTATCCATTTTCCACACTCACACTAGCAGAGATATCGCAGAAGTGATGCGTCATGCTCCTTTTGCAAGCATTCCTACTATAATCAGTGACAGAGAGATCTCAGGCTGACGCGCTACGCTCGTCTGGAAGCATTCCTGTCAACCTAAATATGTGTACGCTTCTGTGCGTTCAGTAAGCGTATTCCATACTCCTACCATCCTGACTCATTTTACATCTTCTCTGAACCTGTTTCCTACTATGCCATTTTACCTCCCATTCCCTCCATCTTTGCTCTTCCATATTGACAGGGCAATCCTTGAGTAGCCATGGATGAACGTTGTTCTTGCTTCTACTAATCCGGTGTTTCGTATTCTTTGTCGACGTCTTTCGGGTAAGCCCTCCAACTGTCAACAAAGAGGGGCCATTGAAACACCGTAAAAATCGCAAGTCGGCCTCAAGCAAAGATTCGCAATTCAAGCAAGGGCGCATGTCAGAATTCCAGAAGGGAGACTAAGACAGAGCAACACCAAGAGGTGCATAGCATCAAGTTCTCGACCTCTTGGAAAGATTCCTAATCTTTCTATGCTTTTTTTGTTTACGCTATATCACGCAACGTAGCGTAATGGCGCTTAGCGTGATTTTGCTTAAACACAGACCGGCATCAGAAGGATAGTTGCTTCGGCATAGGGGGAAGCTTAAGCAGCGTGATATGCGACTCCTTGTGTATTTTGCTAAGTCTTTTGTTCAAGGCTAGGTTTACGCTCTGTTACGCACGGCAGCGTAATAAGCTCCAGAACAGTCAAAGGCAAAGTCTAAGAAAGTGCGATTGCTCATCATACGCTCATCACGCAACGCAACGTATCACAGCTTATTGCATCGCCGAGCTAAACATTGTTTACGCTCCATTACGCATGACTACGTAAGAAAGCGTAAAACAGCTTGAATCCATTGTTTCCATGTTACACTCATACACGCAACGCAGCGTGATGAGCGTAATATAACCCAAAGACAGTTGAGACATGCCCGACGTGCACCTCTTCTTCACACGCACAATACGCGAACGAGCGTATTGTGCGTAGTCATGAGGTTTGACGCAAAAATGGTCAAACCAACAGTACCCGAAACATTCGGGGCACACGTCATCAGGGTTGCGCCTTTTCCACAGAGTGACGCAGCCTATAAATACCCCGTTTGACAAAGATACAAGGGTTGGCAAATCAGAGAAGCAAAAGCATTTTTTCTGAGCACTGGAGCACTTATCACCTTTTGAGCAGAGATACAAAGAGCAGCGCTTTGGCAATTGTTGACAGCATCACCTTCCGGCAGAAACAGAGCACAGTTCACTTTGAGCACCGGCAACAGGAGTAATCGGTCTGCTGGGGAAGACTCTATTGGTCAGAAACAGTTGATCGGTAGGCGTCAGAGCTTGACCTTCCTTGCATCCCGACTTTAGCCTTCGAGGTAGATCGGACTTCTATTTGGACAGTTTTCTTGTTGTTTTTTGCATTGCTTCACATCCAGTAATCGGGGTCTCCCCAGTGTAACAAGATATACGAAATACACATCTTTTAAGTCAAAGCGTAGATCTTGAAACTACGCATTTCTCTTATGCCAGCCTCCTCTTATCGTGTTTAGCGTTATCATCGTTGCAATTCATCTACATCGTTTTCCCCTTGTTTTTTTGCGATTCCTCGAATCAGATCGTTTCACTAGATATTCATCGGTTTACTGATTAGTAAGTCCCTGTCTGATCGACAAGATCGTTCAGGGCACCGCGGATTCGTTTTTCCAGCATAGCCCTCGCACGGATCCGTGGTTAAAACTGTGTACACGGAATTTGTTTGGTATTTTCCAGCTGCCGACATTTTCCATCGTTACAGTTCATACCTTTATAAAATATGTAAAGGTAATATAGCCAAACGGTATGTGGCTAAGGTTGAACAATAAGAAATCCTACGTATGTGTTATGATGATCTAGGAGGTGGCCATTTTGATAGTAGATGTACTTTTATAAATATTTTGCAAATTGGATTTTATTGGCCCTAAATTTTTAAATATTCTCATAACTATGTCCAAGAATGTGATCAATGCCAATGAATGAAAGTAATCATAAACAAGTAAGGAATGCCTTTAAACCCAGTTCTAATAATCGAACCATTCGATGTGTGGGGTATAGACTTTTTAGGATCATTTCCATCATCTAATGAATGTCAATATATTTTGGTTTGTATATATTATGTCACTACATGGGTTTAAGCAAAAGCCACTCCAACAATTGACCTTAAGGTAATAGTAGCTTTCCTTTGGGAAAATATTTTAACTCAATTTCGGACTCCACAACCAATTATTAGTGATCAAGGTACTCATTTTGTAAATAAAATAATAAGGAAATCCCTTAATTCATGTGGAATCCAACATAAGATAGATACTTCCTATCATCCTCAAACCAATGGTCAAGTAGAAAAGGAAAATAGAATTATCTTCAATATATTAACAAAAATAATATGTACTATAAAGAAGGATTGGTCAAAAAAAATTACAAAATGCACTTTGGGCTTATAGGACTACATATAAACCAAGTTTAGGATATTCTCTTTATCAATTGGTTTATGGTAAGCAATGCCTATTGTCCATTGAAATTAAATATCAATCTTTACATTCAGCTTCACAATTGAATTTTGATGAAGACATAAACCATGCCTATCAAATAAATCAAATAAATCAAATACATGAACTTGATGAAATGAAGCTACATGATCTTGACAAATAAAAACATTATTAAAAAACAAATGAAGAATTTACATGGTAAGCATATTTTTAAGAAACATTTTTTCATAGGTGATAAAGTTCTTTTATATAATATGTGTTTACATAAACTTTTGGATCAATTAACAACTAGGTGGAAAGGACCATATTTAGCTGTGCAATCCCATGATAATGGTAGTGTTTTAATCTCACCTATTGATGGTTCTTCAACTACATTATTAGTCAATGGAAAAAGACTTAAATTATATTATCAACACCATATTGAGGAACTTGGAGAAGATCGACTAATTGAACTACTAAACCCAACCTATCCCAACAATGATGCAACCAATGATACAAATCCAGCAGAAGTCCTAGCTTTGGATGGTAACCTTCAACAAGATCCTTATGTAATATTATAATAAAATATTATATTATATAAATTTTTCCTTAAAAATATAGAGGAAAATAGTATTTTCTATTATTATTTGCAACTCTAAAGAATTTAGTAGCATCATGTCTAGAATGCAAAGGAGATGGACAACTCCCCCAACCTTGAGATAGATTAGTTTAAACCCAAAATCCAACTATGGGTGAGCCTTAGATTACGAAGTAAAATTCCACATAATAAACTTTACTATTTTTCAAATAATTTTCTTTCAATATAAAGCTTCATAAGTCAAGGTGGCAAAATAGCTAAGTTTAGGCTAATGCTTATTAGTGTATGGTTTCTATTAATTACCTACTTGGATAAGTCAATAAGGTGGAAAGGATATGTCATATTGGATCTAACATTTAAGGTGGTAAAAGCATTTGAAATTTGGTTAGCACCCATGTAAGCAATCCATTTAATTAAAAATACAAAATGAAGTTGGCTCCCAAAAGAACCTCATGATTAAAGCTAGTCAACTATAGAAATTCTTGAAAAAAAGAAAAGAGAGAAAAAAAAGAAAAATATAAATTTTTTGATGATAAAAAAAAGAAAAGGAAAAAAACTGGCCCCACAAGAACCTTCAATCATGAGTAAGAGCTATACTCCCACAAGAACCTTACAATTGGGGCAATGCTCAAAGCTCACAATTTTAAGCATCCCACAAGAACCCCCATCCATGAGCTGAGTGATTATGGGTCAAGTAGCCATCACACTATAACAAGGATGCAACCACTTTAGAGCTAGGATATAACATGGGAAGTAAATGATTGACTGATCTAAAGTAATTTTCTTAATAGACATCCTCACTTCTAATCATTCCCTTTACTTAGCTTATTTAGCTCCTTCACTTCTACTAGTTCGTACCTAAAGGACTATTGTTTTACAACTTTTCTTTTCTATTTTCCTTAATTATTTCTATTTCATTATTTCCTTTTATTCTTGCTTATTTTCTTTGCCTGGTTTATTTTTCTATCCTCTGTTTCTTTCTTTTTGATTCTCTTCCCATGGTCATCTATTATGTTGAATGCTACTTTTTGTTCAAGGGTTTTCCATGTGTTTCCCATCACACATTCCATAGGTGTTAGTGGTCAAGATCCCTACATTGGTGGCTATTAGTGGATAGTAACATTTGTTTGACCCATAGATTTCTGTCCACTCTTCATAATATGGATATATAAAACCCATGGCAATTCTTGCTTTTGGTATATCTCTTGGTCATGCTTCCTTTTAAATAAATTCTTTTTTCTAATTAACCTAGGTATGATACATACCTTTTCTTAATTAGTGGGGGAATAACCAATTAATAAAGGATAGGATAGTAGGGTATAACCAACATGGAAGCTAATCCAAGAGCAAGTTAGGGAATGAGTTATATGCAAGAAATGCATCTCAAATCCTGAAATCATAGAAAAAGTTCAGACCTTAAGTTTGTAAGACATTCTTGCACCTAATGAAGCAAACCTTGTGAGGTGATGTTAAGCCCAATCAATCCTAGAAAGGACCTTCCTAACCAAGCTATATGTGGAGTCCTATCTAATAATAAGAATTTATTATCAATAAGGGAATAATCATATGTACATAAATTATAGATCAAATTGTAATAATATCAATTTTCATGATTTAAGCTTATTAGCATAAGTACAAGTATCAATAAACATCAAAGTATCAATGTCTATAAAGAATAAAAAGAGTCCTAGTAGAAGTTGTATCAAGTGAAATCGAGGGTTCAATGTCTTGCAATAAAAATAAATTATAGTATATAGATTCCCATGACTTAATATAATACGATTAATATCTAATTCAGGTTTTCAATATAAAATTCAATTTAATTGATCTAAATTAATGTTAACATATTAATCTATATTGACTAATTCAATCTAGCTTTAGTATGAGTAACTTTTAGTAGATATTTTGCATTTGAGCAGTGCAGCCTCACTGCCCATCGATATGTTTATTAGACTTATTAATTTTTATAGTTCAGATCAATCAAAGTCAATATGTCTAAAATTTTCCTGAATGTCTCAAATTGTATCAGCACCAATGTGACAATAATTGATATATCCATAGCCTGAATTTATAATATATCGATCAATGTAGAGATTGCTATAGAAATCAACCCAAAACATTTAAATTAATATTAAATTTGCTATATGTATTGATGGCATTAAAATTCCAAAAATTAAAAAGTTAATGTGTAAGGTGGCCACTTTTTGTTATAAAATCCACTAACCTAAATCAAAACACATCATATGCATCATTTGACCATGGATTAGGGCTTTCACTTTGAGAGACTAGGGCTACAATTTCTTCTACAATGTTTATCATAGCACCAGATTGGGATGGACGACAATGATCATTAAGGTCGATCTACCACATGAACCCCCGCTATTCACTTTACATTAACTGATATGAAGAATCACCACAATTTTTGGCATTTCTTCCAAATTGTGTAAATAATGTTAATCTTGTTTTTTATTTTATTTTTTTCATTACTACAACTATCCACTATCAAATGGTCGAATTCACCAACACCAAATAGTAGTTACATGTATGGGTTTAAACAAGGAGATTGTTGATAATTTTAATTTGTTAAATGTTTAAGATTTCTTTCAAGTGCCGAGTAAGTAGTTGAAAATTGCTCTATGGCACCATGAAGCTGATTATACTAAGTGTTTTAACCACACAAATGCAATGGTGCTCCAAAAACTAGAAATAATGGTGATGAATTGTAATTCATCAGGCTGCAATATCGAACCCCCAATATCAAAGCCTTGATATCAAGTACAAGATATCGCAGCCAACTCGCGATATCGTGACTCCTGTGTGGACCTATAAATACACATGTAGACACATGGGAAAAGAGTCAATTTTTTAGTAGTTTTGGTCAATTTTAGGAGTCAATTTAGTTAGAGTATTTTTGTTATTTTTCTTCTCAACCCTTTCTCTCAGTGCATGCCCGCAATGTGATGATTGTAATTGTACGGCATCCTTTATTTGAGTGTGATGTACTTGGACATGCACATGACCAGAAATAAAGATCGAGATTACTTCATCATTGCAGCATCCACTTAGTTTAATTATTTAATTATTTATTTTTAGTTAATATCTCTTCACCTTAAACTCCTTAAACATAGAATGAGTACGACTTGATCACGAGCATCTACGTGTGACTACTTAGTATCCCAATAGCATACTCAGGCCATGCACTTGGTAATCCTAGTGGTAGTTGTGCACGAGGCCTAAGATGTGTACGGATGATTAAGGAATGAATTCTCATCATACTTAGGCTAGCTTAGATTCTCTCTCCCCATCTCCTATTAGTTTAACTCTCTCTCCCCTTTCCTCCTAGCTTAATTAAAGATTACTTTCCATTGTCTCTAGAAGTAGCATTAGTATAAGAACACATCATACACCTGACTCTATACTAAACCATATGTGAAAAAGCAAATAATGGTCCAGGTGGGAAGACAATGAACTACAATCAATGAGTAACTATCTAGATACCACAACTAACCCGTCTACAGAGTTTGACCGGATCGTGCATGAAACGCTCATATTTGTATGGTTGAGTGTAGGGGTACCTCGCCACTCATCATTGGTGCTGTTGTCGGGGACAATGCTAGTTATTTAGATTAGTTACATCATACAAGATCACTGTAACAAAGTATTCATGATACATCTTTTAGAAAAGAAATTAATTTCAATTAAGTCACATACAAATTCACACACAATGTCTCTCTCACAAGATTATGATAATCCAACAACCAGTAGGGCAATTCATTGGAGAACCAACAAATTATATGATGAAGAAGATGAAGTTTGGAGTACTCAATCTAATGTACAAGTTTCCTATGAACATAAATGAAGATAACATCGTCCCAACTCATGAATGCATAACCTACCCAGTGACGATGAACCCCTACTGGCCACTACAAGCCTAACGTAAATACAAGAGGCTGTTCAAATATCCTACAAGCATCACAAAGAGAGCCATCTACCCAGGCTCGATTTAAACAACTTTCCTAAGTTTTCAAGAGGCTATGATTTAGATCAGCAACATCATCTACAAGCCTTCCACGATGCCTATGTGTGGAACAACATTGATAATGGATGGCAAAAACTTAAGCTCTTTCCTACGACACTCGCTGGCCAAGCAAAAGTATGGTATAGGTCGTTAAAACCAAAATCAATCCGATGTTGGCCAACAATGGTAGAACTCTTCAATAAAAGATATCAAACTTATGCAAGAGTTTCAACCTTAGGAGACAAATCCAAGAGTGGAAACAACCACAACATGAACCCTTGGACATGGCCTTAGAAAGATATCATGCACTGTTAAACAACTGCCCAGGCCATGGGTTCTCCTAGGAAAGGCTAATGTATCACATCATAGATGGGCTCCGCAATGAAACAAGGGAAACCTTAGGGAAGTATGCTCGAGGTCAACTATATGAGCTATGAACCCATCAATTCCAAGATCTTATCAAGCATGTAGCAAAAGAAGAAGGAGAAATGGCTAAATGGAAGAACATTGAAAAATCTCAACAGGTCCAAAACCTTAAATCAACAAGGGCCCATGATTATGAAGAGGAGAAATCAACTCACCGCAAGGAGGTGGAAATATTTTCCAGTATTACAATCATTGGATGAAGTTGAGATAAAGATCAATAACATGATAGAATGGATGCATAAAAAATGTGAAGAATATGCCAACATTATTGGAGGTAGAGTCATGACGAACCAAGAAGCAGGAAAAAATACCCTTAGATAATCAGAACGAGGGGTTGAAAAGAATAAGAACTTAACTATCAATCATATGTATCAATGTAACATTTTCCTGTATGATCACCCCAAGCGCCAATGTCCAATCTTGTCACATTTACAAGAGCATTGGGAAAGAGTGTTACATCTAGAGTTCATACAGAGATACTATGTTTAATCACAATGGCAAAAATCCTAGTCGTGGGGGAGACCACCCCCAAACTGGTTATACCCTTCATACCATCTGAACCTAAGTGCTTATCAAGTTCAACATCCTATTTCCCCAACTTGGTCAACATCCTTCATCTCACCACTATTATTATTCTCCTCGATACTATCAACCTGTATCCTCACCAACAGGGCCACCACCTTCGGTACCTTACATTTCTCAATTTCAAAATTCTCATCTTTCACCTCCTTCTACATCGCCACCAAGTGTTCCAAAAGGATTTGCACCACAACAGCAACCCATGAATATTACTTGCGCTTCTGCTGACAACAGCAGTGGGAACTCTCCTTAACATTGAAGACGCCCCTTCTTTCGGCATGACCATAAGAAGGGACAGCATAGTTCCAAGCCCACTATATCCTCCAACCCAGCACAAGTCCAACACTGTGGTGCATCTACCTCCACAAACCCAACACCTCATGTTACTTTCTCAGGGCCACCAATCAATACTCCAACAACCATATGGCCCAACGAATATTGCCACATAGGGAGACATGTTGATCCTTGCATACCATCTTATGGTCACAAGTACCATAGTGGGTCAACCCCTTATAAATTAACCACATCTTATAACCTGCCCCATTATGTCAACTCTAATCAAGTGTGTGAACCCCAATGGGGTAAGTATGATCAAGTTCCAATATTTTCAACATGCAAGGATCCTAATTCTTCATTTATTAATCCTAGCCATGCTCAACCATTTAGTTATGGGGGATAGCCCCCATTCTAAGAACAAGTAGGATTAATAAATATTTTTCATTTTTTTTAGTTTTGAAATTTTTTCTTTTTAATTTTTCATCTTTCAATTTGTTGTTTTATCTTTTTATTTACTATTTTTTCTTTTTTTTTCTTTTTATCTTTTTATGAGTAATCTCATCTACAAATAAAACACTCATGTGGCTCATTGGTTGAGGTGCTGTTCTATGCTATCAAGTCTCGAGTGACTAATTCTTTGGACAGTGACCCTACAACATTCACTCCCCCATTCTATTAATAAGAGGTTTCACTCTAGGTACAATGATATCCATAATCATTAAAAATTAAAGTAATTTTGTGCTCATTATTCCCAAAGTAAAGAATGATGGACTAAGAAGGAATGGCCAAGGTGTGACATCAAGGGGGCTTGTGGATTCTCTTTGGGGGCATGTGTAAGAGTTATCATGCAACTTGGTTGTACTAAGATCCTTGTAGATCTAATGAAAAATGGGAGTAAGAGTAATCAAAAGGCACTCAACCAAAGAAAAAAAATAATGCTATTCTAGGGGGGTCCCACTGGAAAGACATGCACCATGCCCAAAGGTTGGCGGCTTCTCTGAATTAAGCAATACTTCTTTCACAAAAAATGAGTGCCACAAAGCAAAATCACTCCTCCCTTGCATGAAACGCCAAGTGATCATACACCTTGCTGTCATGGTGCTCTTATGGTTGTTCATCATTGGATGAAGCAATGCGATGTCACTAATCAAAGGAATGGACGTGGTCCCGATTTTTGAGCAACAGGTTAATGACACACTAATCATACCTTACACACAAGATTCATTGTGCCCTGAGTTCGTTACCTCATGTCCCAATCTCTGCAATCCCTTCTACGATTTGGCTCACCTCATTGTTCATGTAATTGTGACTTGTGACTTGGTTAGCATGGGATTCATATCTCATCACAGTGATATCTACATCATGTGTGTGTTTTGTGAGATCGGTGTGGATTACATTTAACCCTTCCAGTGCCTATGGAAATTTTAAGGTGAGGTTACGCAAGGGCACTATAGGTTGGAACTTTCTTTAAAGAGGATCCACTTGCGTGACCCTTGTAATTTGCACTTGTAACACATCTCTCGCACATCACCTTATACCCTCTAAGTATTACCAACGTTCTTCTTTCCCTTATCATCCTTTTGGTTCAAACATTCCTATGAGCTAGCACATGTCCTTTTTCCTCCTACTCTTCATGATTTTCATTGTNCCAACGAACGTCAACATCATTTGCAACTATTCATGCGAGGGGAGTTTTTCAAATTTTCTTCTATGACTTGCAATTGAGCATCTCTTATTTCGATAACCATAACTCACTCGCTAGTGCTCCGATTTTCATTCCATCTGAACCTACTTGAACCCAGAGTGTTTAGCTTAGTCATGGAGGAGGGGTACATGCCGAATTGCATATAAATTTTTTGAAATTCTTCATCGCTCAAAGGACACTATCAAGGGTAATTAGTTTAGACAAATAATAAACATGTGCCAAAAACAATTTCATCTCCTTATCTATATTAAGAAATTAAACTCTGAAGCCACCTAAGCAAAGTGGACCAAATTTTAAAATCTTTTGGGGACATTTCCATAAAAATTCCTAACTTTAAAATCACATGAAATCAGACCAAATTCATTAAGGCATGAAGTAAGGTATAACTTAATTTTGGTAAGCAACCTTACTAATGATTGGCCACGTGTGATTGTAGATGGCCCCAAAGCGTGGACAACAAGAAGGTCCCTCTCAAGGTGTGTCTAAGTGACCCAGGAGAGGTAGAGGATAGGTGCCTACTGAACAACATACAGAGTAAGAGGTACAATCTTTTAGATCCATCAAGAGACTCCTACCACTGTACAATTAGGACACACAGAAGGTGAAGCTGTTGCTGCTCCTAAATAGGGACAACACCTCATGTTGCCCCTGAAGTGTGTTCAGGCCATTCGTGAAAGGTCCACATTTGCTGCAATGATCATGGAATTGAACTTCAGACCTTTCATGAAATTTTCTCCTGAGGCCATTAGGGACTAGCTCAAAGGGTTCCCATTATGGCCTATCTTCTCTAAAAGCAGTGCTTGGTACTTAGGAGAAACGTACCAGTTTTGGCACAATTAAGAAGAAGGCACCATAGTTGACATTTGTGGTGTGTCTATTGATTTTTCCATCAAAGCCATTTCAAAAGTGTTAAACCTTCCAAACACAAGGCCAAAGGTTGCTTGTCTGTCTACTAGCTCTGATGTGATGTGTGAAGGGTTTGGTTAAACAGGGCATACGGTAGAGAAGATAAGATATATGGAGAATTGACATTGGAAGAGAGAATCTATTTTAAAATTGAAACTTATCACATCTTTCCCATAAAAGGATTAAACAGAATTTTGACATATGCAACAAGAGGAAGTGCAATATTGATGGGAAAGGTTAATGCTAACTTGCCTCATCTGTATTTCATGGAAATCTTAAGGTGATTTGAAGAATGCAAGATAGGGAAGTTTCTGTTGCCCTTCCCTTGTTTCATCAGGAAGCTGTGCAAGTGTGCTGGCATTCAGGGCTACACCAATGACATCCTCAAAAGAGCCCAAAATGCTTTGTACACTGAACTGCTGAAGCCACCAGCTGCAAGGAAAAGTGCTGGTAAGACACTAAAGCCTAGAACAAGAGCAAGAATAGACAGTGGAGCCCACTACAACTCAACTTGTAGGGCCTAGCCAACTATTAAGCATAGGACCCAGTCAACAACAAGAAGCAAGGCCCAGCACGAGCCAACGAGATCAACCACGACCACCACCACAAGATTACCAACCGTCGATGAGCCATCTCAGGGCCATCGCTGAGATGGTCAGTTGGGGAAGTCATGATGATGCAAATCTCTTCCGCGGCATCGACGATACCATATGACCCACTGTCTCTATAGATCACACATGAGGTAAGGTGTCCATTTAGATAGGAGGAGGGAAGACTTATTGGTCGCAATAGATTTCAGGGAACGTTGCATCCTTTCAAGTGCAATTGGAGACTAGTGAAGGGGCCACAATGGTGGTCATGCAATACCAGGATGCAGCAGGAGCCACAGAGGTGGTCACAAACCACATCAACGAATCTTTTAACGTCCTTGTTGTGCCACCGATAGATTTCACAAGAGCATGGGATGCTTAAACTCTGGATGGTCCCTCAATGACTCCTGTGGAGCATGAGAATGTGCTTAATCAATTGCTACAAACAGGATAGGTGATGACGTCCTTATTTGACATCCCACAGGATGTTACAGTAGCACAATCAGACCTCACCTCCACCAAAGGGAAGTTGGTCATGACAAAGATAAGGGCTGAGCACGTAGAAGCAGAATTGACAAGACTACAAGAAAGGCTCGTAACCTTGCAAGCCGCACGGTGGGATCCCTCTCAATTCATTCCTGCAGTCCAGTTGGACACCTTTAGGATAGAGCAACTTAACAAATTATTGGTGGACAATAAAAGAGTGGTGGAGGAAAAAGAGAAGGTCGACTGGGATGCCTCCAAGGCGCAAGCACAAACCTACACACATGCCAAGGCACTCAAGGCCTTATAAGAAGAAAATAAATAGCTTGTTGTCAAAAATCTTCAATTGACCTCTATGGAGAAACAAAAGAATGTTCTCAAAGAAAATTTTCAGCGACTACAAGAATAGTTGATTAGGGTCAACCAGGACATAAACCATTTGGTCAAAGAAAATCAAACCCTCTCAATGGAGGAGGTACGCGTCATCCGTCAGAAGACGGCCACCAAAATAAGCATGTGGCAAAACAAGGCCAAGCGACATGAAAAATTAAAGGAGCATTTCTGAGACCAAGTGGGAATGTACAAGTAAGTTATTGAAAAAGAGATCCATATGGCTAGGGCCCACATCAATACTTTCAGTGCTCAACACACTAATTGGCGGGCCATACTGGATACATATGCATTTGCCCACTAGGCAGAACATAAAAGCTAGGACCTATAGATTCAAGATCTCATAGAGTACATGGAGTTGGCAAATTTGTGGTATGCTAACCTAGCCATGTTGATAGTAGGGCGCTCGAGGATAGAGCTCAAGAGGCAGGTAGCTACCACCTATGCCAAGTATGAAGTAGAATTTGCAGAACACGAGAAAACATTGCAGAAGCTGGAAGTCACAAATTCTAAATTAGAGGTGGTTAAAGCAAGCTACCAAGGATAAAAAGATGTCACAATGGACTTAGCTTGATGGCTTACAAATATTCAGGAGTATAGGGACAAAGCTAGAGCCTATGAGGAGGAATGATGATTATTTGCGTCTTGGTACGTCAAGGCAAATAAGATGTTCCTGCAACTACCATGTCCATGGGAGGTGCCAACCCCATCAAGCATTGGAGCATCAGCATGGATGGCACAGGACCCCCGAACGAAAGAGGAAACACTCCAAGAACTACTTTAATGTCATCAAATCCTAAAACCTGGAGCACAAGAAGGGAAAGCAACCCATGCAGGAGCCACCACCACCTGGAACCACATGAGCCAAATAAAGTTTACAATTTTGCAACTTTGCAATTTTGTAATGCTGTAATTTTGTAATTGTGTGTTATGTCCCAATTTTTTCCTATTGAGTTCTCCACTGTGACATGAGTAAATCATTAGTCAGCCAGTAATCCCACACTTATCCACTGTGTAATAAATGGAGCTTGTTCTCATTTTTGACTCGAGGACAAGTTGTTATTCAGTTGTGGGGGTATGATGAATCGTAATTCATTAAGCTACGATATCAAATCCTCGATATCAAAGCCTCAATATTAGGTACATGATATCATAGCTAGGTTGTGATATCGGATACGCAATATCGCGATTCCTATGCAAATCTATAAATACACATGTAGGTGCATGGGAAAAGAGTCAGTTTTTAGTAATTTTTGGTCAATTTTAGGAGTTATTTTAGTTAGAGTCTTTTTGTTATTTTTCCTCTCAATCCTTTCTCTTAGTGCATGCCTACAATGTAATGATTGTAATTGTACACCATCCTTTATTCAAGTGTGACATACTTGGACATGCACATGATCGAAAATAAAGATCAAGATTACTTCATCATTACAGCATCCACTTAGTTTAATTATTTAATTATTGTTTTGTAGTTAATATCTCTTTACCTTAAACTCCTTAAACACAGAATGAGTATGACTTGATCACAAGCATCTACGTGTGACTACTTGCTATCCCAATAGTGTACTCGGGCCATGTGCTTGCTAATAGTAGTGGTAGTTGTGCACGAGGCCTAAGATGTGTATGGATGATTAAGGAATAGATGCTCATCGCACTTAGGCTAGCTTAGATTCTCTCTCCCTATCTCCTATTAATTTAACTCTCTCTCCCCTTTCCTCCTAGCTTAATTAAAGATAACTTTCCATTGTCTCTAGGAGTAGCATTAGTTTAGGAACACATCATACCCCTCACTCTGGACTAAACCATACGTGACAAAGCAAATACTAGTCTAGGTGGGAAGATAGCAAACTATGATCAACAAGTAACTATCTAGACACCACAACTAGCCCGTCTGTGGAGTTCAACCAGATGATGCATGAAACGCTCATATTTGTATGGTTGAGTGTAGGGGTACATCGCCACTCATCAAATGGGATGTGAGGCTTTCATTAGGACTTTCCTCGATTGGTTTATTCAAGAGGTGGTTCTAGAATTTTACTAGAACCTCAAACCCCATCTTAACAAGGCTAATCCTCTAGAACAATATTTGGTGTCTTCTCTTTGGAAGACAAGGGTGAAGGTCACAACAGCCAAGCTACACAAGTGGTTTGGGCTGCCAACCCAAGGGAAGGACATCTTCAAGCCCAAGGAAAGCATGAAAAAAAAGTATGAACTGTTCCACCAATTCATTAGTGAGGCTGATAGTAGCTGGCTTCAAACCCAAGTTTACATTTCATAAACCTCTGACCTAAACATTGGGTGATGGCAAGGATGATCAATACTAATGTTCTTCCATCCACACACACTACCTATGTGCTCAACCTTGCACTCTGTCTAATGAAATCATTGAAGTACAAGAAGAAAGAAAATTTTACTTACCTCCCAATTAGGTATCTCAAGTATCATTACAACAATGATGCCTTAAAATTATGTTTCCCATTTCTTATTTCAACAAATCCTTCAAAAGTGTAATGTTCCTAAGCTATAGATGGACATGAAGGTGCATCTTTTCATTCTAAATAAGAACACCTTTGCCCATTCCTTAAGATCTATATAAAATTTGGACTATTTGTACGGGAATCTCAAGATCCTGATTCTTTATTGCCACCAAAGGCCAATGAATTTCATGGATTCTAAGATGAAGTTTGGTTCTAGTTGCATGAGCTCCAATCCACATAGTGGAAGATCCACTCAATGCTTTAGAAAGTCTACTCCACCATCACCACCATGGACAAGAAGATGGCAAACATTAAAAAATATGTCCATTATTAAATCAATGATGACAATGAGGGGGAAAAATCCAATCATTTTGAGGAGGATATGGAAGTTGATGTAGGCTCCAAGGCTTAATAAAAGCCTCAAAACTAAACTTTATTTTTATTTTTATAACTATAAAAATATTGTGGATGGTGGATAGTGGACAAGTTTAATTTTGTATTTACATAATGGACATATTAGCATTTGTATTCTTTTTTTATGATGATACATGTTTTGATATATTTCATTTTGGTGTCAAAATGATATATTGGAATCTTAGGCATATAATTTTATATATATATATATATCAATTTTTATTCTTTAGTAGATATATATATATATGTTTTCCTTTAATTCATTTCTGCTATATGGCTAGGTGCTAATCATAGGCTAGTTAGGAGTTGTGTTAAACCTCAAAATTGTTCAAGTTTTAACATTATAAACTAGCATTTTTTTTACTATTTTTGTATATCAAAGATAATCGATTCTAGTGGCTTAAATTGATAAGTACTAATTTCCCTTTCTAAGCTTGTTTATCGTAGGTAATCATAGGAATGATGAAGATCAATATAGATGTTATTAATTCACACAGAGTTAGTGATAAAGATTGCCATCATGACTTGTCGTGGCACACGACTTAAAAGGCAACCCAAGATATCGATTTATGTAGAAACGGGCAAGTTGCAACAATGATCACAAATAATAAAATTGGTAGTCTATCTCAATGTAGATCTAAATCAATGGATATCAAATTCTTCAATATCAATCGATTATCCAAATGATTATTTTTGTACATTATTCATAGTATAAATTAGAGTCTCAAAATATAGACAAAAAGAGGAGGTGGAGACTTAAGAGAAAACCCACACCAAATTGAATTCTATGTACTAAATTATTAATGAAGTGTGTTGATGCTTTGTGTCAATTAACAACCATCAATTGTTAAGGTTGAAAAGTTGTTGCATTGTGGAGACAGTAGAACAAGGTCATGAATTAGGAGACATCTCCTTTGCAAACTTTTGTATTTCTAATGAATTAATGTAATCTTAATTTGGTTTAATCATCTTATTCTATCTTTGAACTTAATTTTAGAAGTTAAGGTGAAGTATTATTGATTTTACTTATGGGTGACAGTCATAAGTATGGTGTTTTCAATTGAATTTAGATATAATTATCATGTCTTGATGATCTTTTTGACTTTGAACCATTCCTCCATGGAGACGACTTGCGGGTCAATCACAAACAAGGTGACTTCTCTTCAATGAAAGATAATTATTAAGGTAATCTAGCATTGAATTTTTCCTGGCTCATTAGCCTCCAATGCTTGATTTCTTAAAGAATAACATGTAACCCCTTCTCATATATGCTATATTTTTCCCTTGACTTATTCAACTTTTTAGGAAAAAAAACAATAGTTCTACATTCTTGTGAAAGTACGTCACTAATTGCAAGTCCACTTACATCCACCTCCACCTAAAAAAGGATCTAAAAATATGGAATTACAAGCACCAATTCATTGGTAATTTTTCCTTTCAACAATTCAAAGCTCCTTTATGTTTCATTATCCCATTTGAAATCTTTATTTTTCTTTAACAATGAAAACATAGGCCAAGAAATGTCATTGAAAGTTTTTATGAACCTTTTATAAAAACATGCTAAACCAAGGAATAATCTTACCTCACTAACATTCTTAATAGGTCACTAATTTCTAATTTCCCTCATCTTGGTAGCTTCCATCTAGATCTAGTTTTTAAAAATCACATGTCCCAAGGATGTGATTTTCCTCTTGAAAAAATGACTTTCCTTCCCATTAATTACCAACTATGCCTCCTCCAATTGAAGACACATCACTCATAAGTGATCCAAATGCTCTTCCTCATTAAATCTATACAGGAGAATATTGTCAAAAAAGATAATACAACACTTACCAATAAAGTCCTCTAATGTGTCATGCATTAACCTCATGAATGTAACAAGTGCATTCATGAGCTTCAATGGCATTAACAAAAACTCAAATAATCCATCTAATGTTTTGAAAATTATCTTTCATTCATCACTAGGCCTGATTTCAATTTGATGGTAACCACTTTTTAGTACATGAATTGATGTCCCTTCCACCTTGTTCCTCTATTTTGTAAGCTTGGGCAGGTATCTGGGAGCTCATGCAACCCATAGCAAACTACAACTCAAAGTCTTAAATCATAATGTGAGTTCTAATGGGTTTCCAACTCATCAAGGAAATAATGTCTATCCTACAATCTTCAAGAGTCAAAGTCCAGCATCAAAGGACTAAAGAGCAAGTGGAGTTAGCATTAAATGGAGATGGAAGTAGCACAAAATTTGTATCTAAGTTGAACAACCTATAGAAAGATCATGCAACCTACATGAGCCTGCAAATCAAATTTTTCTTCAGATGTCACTTGTAGTCACTTACAATTTAATTTATAACAAAGAAGTGAATCCATCAATGCAATTTCTTACAACCTACATCCCTATCACAATCATTATGAATTTCTCTTAATTATTTTAGCTACTCAACTATTTGGATTTGAATATTTGACTTTTGAAAATAGTTGACTAAGACTATTGATCACAATAGCTCATAATAGTTGATTGACTTAGTGATTATTATGTAGACAGGGAGCTGCAACCCAGCTAACACTCACACCCAATCATAACCATTAGTTGGAAGTTATTGCAACCATCAACCTAAGCCATTTTTACACTAGTTTGAAGAAGAAATATAAGAGGAATTCTAGAAAAGATAGATAGAGACATACATAGAGAAACTAGAGAGAGATATATTCAAAGACCTTGCAAATATATGATTGAAGTTAATGATTTGTTATAATGAGATTGTTCTTGAGATTGAATGATAATGTTTATTTCTTTGTTAAAGTGAATTAATGTTAAGTATTCTTCATCATAATTCTGGCACCTTACCCTCATGTAACCTATGATCCTCTAGTTAATTATTTTTCACTTTCTACAGTGCAAGAACTACTAAACAAAGAATGTCATAACACCACTCTTTAAATCAATTTTGCTAAAAATTTTAACATTGGTAAGGACATCAAGAATATCATCCATCCTTGAAATAGGAAACCTATATCTCACCATTATCCTATTCACTACCCTAAAATCAGTGCACATTCACCATTTATCATTGTCCTTATTTGGCACCAATACTACTGAAACTACACAAAGTGAAATCAATTTTCTCATGAAGCCATTTTCAAGTAACTTTGCTACTTGTCTTTATAATTCTACTTGTTGATTTGATGTCATCTAATAAGCTCTCTTATTTGGAATGGTAGCACCAAGAATAAAATCAATCTGATGATGTACATTTCTTATTAGTGGCAATTCATCTAATGCCTCCTTAAATATCTTGGAAATTTTCTCCTTCAAGCCTAGAAAACCTGTAGGGAGATTAACCTATACATCATCATCGTTAGAAGCAACTATTGATACAACAACAAAACCAAAAACCTATTTCATCATGTTCCTTAATGTATTCTCTCTCTACTAGAAAGATTCAAAATGCATTAAGTGAGCTTTTCTGCCTCCCTTGTTTAGCTATCATGGGAATCAACTCATGGATTTCATCAAATCTAGATAAACTCAATATATTTCTAGCTCAATCAAATTGAGAACCATTGTCAAAATTCCAAGAATTACCAAGAATTACAATGTAATCTACTAGAAGCACATCACACTTTATATCATGGAAACTTCTAATTTTAAATTTTTAAGTACATTTTTCCCTCACTTCTTGAGAGAAATCTCTAAAAAACCAATGCACTTTGTAGGGTCTAGGATGAGGATTAGTTAGTAAACCCAATCTAGCAACTACCCTAGAATAAATAACATTTCTTGGGCTCCCTTATTAATCAAAAGATGAATCCATTCCCCACTAAGAATACATATAACTCTAATCTAAAATAACAATTTTCTAGCAAGATTCTCTCCTCTATTTATATTTTCCATAAATGCACAAGAATTTAATTTAGAAACTTCCTTAATCTTGGTAGCATTAGGATTACCTTTCTAAAGAGTTTAGCTTGATGTTTCCTTCACCTCCATGGTTTTCACATCTTTTCCCTTGACTACTTTGTGAAGGGGACATTCCTATTACTTGTATTCCATTCTTCATACTTGAAGCACTAGATCTTTGATGAGTTATTTCCTTGACCCTTACCTTCCTTGCCTTGGTCCTTCTTGGCTTTGTTCTTTTCATCATCCTTCTTTATCTTCTTGTCATGGCCACCACCTTTATCTTCAAATTTGGACTTAGAACTCTTCTCTTATTTGAATTCCTTATC
Organism: Gnetum montanum; assembly: GCA_015680685.1. NCBI lineage: Eukaryota > Viridiplantae > Streptophyta > Gnetopsida > Gnetales > Gnetaceae > Gnetum > Gnetum montanum. The sequence continues at coordinate 325,425 of MNCI01035832.1, forward strand.
CTTCTCCTTGAAAGTTTGTGTGCTCCTATTTTCAAATTTACTTAGTTTTTTTATTCCTTCAATGTTAAATCCTAAGTCTCATTGAGAGTTTACAACTCATTCAATGTTAAATCCTAAGTCTCATTGAGAGTTTACAACTCATAGAATAACAAATTCTACTAATACATAATTTTGAGACCTTCTAAAAAGATTGAATCTTGTTCATGCTCCTCCCAATTTACCTTAGCTTGTTGGGATATATCCCAATATTTGATTTAAAATTGTTTGACATATTTTTTACCTTGCCTTAGGAATTCCAGCTTAATAATGTTCTCTTGTCTTTGATGAGATTGTTTAAATTTTCTTCTCAACCTATAGCTCATCATATTCCAATTATTGATGGATTGACCATTTTATCTTTCATAACCCTATAACTCCTTTTTCCATCAAGTAGAAGTCATACCTTCTAATTTTGATTTAGCAATAAGCACCCTTAAATAATCTGGTTCCTCTTCCAACTTAAAATATTTGTCAAGTACCTTCAGCCAACTTAAAAAAGAATTAGTATCATCTACATTATTGAAAACCTTCAACTCAACATATGGGAGTCTTGTAGCATTATGGTATACTCTAGCAACTCTTCCTTCATCTTTGTCATCAATTTTGCCATGGGAAGAAGTAGTCACCACAATTGGAGTTCTTGGGATTCTCATATGAGGAATAGGATTCCCTTTCATTAGAATGCTTGGTTAATGGATTTCAACAATCCTATAGCTAGATTATACTTTCTCATCATCCTTTTCACCTTGTTGAGAAACTTCTTCATTATCTGAATATGAATGCTCATCATATCTGCATATCAAAATACAGCTAGAACCTGCATTCCTATCTACCTTTGTATTGATCTCATCCAACTGAGCAACCATCAATTGGAAAGAAGACTTCATGATCTCCATATCTTTATTCAAGGCTTGGACTTGTTTCTTCTTAGGCACCATCTAAATTTCATAAAATTCTAAACCAAGTACAACCAACAATAAACCAAAATCTCTAATACAAATAAAAAGCTGGAGTAGGTTCACTCCAATATAATTTCACCTTCAAACTTACTAAATCCAAATATGATGAAAGACAATTAATATGCTAGAAAATAAGAAAACTAGCTATCTTCAATTACTGAAAAGAAGATTACAAATAGGATTCCTCAACCCACAAAACATTCAAAATACTCTCATACTCAAATTATGGTACAAAGCATGAGGCTCTACAACCAAACAATGGTTGTTCTCAATGTAAGACACAACTAAACGAGAATCTCTCCTAAAACCCAAGACTGAGGTCTTAACACAAAAGCAAAATGCAAGAACACATAGGCTAATACATCACAATGACCTTGGAGTTTCAATCCTAGCCTACACTCACTCAATGTACTCTCTTGACACTCTTGACACAATTCATCAACTCACTTGATGCTCATCTCATGGTGATACAAAATAATAAACAACATCCAATATTTATTAGATTTAGAAATTAAAAAAATATAAAACCCTTTTTCCAACTTAGTTTAAGGATCTCAAGTTGTTTTCATTGTTGTCTCCATTATTTCAACTATTTTTCAAAGTGGAACAGTCAATTTTGGAAGTTTCCCTAGTCATACAAGTTATCTCTGGCTTGGAATTAACATCTTTCTATTAAACACCACTAGTAGGAGAGACATCTTTGAAATATGGAAGATGTCTCTACTACATGAAAGATATCTTTACAATTGCAAAGATGTCTCACCAAAGACATCCCTAGCTCAAGGAAGATGTCTTACCTCAAAAGAGATGTCTCCAGCATCATTCAAACGTCTCCTGTGAAGACTCTACATTCCACCAAGATGTCTCTTTAGCCTCCTAGATGCACTTCCAACTCCTGAAACCTACAAAAACCATCTATAGAAAGAAAAAAAAAAGAACCAAAAGAGGTGTTCCTACACTAGAATTGTATTGGCTATATGTATTGAAAATAAACATAGGGTTTCAATATTGTAAGAAATTTTGAGAAAAATATAAAATGCTTATTTAGGTAAATAAAATATAAATTTTTGGTATATAACTATGTAATTCATATGTACCTACGGATGTAGTGTAGTGATAAAGGCACTCATCTCTCAATTGGAAGGTTGTAAATTCAATCCTTACCTTTGCTCATGGGTGTGGTAGTAGTGGAGTAGCCTTATAGTGGAACACTCTTGTTTTATGGATTACATCTACCTTACTCTAAAGACAAGATTGTGCTACTAGCCCTGATATTTATGTGTACACAAAAAAATAATTTAAAAACTATGTAATACATATATTTCAAAAAAGGAAAAGGAGGCACATGAAAGTGTTGAAACTTGAAAAAATTTGCCTATATGTACATTAATAGTAAAGTGTTAACCTAGTGGTAAGACTCTTAGGTGTTGGAACCCCAAAAAATTGTAATATAGGTATACCCCAAGATATATACTTTAATTAGAACTTTATAACTCATCATTGCTCACCAAAATCAAACCCATGACTTGGAGCTTTGAAATCAAGATTCTTACCATAAGACTTTTGATTTCAAGGCTTCAAGTCATGGATTTGATTCTAGTGGGCAATGATAAGTTATAAACTTCTATAAAGTCCCATGTTGGCTATATATTATAAGGGTTCATATAGTCATCTAGTTTTGATTTTTACTCTATTTAGAATCTTCGATGTATAGTTATTTCATAATAGTAAAGGAAACTATGAAATCTCTTCAAGTATAAAATACCATATTCTTAAAGATGTCACTTTTTAGCTACAAATTCAAGGACAAAAGCTTCCTATGAAAGCTGAACAATTAATTTGTTTTCTACAATACTAAGTTATTTTTGTTTTAGAGGCTCAAGGATGAAAATATTTTAGCTTTTGTTGCTATTTATTTGTTATTTCTCATTGCTTTATTCTTTTTTCTTGAGAAAGAGTTTTCTCATTTTCTTTAAAAGAAATCCTTTAGTAAGAAGTAAAAACCTATGAGTGTGCTTCTAATTAAGGAAAATGCCTAATTCTTTTCCTATCCAAAAGGCGAGGTTTTTTGGGATTGGTTATAAGGATAAAAATCTAAAAAAACATCCCCAAAATTTTTGGGACTTTTCTTTAGACTCTTTCTTAAATGATCTTATGTACTCTGACTTTTTAAATATTATTATTCATTTTCTAGGATCCAATACCCCCACCATCCCCAAATCTAATTTTAGTTTTGATAACCCCCATAGCTTTGGACATATAACAAATATAATAATATATCTATAAAACTTAAGCATAATATGTTAGATTAGTATACTCTCTAAGATTGAACTTGAGGCTTGCAAGCTTTACTCCAACTACATGATATTACTATATTAATTATTTACTTCAATTCATTTCTATTTAAGAGCCAATAAGCATTAACACCCAAATATCAAATGTATTTTTCAATACATGAAAACCATGGATGTTTAGATCTATCTTTTTTTCTAAATGGGTGCTAGAACCTGAAATAATTTAACAATATTTATGGGGTGTTGGAATCCAAAATAATTGAAACATAGGTATACCCCAAGATTTATGGAATTTTATAACTCAATGCTACCTAGTAGAATTGAACCTATAACCTAGGGTTATCAAGCTAAGACTTGTACCACTAGGCTAACACCTCATTGTTAACTCTATATGCTTCCCAAGACATATAACCAACATAATACATTAAAAGAATTAGAGAGGAATATAATGATGCCCCAAGGGTAACTTAAAGTGACAACCTCTTGTCTAATAAGACAATGAGCAAACTACTTCCAACTATCATTAGCCTATTCAAAATGTGTTGGAACCTAAAACATTTTTTAACAATATTTTTTTATGGTAATGCAATAATTAGTAATATGTTAAAACAATGTCCCAGGTTGGTGTTAGTACTCGTATCAAGCTTTAAACCTAGTACCTTTCAGTGCATAGAAGTGTTTACCCCCAAGACATATAGTTATGAATGGATGGGGGGATTAGTGGTGGTGGTGGTGTTGGAACCCCAAAATAATTATAATATAGGTACATCCCAGGTAGTCAAATTAGAATTTTACATTTCAGTATTGTCTACCAAAATCAAACCCATGACTTAGAGCTTTCAAATCAAGAGTCTTTACCATTAGACTAACACTTCATTGTTAAAGACATAGTCAAATTAGAATCTTATTGGGTGTAGGGGGAATATTGGACCCTAAAAATAACATTAAAAATAAGTAAAAAAAATTTAGAGTACATCACATGATTAACATTGAGGCAAAAACATGAAAAACAATATGGAAATAAAAAATTTTCTAATTTTAGGAATGTTCACTAAGGTATATAATCTTACAAATAGTGCTTTAAAAAATCAAGAGAGGAAAATTAATTATTACTAGAAATAATGATCCCAGTCTTGTCACATCCCCATTTCCAAATGAAGCCATTCCATAAAAAATATGGTGTCACTTCATAACAATTGATGTAATTATTATAGTAAGACCTAAAAGAAAAAGTTGTAATTGAACCCACAAGGACACATTGTAATAATGGGCATGTCTTTTGAGGTAATCTTTGGCAATTTGACCTAAGGTATTTATACCCACAAATTAGAGGTCATGCTAGCATGTAATTGTAGAGTCAGTAAAAGGTAAATAATGGATGTCAAGTGAAGTAGGACAAGAAGATGTTTGACCATTTCTTTTGATCGGTTATAGCCCTAGTGGTAATGCTGGATTACCTCTAAAGGACAGAGACTGAAGAAAGACAATCCCAAGAAACCCTTAGAACATGACTCAAATACACTATTTCCACATTAATAAAGCTTTCTTTTTTATTTCTTTGTGCATTTTTCCTATCATATTCTTCACGCATAATGTTGAATGTTATGTATATTTGATATTTGTCATGACATCCAAGAAAGGGATGTCATAATTGATACTAAAGAAAACTAAGGTCTAATCTAATTAGAATCAAGAGCCATCTATAATCCAATGATGAATCATAAGCTAGAATCACAAACTATTGTACATCATGTTCAAGATGAACCATGATAATTAAGAAGATACCTTCCTAGTGACTTTCATGAATATCAACAACTAGACTTTGAGGAGATCCAATTCTACTTCCACAAGGTATATTAACTACAAGAGACTCCAATAAGACAAGTGTAACATTGATCCAAGTAACTATTACCCATCTTGTAGTAATGTTATAAATTTTCTCAAGTGTCTCATGTTATCCTTATGTCTTTACTATGAAAGGCCTTCTAGAAGATTGTATTGCTTTGGATCTTACTTCCCTAAATACCCAAACCTAACATCCTAATATTATTCTTATTTATGTCTTAATCATTAGAGAACATAAGGAAGTCAGGCTACAGAAAAATCCCATCTACTTAGCAAGTAAGAGACCTTACCATGGGGTTGATAGAAAAATTCACACTCATTAGATAACATCGTGATGTTTCACCTTTTTAACCTTCTCCTTAGAGCCATGTAACCTAAGCTTAATAATTGCTATTTCATTTGCCAAGTCTACCATCACATTATAATGAAATAGAATCTTCTACAAGTTCTAATTTTGTCAATAGGTCACATTAATAAGGTCAATTTGAAAAAATTTTATTTTAGTTTTTTAAATCACAAAAACTCAACTTAGTTTTTGAACCTTAAAACCGTATCCAATGCATAGTTCTCATCAACATAATTCCAATGGTATAAATTTCATCTCAAATAAAGTCACAATTTGGAAGATATCAAGGTTTAAAGTTTTCATAATATGTGCTTTAATAAAATTAGAAATTTAATAATTATATAAAGTTAAAATCAATATCAATATCAAATTTTGGAACTAGGACTTGAACTCTTGATCTTCAACTTAGAAATCTAGCATCTGAACATCCTTCCAACTAGTGACTAGGTCATGAGTCCTAGTTGCACTTTATTAACTAGTAAACTCTTTAGTAGTCACACTAATCAATAGGTTGTGTTAGCCCATCAAGAACAAAAAGGCCATAGCAAGAGGCCATGTAGCCCCAAGTAGGGTTGTGCAGCCCAAAGAAGGGCAACCACAGGCCTTCAAAGGGTTTTATATTACATCATTTTATAGAACACTACCATACTATGATGTGTAGTAGGCTACATTTTTTTACTATGGCCAAGGTTACACCATCAAGCCTCCCTTTGCCATTTGCTCACCCACTACTATTGGTCACCACCTACTACTACTTACTTATGCAAGCCTTCATGCTTACACTACTATAGTTTGTTGCCTGTGCCACGGCTATTACTATTTAACCCTTGCCTACCCTTCCTTCCAAAAATTCCACTAGAAATCTCAATGCTAGGAAGTACTAGTATTAGCAAATATCATGGGTACCTTTGTGGTGGGAAGTACTAGTACTAATGGACACCATAGGCACTAGTGTTCTACACCATCAAGTTTTGCAATGGTATGGAGTACCAATGCTAGTAGACACTACAAGCACTAGTGATCCAGACTACCAAGTTTTGTGGTGTAGGGAGTATCCAAGATTAGTAAATACCATGGGCACTAGAGTCCCTAGGTGGAAAATTTCAAAATTTTCATTAAAAATAGAAATTTAAATATTTTTTCTTAGTTAAATTTGACTAATTTAGTCAAACTAACATCTTAGTAGTTGGTAAGACAAAAATTTGATAATTAAGCATGCTAGTCGTGGAGTAGTACTAGAATGGATGACCTCTCAAGAAGCTCTCAAGAAGTCTCGAAACTCATGCCTAAATTTTGAACTTTAAAAGCCTATACCTTTTAATTCCAAAAGTCTTTGTTAGTGAACAAATCCCATTTTTTAGTAGAATTCAAACCCTCAAACATGTTGATGAAGTTAGATCCATCCTATAAAACTATAAAAAATAGTTTTAAATCATTTTTTTAAACCATAACTTTAGAGCCTTGGGAACTGAATTTAGTATAACTCAAGCATTTGATGTCTATTTCTAATATTTTTCAACCTTCTAAATCTAATGGTGATGTTAAATTGGTCATCTAAGTAGTTGATAATTAAATGATACTTTAAATCACATCTTATTAGGTCATGACCTAAATCAACTAACTAGGTTCTATAATTTAATGGTTAAAGACTAACAAATTTAACATTTTTGGCCATCCTAGACCTTAAGATTGGGTCACTAGGTTATGCATCTAGTTAGATATAGATCACTAATCCCTAGTTAATCATTAATTACATTGGAGGATAAAAAGATTGTTAAGATTCTAGCACATGTAGTCAGGTTATTACCAACTCCATGAATTAAGCAGTTGAAGAATTAATTGATGAATCAAAATACCAATGGAAGATGTATATCACTTCAACTAGCAACCAGATCATTTGATAATAGACATTAATCATAATGAAGAATCATAAACTTGCTCTAATAAATTGTACGATATTTGTGAGAAGGAATGAGCTAAGAAAGAATCCAAGTTTGAAAGCTGTAACATACAATGTGCTTGCAAGATTCCTAGTTACCTAAAACCAACATTTGCTATGTTCACCTTGGACCTTGAATTAACAAAAACACTAATACTCATGCATTATTGTAGAATTATAAGATTTGAATGTTGATGTTCTATATTTATAAGAATTCATGCAATGGGAATTTCTCTACCAATGCCAAACTAATTTTAAAAAGTTGGGATACAAACGTGTCTACAAGCAAAATGATTCTTATGATGGTTATCCTATTATCAAAACTATAACATGGATGGCTATGTGATCTTCTACAAAGAAGTCAAGTTTGAGTTGATATAAAGATTCAAATGGAGTTTAGGAGATATGATTTTTAAAATTTCAAAACTTCAAATCATGGAGAAGAAAGAATGATCATGATTTTTAAGAAGCCACATAGCCAGTACTTATATTTTAGTCATTAGGAAGATGTATATGTGTGGTCAACATACTTTTAATCACTAATCCAACATGCTGAGATGTCAAACTTCATCAAGTATCTTACTTAATTAAAGATTGAGGAAGGTTTAAAGTACAAGTTATTCCTCTCTCATATTAGTCTTGACCCAATGCCATTCATCCTTCGTGGAGACTTCAATGTGAAAACTAGAAGTGGGATTTATCAATTCCTAAAATATGAAAGAGTGAAAGAACCTATAGAAGAGGATCCCAAGTTAAAGAAGATGTTCTCATCCATTTATCATACTATTTCATTGGTTAGTGCATACTATGCATATTTCAAATTCTTAGTAGATAAGTTGAATCCTAGATTTTTAATGACAAATGATGCTAATTAGTATTGTTCCTCAAGAATCATACTTAATCAATTATACTACTATGACCAGCAAAGATGGATCAACATCCTTCTTCTCGAGACCTTAGATTATATCTGGTATGATACACAATTCTTCCAAGTTACCAAGCTATTAGAAATAATTTATAAGAAAGAAGTTAAGAAGTAAGATTAGGCCTTGCCATCCAAAACAAGACCATCTAACCATTTAGTCCTTATGGCAAAACTACAACTACATCCTTGGATCCTAGAGAATCAACATAAGTATTTTAAAATATTTAATCTCAATTCAAAAGGAGAAAATAAAGCATTGGATCATTGAAGCATGGAGGGAGCAATGGAGCATGGAGAAACATTACTAATGTCATCTTGTTGGACAATGAACAAAAGCTAAGGGGATAATTTGTCACGATTCCATTCCCAAATGGTGTCATTCTATAACAAAGATGGTATCACTTCATAAAAAATGATGTAATTATTGTAATAAGACCTAAAATGGCAAGTTGTAATTAGACCTAAAAGGATACATTATAATAATGGGCATGTCTCATAATAAAACCTTTTTGGGTTTGATCTAAGGTATTTATACCTAAAAACCTTTTAGAAGTCATGCTAGTATGGAGTTGTGAAGTAGGTAAAAGGTGTAAGGTAAGTAACAGGTGTAGGGTAAAGTTGAATAAGAAGGTGACTAGTCATTCCTTTTAGATGAGTATGGGCCTTGTTAACCTTTTGATATGTCAAAAACTTAGAGAAAATGGAGAATATAGAATGTGTATGTATCATGATAATTTTGAAGAACCATGAGCAATAATGTCACATGGAGATCTAAGACTTCAAATGAGATCCACAGTGAGATGTCGAAATGAAGACTAAGTGGACAAGTTAAGAACATGGATGGAAATGAAGTATACAAGCCAAATGAAGATGTCTTGAAGACTTCTAAGGTTTCAAATTGATTAGGAGTGTACTAAGATCTCAAACTATCAAAGTAGAGTAGACATCTAGGGAAAATAGTAGACGTCTATCTCTGAGGATAGATGTCTATCAGTATATGGCTATAGATAAATGTCTACACTTCCAAGTAGACGTCTCTCCTGCATTGGGGGTATTCTTAGTGAGATGTCTAAACTTTGAAGTAGACATTTATACTAGCCATTTAATATCCATTGCATGAATTCTAAGGGGTTTTGGACACTCTAAGGCTATAAGAAAAAGTGAAAATCTTTGGAATTGTACAAGCCCTATTCATTAAAAGATTCATCATTGGCTACTCTAAGAGAATTTGTCTTTGCTCTTCATTGTATCATCATTTGCTCATATTGATTGTATTAATATTCAATTGCAATAATTTGTAAATCAAGTTACACTTTTTCCTTATTCCTTCTCTTTCTTTCTTGTTACCTTGTAGGGTTGATGTGCTTCTTGCGAGAATACATTATTGAGCTTATTAAGACCTTGTAGGGTTGAATGGTTTTGTAGCAACAAAACACTTCGATGCAAAGCTCACTTTTGTAAAGGTTGTGAGATTCTCTAAACCACATTTTGAGCTTGTTAAGACCTTATGGTGTTGAGAAGTTTTGCAACAATGAAATACTCTAAAGTGGAGCTCAAAGCTTATGTAGGGTATGGTGCCCTTCAAACCACATTTTGAAGAAACAAAGTCTAAAGGTATGCACAGATTCTAACCTCCAAGTGTGGATGTATCCAAGTTGGGGAACCACATAAAATTTGTGTGTGTGTGTTTTTTTTTTTTTTTTGCTGACTTTAGCATTTACATTGGGGAACTTATTCAAGCCTCCTTCTAAGTTCTCGATCCATAAGTGGTATCAAAGCCCAGTACTCTCAAGTTTGTGCTTCAAGTTTCAAGAGTGAACAATGGAGGGGATGTCTTACACCAAGCCACCAATGTTCAATAGATTTAACTTTGCATATTGGAAGTTAAGGATGCAAGGATTCTTTAAATCCATTGAATTCAAAGTATGGAAGTCAATCCTTAAAGGCTACACATTGCCCATCAACAATGCCACAAAAGCACTCAAGCCACAAAGCAAATGAACTTCTAAAGAAAAAGATAAGTTCATGTATGACTCAAAAGATAAAAACTATTTATATTGTGCACTGAATAAATTTGAGTTTAATAGAATAGCTAGGTGTAAAACTACTAAGGAAATATGGAAAACCTTAGAGGTAACTTATGAGAACACATCTATAGTGAAACAATTAAAATTTTTAGTATTGCAAAATAAATATGACAAGCTTAAAATGAAGGAAGAAGAAAAAATTAAGGATTACTTTTTAAGGACAAACAATCTTGTCATAGCAATTAGAGGGATGGACAAGGACTTAATAGAAAGTGATATAATTATAAAAATGATTAGAACTTTATAACCCAAGTTTAGACCTAAGGTCATTGCAATGGAAGAAATCAGAGACTTTCCAATACTAAAATTTGAAGAGCTTCAAAGTGCTCTAATTGCTTATGAGATGAATTTTATAAGTGAAGGAGATATAAAAGAAAAGCCTATCACCCTAAAAATTGCATCAAAGGAGAAGGAGCTGGTTGAATAAGAAATGAATAGTGAAGATGAAATAGCTCTTATATCAAGAAGTGTTCAAAGAGTTCTTGCAAGAAAATGGAGAAGCTTTAATTAACTAGGCCCCAATCAATCCAAAGGTAAATAAAAAGGTAAAAATTTTACAAACTCTAATTTAGATGCATTTTCCATAGAATGTTGGATATGTGGTGGAAGATGTCATGTGGCCTCCGAATGTTCTAGTACTCATAGGTTGCAACGAAAAGACAAAAATGAAGTTGATTCTAAAAAGACGAACTTCTACACTAGCTAGGATGATGGAGAACAAAGTGAGGAAGAGGTAGATAATGCTATAAAGGACTCACATCTCATATGCATGGCCCTCACAAATGAAAATTCTATAGAAATTTCTAATGAATCAAAAGCTGAACACAATGAAAGATATAATGAGTTACAAGAGGAATTTTTTATCTTACATTATCCACTTAAAAAGATAAAGAAAAATATGCATAGAAAAATCTCTAAAATTTATATTTTATCCTAGAAGCTAGAAAGGGAACTCTTAGATGTAAAGGCTAAGATTTAATTGCTAAGCCATTTGGATGAGCAAAAATGTGGGAACACACAAGAAGAAAGGATTAGCAAAAATGAGGAGAATTCTCAAAATTAGCATAAAAGTGAAATCTTAGAAGAAACCTCTCAAAAGAATGCTTGTACCTATTCAATTTCAAACAAAATCAGGTTTGATGATCCCATTCAAATTAGAGATACCTTATATTTTTGCTATAAAAATGTGGTCATGAATAAGATTAGTATTATTCTCATATAGAAAAGATAATGTGCATACTTGGTTTTGTCAAAAGCAATCTAGTAAGTGTGTCTTGCAAGGTATAGTAGCTTGAAAAACAAATGAACAAGAAGATACATAAACCTCTGAAAGATTGAAGGGATCAAAACCAATAACTATCAAAAATTAAGAGTTCTCCCATCTTGAAGAACATGAATGTGACAAAGAAGGAATCTCACATGAGTTTGAGGACACATAAAAAAGTGCTAATGAAAGAAAATTGAATGGTAATGAGATACTATATGATGGGGGGACCACATCTCAAACTCCATTAATCATGCTCATATTCGAAAGCAAGTAAGATAAGTAATGGTAAGTCTTTAGTCCCTTACTTGCTAGACTTAGTGTAGACTATTTTTTGTTTTATGTTTTTTTTGGATAACTTTTTTTTATAGCTGTTCTATGAAAACTTTAGCTATCAAAGAAAACTTATTTTGATCATCCAAGATGTTGTTGTAGAAAAAGATTTAAAGGTAAGATCAAGTAAGTTTGATTATTAAAGCCATATCTTATGATCTGCATTGTATATTAGATTATAAAGCTGTAATAAAAGTCCAAACTATTTTTAAAAATGTCTTTCTATTCTCTTGGTATGGGAGTTGTATACAAATAAGTTATGATTAAAGAAACTTTGTATTGAAGATCCAAAGGAAAATTATTGCATCTATGTTGAAAGTTTTTATCTTAAGATACTACTAACATTAGACTTTGGTTTGCGAAAAGTCTCCATACTTGATATTGGTATTGCATTGTAGATATTTATCAATGATATTCAAAGAAGCACATCTCTAAAGGAAAAGTGAGCCATAAATGAATGTTCAAGCAATACAAAAGTTGAAGACTGTTGATGCTGCTATGATTTTTCCCTGATGATTTACGAAAAATAAGTTCTTTACTATAAGCATTAAAATGTTTACATTTTTCCTAAAAAATATTACTATTAGGGGACCTTATTCTCCATACTTGATTTAAGATTTTCAACTAATATTGTTGATTCATTTTATATTCTTGGGTAAATCAAGATTGTGATCAAATAGTGTGAAGATCTTAAAAGGTTTAAGGGGAGATTAGCATTCTCTCTACAATAGATAAATTAATAAGTTGGGGCACATATGTAGTGGGAGTTTGCACCTCATCAATGAGAATCAGTGTAGTGGGAGTCTATAGAGATTCTCTCTAAGACATGATACTTAGAGACTAGCTTTTAATCTCTAACACTCTTAAAACTAGCATCAAAAAGAAAATTCATATCAAGTAAGTTCTTGAAGGTAAAAGAGCAAGTTAATTTTTAAATTTCTAAGAATCTTTTACCTAAGAGTAATCCTTCATTGTGCAAGCTTCTATTTGAGCACTATGTTAAGATTGCATTTCTAATCCCTTGTATACTAAGAATATACTTAAGTTCTTTATTTCTAATATGAGCTAAGTAATACTCACCTAAGAGATCTCAAGCCTACCAACAGTATATTACTCACACTCTCTCTTGACAAAACATCTAAGACACTCTTGAAAATCAATTGATGAGATACTTTGAGATAAACATGGCTATTGTTTTATAAATATCCTAACTAGAGTTTCTTTATTTAATTTTATGACTTATTTAACATGACAAGCTATGTTATTTTAATTTCTCTTCTAAAATATGATCTATTTCTTAAAAGTTGGTTATGTATATATATATCTACTCTCCTTGGCATGAAATCACTATGTCCTATCTTCTGAATATGGGAAATATGATAGGTTTTATGAGCATTTTCTTAAAGACTATATGATGTGTCTTAATGTTTATCTTTAACAAACTTGTAATTGGTATTTTTTAAAATATCCATCATGATCCTTCTTCTATATAGATATTTTTGAACCTAAAGTTTTTGAACGTTGTTTACTCTCCCTATCATGACATTGCTTGCCTTATCTTTCAAAAGTTTCAAAGAGTGAGACTTGTTGACATGGGTCTCTTAAATTTCTTGCATAATGACCACATCTATAGGAGACTATATGTTGTGAGTTGGTTTTATAGTGGTTATTTTTAAGGCCCGAGTTACTTTTTGATGATGTCTAAAAAGGGGGAGAATTTAGTAACTATGATGCTAAATTGGTTTGGACATGGACATATGTTGTGTGTGTGTATCCTTGAGCATTGAACAATAATACTAATTTCTGGATATATTGAATAGTTATAGCTCTATGGTTATATTGATGCTTTCTATATAGTAAATGGTATACATATTAAAGAGAGGATAACTGATACTCATTACTCAGCCTTTGGTCCTCAATGTCTATAGTATAAATTAACAATGCTTTAATTATATCTCTTTGTGTTTATATGTTATACTCTATAAGTTACATTTTAGCTTTTTGAAACCAATATTAAAGGATGCATACTCTTTAATAGCTACTTATCTCTGTATCATCCTTAACTTAAAAATTTTGGGGATATACTAACCCATTTTCTTAAGTTTTAGACATCACCAAAAAGGGAGAAATTGTTAACCTTTTGGTATGTCAAAACCTTAGAAAAAATAGAGAATGTAGAATGTTTATGTATAATGATAATTTTACAAGACCATGAACAAGAATGTTACATGGATATTTGAGACTTCAAAAACAAGATTCACAGTGAGATGTTGAAATGAAGACTAAATGGATATGATGCAAGCATGGATGGAAACAAAGTCTACAAGTTAAATGAAGATGTTCTGAAGACTGCCAAGGTGTCAAATTGACAAGGAGTGCACCAAGATCTCAAACTGTCAAAGTAGAGTAGACATCTAGTAAAAATAGCAAACATCTATCTCTAAGGATAGATGTCTCTCTTATGTTGGGAGTATTCTCAGTAAGACTTCTAAACTTCAAAGTAGACATCTATACTAGCCATTTGATAGCCATTGCATGAATTCCAAGGAGTTTTTGAAAACTTGGAGATTATAAGACAAAGTGAAAATCTTCGAAATCGTGCAAGCACTATTCATTGAAAGATTCATCATTGGCTACTCTAAGAAAATTTGTCTTTGCTCTTCATTGAATCATCATTTGCTTGTATTGAGCTTCAAGTGCAAGGATTTGTACATCAAGTTACACTCTGTCCTCTTTCTTTCTTATTGCCTTGTAGGGTTGATGTACTTCTTGTGAGAAAACATCTTTGTTGAGTTTGTTTGAACCTTGTGGGGTTGAGTGGTTTTGCAGTGACACAACACTCCGGTGTGGAGCTCACTTTTGTAAAGGCTGTGGGATCCTCTAAACCACATTTTGAGCTTGTTAGGATCTTGCAAATTTGAGTGGTTTTGCAATGACAAAACACTCTAGAGTGAGGCTCAAAGCTTGTGTAGGGTGTTATGCCCTTCAAGCCACATTTTGAAGAAACAAAGTTTGAAGGTGTGCACAAATTCTACCCTCTGAGTGTGGATGTACCCATGTTTGGGAACCACATAAAATTTGTGTTTATTTTTTGTGGTTGTAGCATTTACATTGGGGAATTTATTCAACCCCCCTTCTAAGTTCTCAATCCATAGGCCTAACCAGAGTGACAATGCTAGATTTCCTCTAAGGGATAGATGCCAAAGGAAGAAAACTCTAGGGAATCCTTAGAACATTATCCAAATATACTATTTCCACATTAATAGAGCTTTCTTTTTCTTTTTCTTCTACATTTTTCCTATCGTATTCTTTGCACATAATGTCGAATGTTACATATATTTGATATTTTCCATGACATCTAAGAATGGGATGTCATAAGTCCTAACAACATTTACATCACTTTTAACATGTGTTTGAACTTAAAATAGAAAAAAAAATTGAGATAATAACAAAAAGCTTTGGTGAAATACCAACTTTTGTAGAAGATGAACATTCAATAGAAAATGATTACACAAATTTTCATGATATCATCTATCATCTATCATAATTGATCTTACGTTAAGAATATTTTCCATTACCTATATTCCACTTGTAAGTTTTAATCTTCTAAGTTGATAGTATTCTTGTCAGATAAGAAAAAGTTTGCCTTATGAGTTATTTGTCCAAATTGATTAATATTTTTTGTTGTACTAGTCAACATATTTATAGAAGCTTCTATTTTTTGTAATTGCTTTATTGTTATTGGATCGTTCTTATCATTATCATTAACATTAACTTGATTTTTCATGTCTTTAACTTTATATTATTTTTTCTATCTTCAACTTCTACATGTTTTTTTTCTTCATCATCTTTTTTCTTGAAAAAAGGACAAACATTAAAAATTTGTCCTTCATGATGACAACAGTTACAAGAATTAGAAAGATTATAATATGTAATTGGTTGAATATAAGTCTTTCCCACTTACTTGTAATACCAATTCCTTGTTACGATTAAGAAGATTGATTTCAATAAAAAACATATATGAAAATCAAATGCTTTAGAATTAGATTCCATATTCTTAACGGGACCAATGAGACTAACCGTTTCTTGCTCAACTTTTTGAAAACCATGAGATTAAAAAACTTGACAAAACATAAAAATTTATAATATTCTTCATAATGATCATCAAGATTTAGAGTCTACTAGCCAATGATTAGCACTACATGCTTATATATAAGTGACTCTATATCTAAGTATGTTGCACCATTGAAGCAGTGCCTAGTTCAATAAGTAGAAAAATGAGAATAGTATCTAACATGAAGAACTTGAATATTATGTTTTTTTATCACATCATTTAATTGCAAAGCAAAATTTTGATTATAAGATAAATAATCTAAAATTTGAATAAACACATATTGTGATGTAAGATCAATAACCAATGACTCATATACATCAATAGGAAAAACAAAATTAGATGTTGTATTTGCATCAACATTACTAGAAGAAGGCATCACAAATTTTTGCTCACCAACTTGTAAATTTATATTTTGAGAATTAATAGAAATTTCAACATTGTTAATGAAGTTGTGAGTAATATAGAATTTCCCTATGGGGAATTCTAAATAAATTAAATCCATTGAAAAAAATTAGATCAACTAGGAAAAAAACAAATCCACTAGAGAAATATCAAATTTGCTATAGAAAAATCAAATTTACTAAAAAAAATCATATTTACTAAAAACACATTATATCGATTGGAGAAAATGGCATCTCCTTTAGAAATATTAGATTCACACAAGGATTTATATGAAAGAGAATGTTACACCTAAGTTATAAAGTTTTAAATCAAAACTTTATAACTCAATATTGCATGTCAAAAGCAAGCTATAACCTAGAGTTACCAAATCAAAAAACTTACAAATAGGCTAACACATGAGTGTTGAGGGTTGTGGGACATCCATTTTGGGTGGGGCAATGATGATGTGAGTGGGCATATGTTGAAGCTTAAAACATTTTTCCCTAAGATATATAGTCCATTTAGAACTTTATAACTCAGTATTACTGACCAAAATTGAACCTATAACTTTGAGTTTCCAAATCAAGAGTCTTACCACTTGGCTAACACCTCATTGTTATTTTCCATTAACTTTAATAAAGGGATCTCTTATATCAAGTGTATTATCTAGTCTTCTTAACATATGATTAAATCATCTAAGATGACTTTCCTTAATTTTATCATATGTGAGTGCTACTTCTAAACTTTTTGTAATAAGAGAGTTGTTGATTCAATTTTTCTTACTTACACCCAACATTCATATTAGCCTTTCAATGGATGGCGTAGAGTTATATAGTTTTACTTAAGTTCTACAAAACTTCCATATTGGATGTATGTCCCTGAAATACACATAGTCATCTAGTTTGGGTTTCAACAACACCCTTTGATGCTTTTTAATAGGCCACCATTTCCCACCATAAAGGAGTAGGTGTTAGATGTAGGAAAACATATCTTGTTGATAGATTGAAGGTTGTTTCCTTTTGGAATAGAGGCTAGAGAAGCATGAATATCCTTTTGGATTCTATACTATTCTAATTATCACTTTAGAATTACATGAATCCTAATTCCTTGTGAAACTTGTTATAGGAATATATAGGCCTACAAAGGAGCTTTGGCTTCGATGCTTGGGCCACTGCCTTCTCTTCAAAGTTGGGCTTAGGGTTAGATGTGTTAACATAGGAACATGTCTTAGCTCTTCTAAGGAATCGATGTGTTGTGTGCTTGCTGTGTATGTATGTCTTGTTGGTTTGGTTGCGTAATTACTACTTATGGTGACTCTAACACCTCTAACCCTTAACTAATGAGTTGTGTGCTATATGTTGTGAAACATGTATGCTAAGCTGTGAGGTGTAGTCCACCTTAAGTCTATCCTTCCTTATTGTTGTTGTTGGGACATTCAGGTGATGTCGAACAGTGTTTTACAAGGGTGGCATTGTTACATCAAAACCTAAAACATAAATATTTTTTTAAAAAAATTCAAAGTACAAAAGCATAGAAGCAGATGAGAAACTCCAAAATAACAAAAACTTTTAATTAGACTCTTGATTTAAAAACTTTTAAGTCATGTGTTCAATTTTGGTGGATGATATTGAGTTATAAAGTTCTAATTAAATTATATATCTTAGAATGTATCTATATTATAAGTATTTTAGGTTCCAACACTAAATAAAAAATTTAGATCACACCTTTGATTTCAATAAAACTAGCTTAGATATATATATATATCAATTGACCAAGATGATTTTTTAAAAAATTGTTGTTAACAAAGCCCAATTACTAGATGGGGTAACAAGATAACTAAAAATGGAATCACTTATCCCTCATCTATTTCTCTACCACTTACCCAATTTAGTTTTTACCCTCTTGGTCAAGTTTGTTTTTTCTTTGTTTGTTCATAGTGTTTTTGAGCATTATTTATGCAAGAGATTTATTTCTCAAAAACACCATGAACAAACAAAGAAAGAGCAAACTTGACCAAAAGGGTAAAAATAAATTGGGTAAGTGGTAAAGAAACAAATAAGAGATGAGTCATTCCATTTTTAATTATCTTGTTACCTCATCTAGTAGTCAGGCTTGGTTAACATCATTTTTTAAAAAAATTATGTCGACCAATTGATATACACACACACACACACACACACACATATACACATATAAGCTAGTGGAGCAATTGCACAGGCTATGAGTAGAATTTAATTTTTTTTTTATTTTTTAAGTTATCACCACTATTTGCATTCCAAATAATATATACTAGTAAACATAAATTGGTTAAAATAAAAGTGTATATATTTTGTATATGTTGATGAAGGAATACATTGCATAATTATTGCAACAAACATTACAGAGCTGTATAATACAATTGAGCAAAAGGCAATATACAATGATAACTATGACCTCAATATGCCTAATCCTCCAATTGAGCAAAACAAACTTCCTATGTAATTCTACTTTGGAGATGTTTAGCATCTAAAATCTTTTTGTATCTTTCCACAGAGAAAAGAGGGTGAATCTTTAAAGAATCAATGGTCTTGACTCTAGATAATGCAACAAATGTTAGATTGGTAAGTTCTCTTATGTAGCGGTTTCGTGGGCTATGAGTAGAATTTAATTATTTTTTTTATTTTTTAAGTTATCAGCACTATTTGCATTCCAAATAATATACATTGGTAAACATAAATTGGTTAAAATAAAAGTTTATATATTTCGTATATGTTGATGAAGGAATACATTGCACAATTATTGCAACAAACATTACAGAGCTATATAATAGGATTGAGTAAAATGCAAAATACAGTGATAACTATGAACTTAATATGCCTAATCCTCCAATTGAGCAAAATGAACTTTCTATGCAATTCTACTTTGGAGATGTTTAGCATCTGAAATATTTCTATATCTTTGCATAGAGAAAGGAGGATGAATCTTCAAAGAATCAATGGTCTTGACTCTAAATAATGCAACAAATGTTAAACTCGTAACTTATTTTGAACCAATGTCAATAGTAGCTTTATCTAGTGTCATTCCTTAAGATTCATGAATAGTCATGGTCCATGCCAACTCTAACAGTAACTGACAAGATGCTCCTCGGACCATAGGTATAATTGGCACATGATGAGGATTACCATTATCAAAGGCACATTCGATTTAGGAGTCAAAATCAACAATAACATATGATGGTAATGCAAGTGGCTATTTACCTTGAGGATACATAATACTGTGAATCGTGCCAATGCACCATTCACTAAGCCTACTTTAGGCCAAAGGTTAACTATGAGCATTACCCTTGCACCTTCACATATAAGTAGAGATCACTCTATATCAACACCATCATCATCTAAGATTCTGAATCCATGGGGATCTCTATCTGCTACACACAATGCAACAAGTCTCTGCATTGTTTGCAGCATCTTCTTATTGTGTGATTGGACTTTATCCTTTGTATCATGTAAGTGCATTGATTCTTCAAAACCATCTAATCCACTCAAGGTGGATGGAAGATTCATTTAAGTAACCAAGAAATTATAATCTTCATCATGGCTTTTTCCTTTTCTAATTTGCATCAATACTTCCCTGAATCTTTGTTGTTAAGGATCATTTTCAGACCAACGAAAAATTGCATCTAAAACAACAAATGTATCAAATGATTTTTGGATGCATAAGGCACAATATCAAGCATAGGAGGAAGCTGACCCAAATCACCTATCAATATAACTGATCTTCCTCCAAAAACTTCATTGTGATGTTTTGGAAAAATTTCTCGTAGTCGTCTATCAATGCTTTGTAATAATCTTCCTCCCACAAAACTCATTTCATCAATTATTATATATCTTACCTATGATAGTCAATGTTGTATACTTATCTTTGTAGATGAAGAGAGTTCTTTGTAGGCACCTATTCCAATGTTCAAATTGGAATGAATGGTTGTTGCATTAATGTTAAATTTTGTAGCTCTTGTGGGTGTCATTACAAGTAAAGCATTATGTTTTTTATTGTAATATTTCATGAAAGCATTACAAAGCATGCCTATGAGAAATGACTTTCCTATACCAGTAATTCCTTGGATAATCATTCTTAAAGGGAAAACAACTTCATTTGTTGATTGTGAAAACATCATGTGGCCTAGAATTTTATTATAGTACTTCTTTTGCTTTGCACCCAGCTTATCAAAATCGTAGGCACTGTAGTCATGATTAATAACAATCATGGATCGAGATGATTTATTGCTAGTAATAAAACTTGTAGCAAATTTTGCAACATCCTCTCCTAGATACTGTAACGTCAAGTTATGCATTCTATCAACATCTCGTAGCCTAAACATCTCCACTTCTATTCTTTAAAAATGACCTATTGATAACAGATGATAGTTGAGGATTTCAAAATCATATTCCTCATGATCTTGCATCTAGGGAGTTACATCTGCAAATTGTCTTTCTTCCTCCAAAGCTCGTTGGAATTCTTCTTCAGTATTAATCTCTGATGCTACATATAGATGTCGAACAAACAACCACTTCATTTCAATATTCTCATCATTAGAACCAAGATCTCGCTTCACATCTTTAAACAAATAATGTAACAATAACATAGCCCAATAGTATTCAATCCATTTTTGTTCTTCTTACTTTGGTGGAATGAGAAACTTGGGATAATATCTGACAATAGCATCTGGCTCTGGGTGACGGGGATTCCAATTTGGGTTGGACTTATTGTTTATGTTGCAATTGTACTCTTTAAAAGCTTGCAGCAATGAGACACCCTCCATTGAAAGCGATTGTTTCTGATACATATTAATAAGAGTCGTGTAGTTTTCAACTTCATCAGTTTCATTTGAACTAACTTGAAATTTTTTGTACACCTATTGAGAAACATTGAGTGTTTAGAAAACATGACTACAATTTACCAAAGGAAGCTCATACAACATGTGACAGACCTCCATAGCACCAATATCTCTATCTGTAACAACATCCATCATGAGCCTTCTATAGACTGATAAAGCATCTTCATGAGGATACCTTAACTCAGAAATTTGCAGTAACATGTCATGAAAAGATTGTGATTTCTTCTTTATTTTAGCTGCATATTTCGCAATATATTTTATGATAACATATTGTGACATTACTGGCTAAAAATTTTTATTTGCCCTCCATGTTTGAAGCATCATTCTGTTATGAACATTAAGCCTTGAATCGTTTCTTTGAGGGACATAAGTAATCTCATTATTATTTTTTGGATCTTTTTGAAGAGTTGATTCTAAAAATAATGATCAAGGAACATTGTACCTAAAATTGAAAAATACGAAAGTTGAATATCTATATATTTTTTCCCATGATAAATTAAAGTTTACTTGCTAATAAAAATGAATGCAATGGTGAGGAAATAGTAATGATACAACATTTTGATTAGAAAGTGGCACCTATAAACTTCTTTGCCATTGCGTTTTTGTAAGCATGCACTGGGTTTGCATACAGTATGTCTTTGAACAGCATTAAGCAAATTAGCATAATCAGTTTCCAGATCCATCCATTGTAGTTGTTTAGTAGTCAACTCACATGGATGACATAACATATTTACACGTAAAGCCTAAGTGAGAAGACAGATTGAAAGAAGTAATAATGGAAAAATTAATATATTTGTATTCTAAGAAATATCAGCAAAAAAATTGTGTAAAAAATAGAAAAGATAAATGAGAACTTACATTATTTGGATGTCCATTAGCTGTAAATTTTGGATTCCATGCATTTGTAATTGAATCAAAAAATTCCTTTGTCCTACGCATGACATGAGTATCATTATGGTTGAGCTCATATACCTTTGGAGCACCTTGTATCCACAAGAAACCATGCACATGTGGAGATCCACGATGCTGCCACTCATATCATGTCCAATAGTCAACAATATGTAACTCATTCATCAAAACTATTTTAAGAAAGACAATGTGATGAAGATGCATGAACTTTGCAACTATATGCAGATTTTCTATGATATTACTCTACCTTCAATGTTTGAGTTTTGATGAGTTCTCAGGTGGATCTCCTTCCATTAGATTATATAACTCATGCTAATAGAGATCTATTGCACTCAAAGTAAAAAAAATAGTAGGTGTTCCCAATTGATTCACCATGTTAGTTAACTCTTCTTTACATTTTCTCCAATAAGATGATGTACCATGAATGGATGTACCATATCGCATTAAATTATCAACAATGACATGTGATGGAGCATTATTCAATTGTTCTCGTAGCTATTCAATAGTTATGGATGCATCAACAATATTTTTTTTAAAAAATACAGCGGTAGATTCTATTGTCCATCTCCTTCTAATAATATTATAGATATAATACCTACAAATAAATCACACATTGTTGCTTAAATGTTATAAAAAAAATTATGAATAATAATAATAACAAACAAATGGAAAATTAATATTTACTTGAATCACTTGTGGCATCCAAATCTACCATCTTTGTAGTAAATAAGATGTTTTACATATTCATGCAGTTTGACATCTTTAGCTCTTCACTCAAGAAAATCGCATTTTCCTTCAGAAAAAAGACTTGGAAATGCCATCATAAACAACCCCATCATGTTAAACTCATTAATAGGAGAATCAGACATGGAAGGCTACTGAGCAACATCTGAATCCTACAATAATGGATTATGCATCCGTGTTCCTATCCAGTCAATTTCCTTTCTTACAATTCCAGGACGTTATGCAACTAATGATGTGTGACCGATAATGTTTTCTTCATCTGTCTGAAGCAAAGGACCTTAAAATTGCAATCTCATTTCTCCATCCTTTTCTAACAATGGAATATAAGGAATGATATGGAAGATGTTAACATCACTAGTAGCAGTAACATCATCTAATGCATGCATATTAATCTCGACATCTTAATAATACGGATCATTTGCATTTTTAAAAATCAAAGCTTCATAAACTTGTCTCTTGTTGACAATGAAATTATACTCGATGTCCATTTGATCTGCTCTTTTCAATATCAAGAAAATGATATCTTTAATTCTAAGAGGAAGTCTTTTAGTAATATGTGTGACATCCTGAGCAAAGCTAATTGTGTGATCTTTATACTTGAATTGTTCACCAACTGCATGTGTAACTTGTAAAATGGGATTAATTTTTGCAATTAACATTTCTTCAACCTTAGTTAAACAACCTAGGATAGGTGGTTGGATACTAGGATCTATATTATTTTCAACAGAAAATCGTTTGATTTCACAACTAAAACTATCAAGAATATTATGTTTCTTTTCATTAATGCACCTATTGCATGTGGGTCTTCTATTTCTGATTGAATCCAATAATATGTCAAGAAACATTTTGTTGCATACATTGCAGGAATGTGGATTTGCAAAACTTCTAACTGCAGTATTAAGATTATGTATTGCTTGAGCAATTTCTATACTTGCCTTTTGCAATCTTGGGAAAGACTGAATAGGTTCTGAAGAAAGCATTTCCATTGTTGGTGCACTAACAACATCTATAGCTTCGTTTATTTGATGAAATGAATTTTCCTTTTATCGACGTTGCTTTCGATGCTCACTATCACTATAATATGGTTGTTCTTGATCTTCTTGCAATTGTTGTTTTTCTTTATGTGTGATTTCTGGAATAGATGTTGCTTGATTAACAAGCACAGAAGCATTTCTAATGTCTTGCAAAAAATGTTTCAAAATTTAAACTAAAAATTAAATTAAAATATGTACCAACTTGAATATGGGCAAACACCAACATGCATTTCTTCTTGATTATTTACATTATTAGTATCAATAATGTGGATTATTGCATTGGATAAATTTCCAAGTGATGAGAGGAATTTGAAGTTGACACAACTTAAAAAATTATATGCAATGTAAGCATGTAAATAAAATGAGAAAAGTTTCCTATAATAAATATTTGTTTTGAAATATTAAAAAATGCATAAATTACATACTCCTGAATTTCGTAGAATTAGTTGTTGTTCTTGTTTTGCTTTTTGTTTTAGAAATTGTCTTTTCTATAATCCATGGTCATCTTCTACCTTGGCCATGCCCACATGCATGCCCACTACCACGACCTCCATGAATTGCATTACTTGTTGTAGACGTTTGTTGTTGCTGATCTTGAAAAAAGTGTTCTTCACCTTCTCTATTAAGATTAATAGCAGCAAGATCCATGTTTTTAAAAATGCACGAATTCCAATATTGCACCTCTTAATCTTGTAACACAATGCCTTAAGTTCAATATCTATAAATACTACATCACAAATCCACACCCTCCCTCTCTTCTCCCATAAGCCATGTGATTGCGATTGTAATTTTTTTGGTTATATTTAATAAATTAAATGTACCCTTTCAATTTAAGTTAACTACGGTCGTGCTTCCCAAAATGCGGCAAATTAATCTGGGTAAAGCCACATAAACCACTACAAATCAATCCGATTAAAACCACCTAAACAAACGCAATGATCGCATTACTAGCAACTATTTTAACATAATATTCATAAATTTAATAAAGTAAAAAAAATCCAAATTTTAAAAGTTGCTCCCCACCATGGCCGCAATTGCTCCATTATCGTGAACCATTTATTTATCCCTGTAAAATCGGAACATACCCTAGCCAAAACAATTATTCCAGAAAAGGAAAATGGAGGGTTGAAAAAGCATAGGAACAGCTAGACATACATTATATATATTTAGGAACAGAGGCAACTCCCTGAAGAACAATGTTGTTTGTTTGTTTTATTAGTGCAGAGTAAAAGCGTCAGCGTAGCGTAGCTGCGACGAACCAGCCAGTATCGTCGTAGCATACATTAGCAGCAGCAGCAGCGGTTTTAGTGAGCTTAGCTCATCTGAGTTAAGCTAAGTTGTAAGCACACACTGTCACGGTTACAGACTTTTGCGATTTCTGCCATCCATGCTTATTATAAATAAATTTTTAGATAAATTGCTCCGTTATATATAGCTCTGGATCGCTGATCTCCGAGTTTAGTAGTATTTTCTTAGGTGACCAAGATTCTGAAAAGTAAGATTTCATCTTCATTTTTGTGCCAGCATTTTTATCTTTTCAGTTTTATTAAACTTTCTCATTTCAATCCATTTTTTCCGCTTTAACGTGGACATAACGTTTTTTTTTAAAATAAAAATTTACTTTTTATTTGATTTGAATGCATTTATATAAAATAGGAGGATTTATGATAAGCACAAGCTAGCAAACAGCATCCCAGCTTTATAAGCGTCACACTTTTGTTGTAATTTAATTTGGAATTGCTTATGATTGTTTTGTTGAGTGTTATAAATTTGTATATTTCATCACGTTAAACATATAAATTAGCATTGGACGGAGATAGCGTACTTTGGTCTTTCTATTCATTCTGCTACTACTCATAATTGTTGCAGGAATTGTAGATCGAGTCTTGAGTCTTGATACTACTATAGCAGTGGATATTAATTAGTTTGGCATCTCTTGGTTTATGTTGTATTGCACGGTATAGATTCATTAACTAGCATAATCTCATATTATTGGGACAAGGCTAGAATGATTACGATGAAATGTTAACTAAAGTTAATTTTCAGTAACATTATATAATAATTAAAATCTTGGATCATAATCATAATGAATGTAAAGAATTATGAATTCTAAATATTAGAGAGCAAGAATATAAATTGAAGAGAACAATGCATTAAGGTAAGATACTGATCTCTTTATTTTTCTTTATAGGTCTTGTAAATGGATTTTCTTTGGTATTTTCTTTAATACATAAAAATGATAAGAAACGGAGAGGTTGAAATAAAAAAGGTTCATAGGAAAGATTCTTTTATTTGTTGCATCTGTGAGTGCCTTCTTGCTAGATATTCTTGGATTTGGAGTGGTACTGTTAAAAAAGGTTTCATCTATCTCTTGAAGAAGTTGTTTGGTGATATTCTTAAACTCCAGTGGGCATCACAACTTTCTGGGAGTTGTTTTAGTCTTCTGGAAATTTTATTGTAATGTATCTTTTCATCAATATGCTACTGTTGTTATCCTTCCTTTAAGCTTTCAAACAATAATCCTTCAACAAATCAGGTCTTGTATAAGATTATAGCTGTTTGATAGTTTTCGCATATTGTACTTATCTGAATTTAGTTTTTAATAAAGTTTATTTATGTTTTGAGGTTTGACACCTCCTTGCATTATGTTGACTTGCCACTTCGGCACATTCCCACTTAGTCCATCAAATAAAATGTTAGGGAAAGTACTATGATGTTCTTGGAAAACTACATGTGGATTTGGAAAATCTAAAATTGCAAGTGTATTTGGGGTCATTTAGAAGTTAACTTGGATATTCAATGTGATATATATGAAAGGGAAAAAAGTTCGTAAACTTTTAATCAATTCTTAGTGTTCTCCGAGAGAGGTTTGAATTGTCTTATATTGTAAATCAATGACATAAGTAATGCTTTAATTGAGAAATATCATAATTACAAATAAATTTATCAATGTAGGTTTGCAATCTTGTAAGGATAGAACAAAATCATTGTCACTGCATGTATTTGTGTGCATGAATACAATTTTTTGACTCTAAAAAATGGTCATAATATCTATTTAGTTTAAGCGTTAACTTAAAAATGCTCAAACAATACTAAGAAGGTATAGAAATGATTTTTGATCATGAATGTCTGCAATCTACTAATCCAACAATTTATAAAGACTGTGGGGAAGATTCAAACCTGCAGCTTTAAGAAATTTTGAAAGCACATGTTAATAAAGTCAATGCACACTTCCATGTTTTGCCGTTCTGTAGCAAATCTAGTTGTTTTCCACAATCCGTTGGTTACACCCTTAAGTTGATGTGTAACACCCATTCATAAGGAGCAAGAGCTAGCACCCAAAGCCCCCTAAAAAGAAGAAAGTTGAAAGAAGAAAATGCCCAGGTGACTTTCTTTCTACAACAATCGAACTAACATTATCCTATAAAATTAAAATGAAATCAACAATGCCTAGATCTAGCTCAAAAATAGGTCAATCAATATTAATTTAAGAATTAAGAGATAATTTTAAAAAGAAATAGGCATAGTAAAATATCTATGCAAGATTTATTAGATTAAAAAAAAAATCAAACTTTTTATTATTCAACCTAAAAAGCAATATTTAATTAGGATCATTTGCACATTTGAAAACCAAAGAAATGACCACAAAAGCAGATAAATTAATAATCTCCTATTTGTTCAATCTCATAATAATATTTTATAATTTCCAGCCACACACAAAAACAAGATTTGAATTTAACTCTTGTAACCATTTTATTAGTAATCATTTAATTAGGAAATTCATATGTTCAATATCAGAGAATAGATAGATCACAACCATAAATTAACATCCTAGGTTTTCCCCCACTCTATCAACTTATAGAAAAGATATTAAAATCAAACTTGAGAAGGTATAGGAAAAAAAAGTATAATTCAAGATTTAGATCCAAAATTTATGCATTCAAAAGGGAAGGGTTTATCAACCGAATTCCAACCAAAATCCAAGAATTCAACAATTCACAATTATCGATGGGCCCAAGGATACTCTCGCTTTCTGCCGGTGGTACCAATCCTCATATTAGGGATCCATAGCCCCTGTTGGCAATCCTTTGCCAAAAATGCCCCAAATCATTATGGGTGTTTCTAAATTGTTACAGAAACAACTCTTATCCAAGTCATTTAGGTATGAGAGTGCAGAGGTCGGGCAAAGAAATCCAAAGAAAAGGTAATAAAGGATTTCAAAAAAAAAGTCTAAGCTTACAACAATCTTGATATTTTCATACAAACATTGTGAAGGTGGTTAGACAAGCAAGAAGAGAAAAGTTTGAGAAAATCAGCCCTTGCTAGCCATTATCAAACATAACCAAGATGGATCATTTTACCTCATTGCTTAGATATCTTGCTTACTAGGAGGAATTATCCAAATATTGGATTGCTATGCCGCACTTGTTTTCTTTCTCTTTGCTATCTCTTGTAGCAACGATAGTCTTCTCTCCCTTTGTAGCCACACTCCTTGTTGATGTATCCTTCTTTTTTTTGTGTTCTGCAAAGCTACTTTTGCCTTGTGTGTGTCCTTTTTTCCCTTTCTTCCTCTTCCTATTTGTAGGTGGAATAAGGGATAATGAATGGTTTCTTGTAATTGACTTGTTGGGGACTGTTTGTATTCTTTTCTTTGGTTTCTTGTAACTGACTTGTTGGGGACTATTCTTATTCTTTTCTTTGGTTTTTTGTAACTAATTTGTTGGGGACTGTTCGTATTCTTTTCTTTGGTTTCTTGTAACTGACTTGTTGGGTATTGTTTGTATTCTTTTCTTTCTTTTTAAAGTTATCTCTCTCTCTCTCTCTCTCTCT
>MNCI01035832.1:354398-377972 GCA_015680685.1 Gnetum montanum
AAAGGTCATCACGTGACCTCTCTACAACAATGGAGAGGGTACTTATACTCTACTATTTTAAACTAAAAAGAGCAATGCATCACATTTAGATAAAATAAAATATAAAGCTACAGTATTTGCACAAAGTATCCTTGATTCATGGGTTAGGTTCCTTTAACTTGATTCATAGGTCAAGTTCCTCAATATGAGCATTCATTTGCATCTCAACATACCTGTTTTGGCTCTTGAGGCACACCTTAGAGCATTGTCCTTTGTTTTTCACCATCTCTGTTGAAATAGAATGGAAAATATTTTGTTTTCCCATATATCATTTATTATTATTATTCGAAAACATTCTCAGCATGTATTTTAAATCATATTTCTTATGCATAAAGTATTTAAACATTTAATCATAATACATATAAAAATATGGTCAACAAATTTATTACTATTCCAATTAGCCTTTTCCACCAAAGCACACACACAACTTGTCAACAAAACATGCACACAAACACACAAAAGACTATTACAATCATTAACGCAAAAACTCAAGGAAAGCGGTTTGTTACATGATGGGTAGTCAATCCTCTAGAATCGTTGCTAAATTTATTATGGTAGAGGACTTGGTAGCAGCTTTGGAGTGATTATGAGAGGTGGAAGAAGCCCTTCAACTCATGGGTATTGCTACAGTATAACAGACCTGATTGATAGTAGGCTTTGCAAACATTGTAGTCACTGTAACAAGTTATGCAAAACATAGTAATCACATGGCAGTTGTGATATCTCTCTTGTTTTCTGGTTCAAGCTTGTATCTGTGCTGCATCCAACTTTTATGCACTAGCAATTCCTTATTCTCCTCTCCCCCTTTTTAAATGTATGTCCCCTTACATTGCTTGATTCTATATTGTTTATTTCCATAAAAACTTGTCCTTTCGTAAATTAGAATTCTTTTATCCTACATACCAACAAGAACCTTTAATTTTTAAATTTAAAAACTCTTATCCGACCAACAATGGCCCACAGAAAACTCCATTATGCTAACAAGTTGTAGAAAAATTTCATTTACTATGAAACCCAGTGCAAATACTGTTGGATTTCAAAAAAGTGTTGCTATACTGTCAGTTGTAAGAACTGAATTGGATGTCAAAGTTATGTCAACAAGCATTTAACTTACACCCAATACAAGATTTTACCTCACTGTATCTTATGTCTTTACAATGATTTCAGTTTTTTCAAAATTGAGTATGCCATCAACTTTATCAAGTTATCTCACACATTTGCAACAACAACTAAAAAGAAAAGGGAAATTTTTATAGAAATATCTTAAAAAACCCTAGCATCATTTTCCTTTTTGTTAGATCAAATAAGTAAGAGGCTAACACTTGGAGGGATGGTAAGGTGCTTGTTTCTCAAGTTGTAAGACTTAAGTTTGAACTTGGGCACAACTACTTGAAAGAGGTTAGGTTTTTGCTTGTCTACTACCCTCCCAAGACCCTGCCTTGGTAAGATAAACACTGAGCCTCTGTGTGATGATCCTTTTTATTAGATCAAATAAGTCGCAGCAAAAATAGGAAACCTCATATCTATGATTTTTTCATGATTAGGATTAACAGAACAATCTATGAGATCCTAGTTTAAGTTTAGCCATCAAAACCTTGCAATAACTATAACCTTTAATGTAATTAATTATATAATTTTCTGGGGGATGTGGTTGCCTTGGTTGGTGGTGCCCTTCTGTCTTAGTTTGGCCTGTGTGGCTGGCACATGTTTGGTTTGTGCCTGATGGGTGTGGTGGGCTTGATTGTACATACATTTTTTCTTTAATAAATCCTGAACTTTTCTCAAAAATTATATAATTTTCTTACCTCAGATTTGCTAGCAACAATTTTGCTTCTTTCTATAATGTAGTAATTCTTCTACAATACCTTCTATCTCCTTTGCAAGTTTTTGACACTGTTATTTGCATAGGCTTATTTAAACTATGCAAATGGACTTTCAGAAACCTAGTCAAATTGGATACTAAAGAAGAAAAAAATTTACTAATCTAGAAATTTCCATTTTCTCAATTATAAAAGGGAACTTACTATAAACATTATGTAGTAATGCAGGTGTCAAGAAGAAATTTTACTTTAAGAATTGGGATGGTTACTTGGATGTCGTAGTTTAATACTTTAATTAAGTATACAAATTAGCAAAATAGAAACTGCCTATCAACTAAGAATTGTTCGGTTGCTTGATTAAGATTCTATGCAAATAAGCAGTATGTAGGGTTTTCTATAAAATAAAGCTAAGCATGATAGCCACTTCATTGTCAAATCTTCAGTTACAGAGTCTCTTCAAAAATAATTGGGGGAATGGTTGCTGACAATCTCTGTGCATTTTTGCAACTTCTTGTTGTGGTCTTGAATCATTGCATTGCATTATAATTGCTCATATCTAGAATAATATTTGGGCAGCCACAGATCATTATTTTATAGTGTTAATATCTTTGATGAAATTAGCAAAAACATGGATAAATGGAAGATGACACATGAATAAAATTTTGAATACTTTCCTAGCTCCTGTGATCTTTGGAATTTGGAAACAAACAACTTTTGAAGATACCAGATAGCCTAGAGACTCAGGTGATTAAGGTTAAAATTTTGTTTTTCTCTGAGAATCAGTTTGGTTTGATGCCTATGACATATTCTATTGAAGCCGTTTTCTTTCTAAGACAACTGATGAAAAATTCAGATATTGAAAAAAAAAAACAATAAACAATGTGCATACGATTTTCATTGATTTAGAAAATATCAAGATGTGTAACTTGTTGGGTAGGGCATGTGACTTGAATCTTCAATTCACAGGTTCAATCATAATAGGTTACATATTGAATTATACAATGATCATGCAAAAGTTGTTAAAACTGAACTGGTACAAGAGATTCCTAGGGTTTGGACATAATTAAAAACTATTTCAGTTTGAGAAAATGCTTATGATAAAGTTTATTGACAGATTATTTGGTGTACTTTAATGAGAAGATATCCCTGTTGGATACATCAAGGCTATTCATGACTTGTATGATGGAGTCACAACTAGAGTTCATATTTTCTCTGGAGAAAGTACTGGCTTTCTTGTGAAGGTAGGACTACAACAAGGATCTACTCCAAGTCCTCATTTATTTGCCATTACTGTAGATGAGCTCACTGAAAAAAATACAAAATGATATTCCTTGGTATATGCTCTTGTAGATGTTTTTGCATTTGGTGGATAAATTTAAGGAGGCCCTTGCTACAAAAATAGAGACTTGGAGAAGAATTTCAAAAATTAAAGGGGTTAGAGATTAGCTGAAGTAGAATCGAATATATGAAATGCATTTTTAATGGAAAAACAAGTAATGAACATATAAAGATTAGAATTCAAAGCCAAAAAGTTATACACAAGAATTCAAACACTTGGGATCATTAGTTCAAATGGATAGTGAGATTTAAAATACTATGACAAATAGTATTACAGTAGAATGAATGAAGTAGTGAGAAGTTAGTGGTATACTTTGTGATCAAAAAATTTTAGCTATGTTGAAGAGAAAGTTCTATAAATGTGTTTTCAGACTTGCAATCTTATAAGGTGCAGAATGTTGGTCAATCAAAAAGTGTCAGGTTCAACATGCATATCTAGCAGTGATGTGAATTCTAAGGTGGATGTAGGGTGTCACAAGAAAGGATAGAATAAAACATTCTCTTATTAGAAGAAGTTTGGGGCAGCATATATAGATGAAAAGATTAAGGGAAATCATCTTAAATCTTATAGTCATGTGTAGAGAAGATCAAAGAGTACACTTCGTAAAAGAGGCTGCTTAATTGCATAGAGGAAAAACAACAAAGAGGTAGACTAAAATATACTTGGTGTGCAAGAATAAAGAAGGATACCCAAGATTTAGGTATTAACGTTAATTTGGTTGTTAACAGAGGTGAAGGATAGAAACTAATTCATATAGCTGACTCTAAGTAGTTGGGATAGGGCTAGGAGGAGGAGGATGATCTAAAAAAAACTATTAATTATGATCATTGGTTGCTGTTTATGGTCCCAATTGATTTCTGATTATACTCTAATTTTTTGTTGTCAGTAAAATCTTCTTCTACCTATTCAAAAAGAAAAATAAAGCCAAAAAAAAAAAAAAAGCAAGACAAAAATGCTTTTGGATTTTTTTCTGATTGTAATAAACAGATGATATTTATTGATGGAATGCCAACTATGGAACAAAGGGAATCAGCCCACTTACTTCAGTTTAAATTTCCTTAAGATTTTAACTTTCTTATTGTAGTTTTTTTGTTATTGATGCTAAATATTTTATCCAATGTTTTTTTTTAAATTTTTCAGTGCCATCCTTGTCAAATTTTATTTGATAATTTTGCATGAAAATAAATCAAATGTGATTAGAGCTTATTATTTAAATAATTCAATATTCTTATGCTTTCATATTTTTATATTTAACATAATCACCACATTAATTTTATTGTCTTTTGATTGCAGCTTGACACTGTCAACCATGGTTCACTAATGCATATTTTCCTCCTTATGCAATGGTTTTCGTTTAAATAAACAATCCGATATACTCTGTAAGCATGTCAATATCTTATTCATGGTGGGCATGATTAGAAAATTGGTTGGTCTGGAGGATATAAAGCATTCAATAGACGTAGACAGGCTGTCTTACCTTAGAGAGCAGAAAAAGTTTGATTTATTGAGGCCACTGAATGAAAACATACTTGAAGAACATGGAAAACGTAGTCAGGATACAGAAAGGTCTTCTGCAACAGATGGTCTTGGTTTGTATGTGGAGATTCCACTGTCTAACCATGAATATGTAAAAAACTTAGAGATATGCTCAAAATTGGCATCTGGATGCGTTACTGAAGCTCCTGTATCAAGTCCTAAAAAATTACTAAAAAACTTATCTAGTCCTTTAACAGCGTTAACATCTTTCACTGCAGGCAAAGAAAAGCACAACCCATTGTTAACATTTGAATGCTCTGACGTGAGGAAGAAACAAGTGGGTAGTATGGTTGCAAATTCCCATGGTTCAAATGATGGCAGTTTTCAGAATGATAAGATCTTGGTTTCTGATTTTGAAACTGCTGAAAAATCAAAATTTGACACAGCTATTTTGGGAAAAAGAACAAAAGAAATTGTTTTAAGGGAAAATACTTATGTTTACAAGAGGAGAAAAGTTAGGAATTCTGTTCTTCATGAAACTAGTAAAAGGTCTCCAAAGAAATCTGATACGCGTTCCCAGAATGCTGTAGTAAATCATATTCATCTTTCAGGAAGAAGTCAAGATAAACTGCCTGAAGTTACAAATTTCCAGAAACATGATAAAAATGGTTGTATGATCTCTGACAGTGATGTTCATGTTAATGAGGATAATCCAGGTTGCCATAATCATCCAGCAAGAGCTATTCAGGATTTAATACCTGTGGACACAAATTGCCAAAATGAAGACAAGAATGATTTTTTGGCTTATGATGATGTTGATGTTCAAAGTAACGAAGATCATGTAGCCTTTCAGAGTAGCAAGACAAATACTGAGGTTTTCAGTGGTAATAACTATCAAGAAAACAGTATATTCTGTTCAGAGGAGGAACTATGTAACAAATTACATAACATTGGTATATCAACAATTCAACCAGAAGATATTTCTAAAGAATTTAATGATTCTACAGACTCTAGCGTGTCCATCAAAATTTTGAAGGAGAACTCAACAGAACAAATCAATGGAACTGATTCTGACAAGGGAACTGTGGCAAATTCAGTTTTAATGCCTGGATTTTGTGAAGAAAAAGATATAGGTAAAGAAACTGGTGTTTTCAGCACTGCTAATGATTTGGATATTGGTACCTGTAGTAATCTAGTGCATCATAAACAAGATGAGATATTTTTCAGAGAGCAATTTGAGTTTGCCTCATTAGATTTTCATGAAAGTTACAGAGTGAGAAACCTTGATATGGAGCGGCACACTGCCATAGCTTCAATAGTGACAAAATATGTAACCGTAGATTTATCATCTGTTAACAACACTGTTGCAGAGCATCCTGGACTAGTTGGTGATGGGAATAGTAGCAAGAAGTGTAAAATTTGTGGCAATTTGGAAGAGTCAGCATCAACTCTGATTTGTGATACATGTGAAGAATCTTTTCATATCTACTGTTGCTATCCAAAAATATCATCAATATCTTTACAGGATAATTGGTATTGTATTGCTTGTAGAAGAAAGAAAAAAACTAAAGAAAACTGGGATGGATTGAAGCTTCAGAGGAACTCTGAGTGTAAAATTATTGACAGTAAACATAATGATGAAAAATATGTAGCATTTCTTCGAAGCTTGTTGCAAGATGACTGTCAATATACTACACAAGTTCGTATTGGCAAATTGTATCAAGTAGATATACCAGAATGGTCTAGCATGATAACTGAGTGAGTAGCTTTAATAATCTTTTATTATTTTCAGTAGAATGCTAAATTTATCTGATAATGATTAGTTACTTCAGTATTTTATAATATCCTTATACTTACCAGTATATTTGTTCTTATTTTCCTAAGTATTTTTTTTAACTTCATATGCCTCATTTTCATCCCCTCCAAAAAAAAGAAAAAAAGAAAAGAAAAAAAAGGTACTTCCCATTTTTCAATTTGACCATCTTTTATGGCCAGCTGTCTCAATGAACACAAGCTTGAAGGTATATTTTTATTGTGTCCCCAGCTAGGGACAGGTAAATGGAAACCTTGAACTGAATGGTTACAGCCAAATACTGCGTCAATAAAGGTTTATGTATATACAAATAATGAAATAAACTATTTAATTTAGAAAGCTGAGACATTATGCATTTTTATTTACATGAAACTTCAAAATTTTTGTTGTCTTTTAAAAACTGCTACTCTGCGAACATCCTCAAGAGTGTAGGATTGTGATCACAACAGCCATGCTTCTGACATGTTCTTAAGCCTTTTTGAGTTGCACTAAAAACTTTGTGTTGAAGAATTCTTGTTAGAGTATTTGCATATGAAAAATTTCAGCACTAGCTATTTGTTAGTGGGGGTATGTAATGAAGCCGAGGTTTTTAATTCATTAACTAATCTATCAATTTGTTCTTTTAAAATTACAATGTAGTTACAGATGTTTTCATCTAGCCTCAATTATAGCCATGATATTATTGTTATAAGTCTCTAGTGTTACACTGTATTGCTTTATAATTCTACTTATAATTCTTCTGAAGTATCATATTGACCAAGAGAAGAATAATGTTGGCCATATGTCTAGATCTTAAGATATCAGTAGAGTTTAGTATCTCTCATGAGGATAAAGCTTTGATGTGGAAAAGGAGGAGCCACATATGACTTCTCATGTACTCATAACAATTCATCAATGTGGTTTAGCTTGTTGGTAAGGCTTCTGACTTTCATCCTATAAGTCACACCTTCAATCCTAGCAGTTTATACCAAGATATATAAGCATCGTGCTTCTAATGGAGGTCATAGGTTATAAGTGTTTGGCTGAGTTTTTATTATATACTTGTGGAGACAAGAGCCTTGGGATCTGTTAGACAAGTTGAGTTTAATATAAAGTCAATGCATGCAACTTGTTGGTTAAGGTATGTGACTTGCATATGCAAGTTAGGCATTGTGCAAATTATTAAAGAAAGGTTGAAACTAAACTGGTCCAATAGATCCATAGGATCTAGGACATGATGAATTCAGTTTCAGGTTGACATATATGCCTTAGTACGTTCTGCATTTTCAATACAACATATTTTACAAGCATTTGTGTCTTCCCAATCAATAATGACAAGTTTCTACCTTCCTTTTTTCCATCTATCTAGAGTAGGATGGTGGGAACCTATGACTTTTTAGCCTTTCTTTCTAAATGGCGTAATCCCTATATAAGGAATTGAACTTGTGACCTATTGTCTAAAATATAGAACTTGAAACTTCTTGGTCATGAGAATGACTGAAAATAACAATTTAAGTTAACAAGTACATGAGAGATGGTAGAAACATGTACCACCTAGAAAATATTTAGAAAAATTGTAGCAACTGTACTGAAACATGATTGAAACTTATTGCACTTAGCTATCACTTCTAGCATTTCCTGCTTTAGCCATATTTGAAAAGGACATGCACTTTCAGAGTTACAACCACTGCCACTTTTATAAAAAGAACAACTTATTTGTGTTAGTATCAAGATTCATTGATCTGTGAAATACCACCATTGACAAAACTATTCAAAATAAAAATTAATATAATTACTAAAATAAAAGGATTATGACTGAGAGGCTTAATGATCATCCTGCCAAAGTGGGATCGCACCTTATTATCGCTCAAGTGGTGTTCCCTAATATAATTACTAAAATGATGAACAAAAAAGAAAACAATATACCAGAAAAAGTAAGCAACATTCCATATAAATATAAAACATGGTATGCACTATGCAGCATGCACTACACTTTTGCAGGTTCAAAGCATATTGCAATGCACCTTTATTGCTAGATCTGGTTATTAGCAGTCAACTAAAAGGAATGTGGAATGAGGTACTTACATAACAATAATTCTAATAATCTTGAGAATATAAGAGATGTATTATTGCCGAGTATCTATTTGCTCTGATACAGAATGATTAAACACTTACTTGGATGTGAATTTTCATATGATTTTTATAGGTTTAATATTGTAATACTTCTCATGTATTACTGGAGGTTTTGATAAAGGGCAATTGAACGCTTCTCTGAAGCATGACTCCTTAAAGTCCCTAAGCTCATGTGTTGCTTTCCATTGAATTTGTAGAGTACTTAAGTTACCAATTTGAGAACCTAAGAACTTCTAATTGTATGCAATGCAATGCCACACACTGGAAACCTGATTTTAATAGTAACTTTTCGACCAAGATGGATATATGGTATATTTTATCTGTTATGGTCATGATCTGAGTTGGAATTATGGTATTATATTCCTAATTCCTCTGGGTTAAGTCCCACTGTGATGGTAAATATTACAAATTTATTTTCATCTTTCTTTACATGTGTAAGATGCCTGAAATGACTAGGCAAAACTTACTGTTTTGAAATTTGAAATCAGGACAATCTCTGATACCTTGACATCCTGTAGACCCTTCTGTCAGATTCTTCTCTGGTTATGAGGAAGATACTATCCAAAATTATAGACTAGATATTTGAAATATGAAGTATTACATGAAGCCACTTAAAAGCTACTTTAAAATATTACGAAGCATTAGTCTGTTCACAAATATATGTTATCTATGAAATGTTTCAGATTCAGTTTTTAACTGACACTTTTAACTATGGTCTAACTAGGCATTTATTTCTTGCCAGAAGATAAAGAACCATATTTTTATTTTTTTGAGAAAATATGAGACAGTAAAGAGGGGCTGGGGGAGGAGAAATCCCTGGCCGCAGAGACCCAAAACCAAAGAGTGGGTGTTGGGGGTGATGGGTTCTTGTGCCTCCTACTTCCTTCGTAGTTGCTCGTTGAGCTCATCCTGGATGCACTCCTCCAGGATGCTCCACTAGATAGCCTCTTCCATTTCTTGCTGCTGCCGCACTTCTCACTTCTTTTCATGCATTTGTTCCTCCTCCAGCCTACGTGTGCACTCCTTGCTTTTCTTCTAGGATTGTTCCTTAGCCCTCACTTACTGCTCTATCTCTCAGACAACCCTGCCCAAATCAGTCTTGAACTTGTCCTCCATTTCCTTGCCCAAGGCCAATTCTCTCTTTGAGAGCTTCTTTTGTAGCCAATGTTCTTGCTTCACCTCCCCCTCCCTCAGTTTGTCTGGCATCAACCTCATTCTATGTGGAGAGGAGCATTCAGAAACCCTCTTAGGGAAGGCATTCCCTATAGTAGAGGAAGATGTTGACCCACACATCTTATGCTGCCTAGTGTAGACCCTAGCAAAACACCTACTCCTTTGATCTAGGAGTGATGGCGACATTGGTGGCCTAGCTAACCTCCAAAGTGACAAGTTTAAACCAAAATGTCTTCCTTGCAGCCACTGTTGGAGAATGGCTAAAAAGAATCTTGGAAGGTTAATAGGCCTACCCATTTGTAGATGATGCAAAATGGTGAAGTGGACCCCTTATAATTTGGACATGTTGCATGAGAAAACGTTCAATAAGCTTAGCTACCCCCTCTTACAAGAGAGGTGGTAGTCGTGAATGGGGAACCTGACCACTACCCATTTTTGGAATGTTCCCATGGAAAAATGCTGCCACATCTTAGAGCCCCCTAGTGGTAGGTAGAATAATCTTCGTAGTCTATGGAATTGCAAGGTAGGCAGAGATAGCCTTTTCCAACTATTAAATATGCATCCCCTTAACAAAGTCTTACCATATTCCCAGTGAGTGAAGAAACTCATATCTTGTATGTCAGGCTCTCCCTTGAGAGCTAGGAGTAGTTCCTCCCACCCAACCCTAGACACAAGGCTCTATAGCTCTGCGTCATTTTGAAATGACTTGCAATTAGACTCCATAGTTGGAGTAATCCCCATTGTGGGGGTAACCTCCCTTCAAAGCCTCCAAGCTTTGGACATGATAGAAGTAGACTAGGGTATGAAAGAGTTCTAGAGCACCACCACATTCTGGTTTTCCAGATAGACCAAAGTAGCTTAGTAGTAGGACTATCCCCATGCAACGAGGTTGGAATGACATCATACATGCAGTGCGAAGGGGCAATTGACAAAAGATGCATTTGGCTTTCCACTTTTTCAGCTCCACACAAAATGGGTACTTAGCATATCAAGGCCTTAGTGTCTTAGAAAGGTTTGGGTTGGGGTAGCCTGATTGTTGAAAAGTCATATGAACATCTTAATTTTTTCAGATAACCGTCCTTTTTGTGTCATGTGCCATCTCACACCATATTTCCTTTGCATAATGCTATTTGACTCTTGAGGCAATGACAAGGAGAATTGCAAAAGCGTATGATATTCCACAACATGTACTTGTGTTAGACAACAACCATCCAAGGATTCTTTGCGTTGAAAAGGTCCTTGGTCTATGCAATCTTCTTCATTAAATTATTGTAGCTTAGTAATAGGGTATCTTCAAATCTAGGAACCCCCAAACCCCTTGCAGATTTAGGGTGCACCACTTTCTCCCAACAAACCAAATGGATCCAGTTACCTCCTTTTCCCCTTGACCAAACAAAGTTCCTAACTATTTAGTTAGTCTTTGCAATCACCTCCTATGGTGCAGCCATCACATAAGCTATGTACTTGGCCATGGCCGCCAAAACTATGGCTGCTAGCAGCACCTTCCCCTTGGTGGTAAGGAAGCATGACATCTAGTGTTGAATCCTAGCCTATATATTGTGCACCAGCCTAGACCAGGTGTGGATTCACTATCATGCAAACATTAGAATTCCCAAATAAACATCCTCTTGACATCCTTCCCCAATTCCTAGCACTCTAGTTATCCTTTGCTTATAACCATGTTGGTTTGGATAAAATGGATGGCAAACTTCGCCCAATTGATGTTTAGACCCAATTTCGTGCTCATTTTGTGCAAGTCCTTCTTAATCACCATGGTCTTCGTTATCAGAATAGTGTTATTTGTGTAGTGATTTGTGATGCATGTGATCCCCTCAACCTCCAGGCCCTTGACACTTTCCACCTTGCAATATGAGTTCATGGTGTCCATTGCCAAAATGAACAAATATGGAGAGAGAGAATAACCTTGGCATAGGCCCCTATCGGGGGAGGAAAACCCACACAATTGTCCATTAATATCAAAAGAGAAGGTTCTAGAGCATTGCATTTGCAAGCATAGATTCACAAATCTAGGGTGGAAACCTTTGCGTAGCATTATTTGGCCTAAGGAGCTCTAGTCAACGATATCATAAGCTTTCATGATATCTAACTAAAGGAACATACCCGGGAATGTAGCCTTAGACACTGAGTGCATAAGCTTAGGCAAGAGCAAGATCTGATCTTGTATGCATCACCCCTTTGACAAACCCTGCTTTCTAGCAGCTGATTAGAGAAGGCATTAGCAGCTGCATTCAATGGACCAAAATTTTCGCAAAGATTTATGGTAGTGTGTTTACACACACCAATAGGTTGAAAGTTAGCTGTTTCTATTGGGGTGCTAACCTTGGGCAACAAAACAATCCAGGGGCAGTTCATTTCTTTTCTAACATGGCCCTGGTGTAGCATGAAGTTAAAAGTGTCCACCATGTTGGACCTAGTGTCCTCAAAAAATTCCTTTAAGTAGAATGAGTTCATATGTTGGTGGGCAACTTGGAGTCAAAGACGAAGCAGGAAAGTGTTGTTTCTCCAAAACCATCATGAGAGAGATTGTGGGGGTATCGTGCTGAAGGGACAACCCTTAAACACCATTGCACACATATGGACAAACATCAAGATTCTATCTTTCCCACCAGAAGGGGCTAGATGATAGGTGTGATTGGACATAGCAGTCCACTTAAGGAAAGAATTCAACAGGCCAACCATCTGAGCCAGGAGCTTTCCCTATTTTCATAATGGAATTGCCTCAAGAACCTCAACTTTTATGATACATTGTAGCAGTTGTTGGTTGTCCATTTGAGTGAGCACCCTTTGGATTGAGATTGTAATGGGGGATGTATCTTCCTTCTTCCATATATTCTCCTAGAAAAGTTGCAGTCTCCTAGCAAGTTGTTTTGGATCTGTTATGCAGTTTTCCCCTTTCAATAGTACTTCAATGTTCTTGGCCCTCTTTGCCGCATTGGCCATAGCAAAGAAGTATTGCATTCCCCTTCCCTTAGTCATTGAGCTTTAGATCACTCCCTCCAATACATCTTCTCCTCCTCAACAAGCCTTTG
Organism: Gnetum montanum; assembly: GCA_015680685.1. Taxonomy (NCBI): domain Eukaryota; kingdom Viridiplantae; phylum Streptophyta; class Gnetopsida; order Gnetales; family Gnetaceae; genus Gnetum; species Gnetum montanum. The sequence goes on from MNCI01035832.1 coordinate 367,221, forward strand.
AAGCTCTTGGAGAGCTCTGATTTCCTTATGCTGTAGGTCTTGTCCATCTTCATGTAACTGTTGAATTTGTTGGAGCTTCTGGGTCTGTTCCTTTTTAAGAAACTTGAAACCATACTTGTCATGTTTGGCCTGCGATCTTATACCCTGCTTAACCCATTGGAGGCCTTGTTTGAGAAACTCCTTGGGGTCATAGTCTTGGGGATAGTTTGCCCACACCCCCCGCACCAGCTGCTTCAACCAGGGCTCTTCAGCCCTAATCTCTCAAAGTGAAATGTCTGCGTGGCCTTCCTGCAGATGTAGTTCTCTGCGATTGTACATATCAGTGGCTTGTGGTCTAAAGCCCTTCTTGGTTTTATAAGAGTACAACATTTGTTCACTTGCTAATGATCAGTGTCTTTTCATCAATAGTTGATATGTAGAAACTAAAAATGGTAATTGTTATACTTTTGATTAATTCTAGTGTCGATGGTTTTAATTGTACAATCATGTCAGTCTTTTGCAAGATTTACTTAATGCATAAATCTTTAATTTTTAGTGTTGCAGAATGTCCGTATTTAGGAACTGTAGTATCTTCTGAAGCTGTGGCCTTGGAGCAGAAGCTTACTGAAGAAAACATGAAAAAGGTATATTTATAAAAGTTTTTCCTTATTCACGTAGATGAACTAGTAAGTACTTATACATGGAAGTTCGGTTCCTTTGTAATGGCATCAGGGTATACTACCCAATGGGTGGAAAGCAGCAATCTCTTTACCACTGGAGTTTCAAGAAAACTGGCTTCAATGCCAAAGAGTTATTTCTGAATCAGATGGCCGGAAAGGAAAGAAAAATTCTATATGTGGCAAATGGCGGAGGTAACTGCTTTCGTGATCAAGATATACACAATTATTATGTTGTATGCAATCACTTCTGTAGATTTCAATCAACTAGCGTAATGGACTGATTTTTTTTGGGCCAAGAACTATGTTATGCAAAAAAGATAACATCATAAGAGTTGAAATTATTAAAGTTACATGAAAGGCATGAAGAAAAGCGAACTAGAGAAAGCGCCGTCAGACCTATATTGAGCAGAAGTATATTGTCAGTTAATTTATCACACTATGCAGCATGCTCAGATTCGGACCTTAAATCTGTAAGCCAACACTGGACAGTTCTAGGTCTCCCTCCCCACAACCAACTGAAAAACAAAATAAGGGGAAATATTAATAATAATATTTTTTGAGTACAAGAAATTTCTTGCGGTCTTGGAGATTAAACAAGGAACACCAGTGGTCCTTAACAGAATTATCCATTCGTTTTTGAACTAGCAAAAAATTAAAGTCAAACCAATATTAACTTTAGTATAATATATATATATATATGGGACTATGATGTATATGGCAGATTATGACAAATGCGATACGAGTCTTTCATTAGGTTTTCTTTTTTCTTTCTTATTTGTTTGTTGTCATTGCAGATTTTTCCATGCGATGCATTTGGTTGTTCAATTGTTGTTTTCTTACAAATTTTAATCATTGTAGGATTGTCAATTTTTAAGAAAGAACAGAAAAAACTGACCATTTGTCAGAGTTACCTTTAGCTTTCGATATCTAGCATGTCAGAGAAATCATTGCATTATTAGGCGGGAATTTTTAGATATAGTTTTTGTTCAATTAATGAATTTAATTGTATAGGACACGCACAGCATACAGTCCTTGGTTAGTGCTGATTGTTAAACTGAAAAAGGAATTAAGTGTATACATTTCATGTTTCATTGTAAATAAATAGTGTGACATCTTAGACCAACATTACCATGTTTTCAGGGCTCCACTGTCCGAACTCCAAAATGAAGGATGGGAGTGCTCATGTGCCGTCTTGTGGGATCCTGTTCATGCAGATTGTGCTGTACCTCAGGTGAAATCAATTAATCTGTTTTATTTGTATACTTTGTAAGAATACAGACTGATTATTAGTTATTGGTGCATATGTTCATGAATAAAATTGGTAAAGAATGAATTTTTTTTTCTTTTACACATAGACCTTTCTCAAATATTGTAACGAATTTCTTTCATTGGACAGATGGTTTTGTCCATCTAGTAATAATTTATATTAATATCTACCTTGCCTATCTTGTACTTTACTGCTTATAGATGATTTTTTATGTGCTATTTATGTATTGTCCTGTTGAATGCATCCCTATTATGTATTTGGGTTGGTCTTCAGTCGTAGCCTTTGTTAATCCTGAAGTTATTGTTTTGATTTTTAATCACAGAGATATTACATAGAATTTAGGGCAATCTTAGTGAAATTGTCTTTGATTCTAATAGAAAGCCTGTGTGATTGGTTATTTATGGTTTTAAGGGAAAAGTAAACTGGTCTCCAGCAATACTGGTTGTACTGCTGTTTTGGTCTTAACACTTAATATTTTGTCATTGAATAATTTCTCTAACCTCTGACAAACATGATGGTTCGTGCAGGAACTGTCGACAGAAGATATTTTGAGGCAAATAAAAGACAATAAAATTGTATGATCTCTCTATCTTTTCAATATTTATGTTTGTATATTCAATTAAGAGTTATATTCTACAATTGTAGAGCCTTCTACGGTATGGGCTATTTTTAGTTTGAAAATAAGAAACAAAATAAAAGCATTCATTAATTCTCAGCAACTCATGGTAGTAACATTTTGGTTTGTTTTCTAGAGTTTGAAGGCTGTAAAGCGTGTATAATATAGCTTTATGATCATCAATTTTGAATATGATTGTCTTATTATATCGTAGATTTGACAAATGAAGACAGCAAGATTAATTCCAGATGAGGGTTGTACAAAATCCCTGAAAAGCTTAATGTTTCTATTTCTGTAATTATTCAAATGGGTTATTCCCTTTTTGAATCATTTATGACGGATAATTCACAATATCCTACTTTGTTATTTTGGCATGGCACTAGATTTATTATCCTTTCTGCGTTTAAAATATGCTATGAAGATGAAAAGGCATGCATTAGTACTGATTGGCCTTTTATGCAGGAAAAGAAGGAAAATGAACTTTTTTTTAAAAGCAATCTCTTGTTAAATACAGAAATTTGCTTGTGATTGTGTATATTTAGCGTTCGTCCTGAAAGACTTAGTTAGCATCATATCCATGAGTTGCTACTTATAAGGTATTTAGTTTTCTGGGAATCTCTCTTTTTATAATCCTTTTTCTTTTGCTTGCTTGTTTTCTGTGCTTATAATTCAAGTGTGGAACTGTGTTTCACATATTTTCATAGTTGGTTTGATTGTAAATTGCAGACTCAGCTGGCAAAAATGCTGATTTCATTTTAGAGAACCCAGCAAGAGATTTCTGAGAAAGTAATGGGTATATTGTTCAAGAGCCATCGTTACCATGAAAAAATGTTACCATGAACTGATTATGCCATTGTACTAATTATTTTATCTGGCAATGCCCTTACCAAATGATTATGCATTGAAAGAAAAAAAAATGTGATTCACTAATTAAGCTTCTAGATTAGTTGATTATCTGGGGCCTATGACATCCTTAAATCATGAAGATGAAAGTTACAACTACTGGCTTATAGTGGTGCTGAGGTTGTGTAATTACCAGCAATGAAATGTGCGAGTCTCTGTGTGTAGGAAACCGGCTTGTCATGATGAGCTTTAGCACTGGCCAATGCGTGCAAACCCCGGAAGCTAAATTATACGAGTATAGCAAGTACGAACAATGAGATGTTGGTAATTATTATCTCTAAGGAGAAGACTGAAATGAGGCTCATGTATGTATAGATCATGGCAGTGTTTTTCTTACTGTTAACTAATGCTAATGCAATCGAATCTATGTATTTCAATTTCGTTGAACTAAATGTAACGACCAAGTAAATGATAGCGTCTGGACATTCACTTTGGGGCGGGGATGCCATTGGATGGCAAATTGGCAGGGTAAAACTTTAAGCTATGTCTACGATAACTATGTTATATTTACGGGCTTATCTAAACGTACTTTTAGTTGGGGTAAAATATTGATGCCAATCAAGGTTAAGACTAGTTTCAATCTCAACTCTGAATATAAAAATTGTCTGCAGCTCAAAACTTTCTTTCAGATAATCTATATGGCTGTCTTTTCATATGATAAAAACCTGTCCGGCTCCGCCGGTAGAGAAGGCCACCGACGTTAGCCACCGATTTGTTTCTTCGTATACAGGTAAGGGTGCTTCCCCTAGGTTCGTGGAACAGTCCTTTTAAGTATTGTGAATTTTTTAGTGTTAGCAAAGCTCTAGCATTTACTATAACAAGTCGGAAAGGCATATTTTGAGACTAATTTAACAAGATTATTTAATGCTATGGTAAGGTGCTATGGTAAGTGTAGCAAGTTTAATAATGGGTTCAAGCTTGGGTATAGCTACTTGAAAAAGAGCGTTAGGCTTTTGCTTAACCATTAATCCGCCTAACTTTCCCGGACCTTGCTTGATTGGATGAGTATTGAGGCTCTAGGTGATGATCCTTCTCTTTAACACTATTGAAGGCATAGACATATATTGAAATAGTTATAGAGCTCTGCCATAATTGGTAGCATTCCTTTGGGTTTTTAAATAAATATAAACTATTAAAGTGTTTTTTGTTTTCAATCTAGCTATTACTCACAAGAAGTTTCATTCATTCAATAAACAATTATTTATATCTTATTATTGTTATTTATGCATGGTGTAGTTCATTCAACATATCCCATGGTAGTATGTGTAGGTCAATGACTTTTTTTGAAGAGTTATAACTAACTTTCTATACAATGCCTAATGACAAAACGATAGACTTTTTTTTTTTTTTTTTTGAAAATTTAAAGGTTTGTTAGGGTTTCATTACAAGGCCATTGTTATTCAAAATAATGATACAATGCTTGTCTTTTAAGTCTTCAAGCTTGGGTTCAAGCTTAGGCATGGTCACTCAAAAAGAGTTTAGGCTTTTACTTCTTTGTAAGCCCTCTTGGAATCCCACTTGGCATGATGGATAGGTGTTAGATCTCAAAAAATAAATATATTAAAAAAAAATCAAATTTAGAGTATAAAAGAGAAGTAGAAAAGAAGCTCTAAAACAACAAAAAGAAAAGGCCCAACTGTTTTGGATATGTTTTTTTTAAAAAAAAAATTTTATCTTTACAACTAATCTTGAAAAAGCTCCCCTTTGGGAAAGGAAAAGGATTAGATGTTGCCTTTATTTAGAAGTGTCCAAATGGGTTTTCACTTCTTACTAAAGGCTTTCTATTAATAAAAAAGAAAACTATAGAGAGAAATATTTAGGAATTTAGTTGAAGCATTGGTTATTGAATGATGTCACTTTGAATTGACAAAGGAAGAAAATTAGCTATAAAATATTTGTGAAAAATCACATTATATCGAAACTTCTAGATGGTATAAAGAATAAATGGATGAAAGCAACGTCAACTATGAAGTAGAGGAGTGTTACCAAATAAAACTCCTAGTTGAAAACCTTTTAAATATTTGATACACCAAGTCTCAGGGCTACGAGCAAAGGGACAAGTGTGAACAAATAATGGATGAATGTATCTTCCATGTTGCAGATAGGACATCTTAGGTCATGAACATCCAAATGAGAGCATCAAATACCAATAGGTAAACCTTGATGAACTAAGTATAGAAAATGTTTAATTTTTAAAGAGTAGGGGCATTTCATATCTTCTGAATTTGTTGCTTCCATAACTACCCATTGTGATTAACCTTCCAAATATAATTGAATCTTGGCCAAATATTAGTATTAGAATTAATAAGAGTATCCACAATCTTGGGCGGATATGAAAAAACATGATGGCCATTAAGTTAAGAAAAATCAAAAAAATCATTAGGAGAATCTTGAATAGCTATACTTCTGTTCAAACAATCCAATAGATAAAAAAATGTTAACTTTTTAGAAACATTAATACTTTGATACTTAGGCCAAGTAATTTAGTGATATGCATGTGAAAAGATGAAAGGGAGGAAATGCCAAGTATGTATCATGTACTACAAAGGCATGGACGCTTAATAGCCCATGGTTCATTATTAATTGGAAGCCACCAAGGAGAAATCTTATCAAGCATAGAGGTAGAAATGATAATATTATTGAAGTTCCAAAAATCACTGATAAAACTCCAAGTCTTCCAAATATGTTTTATGACAATAGAACTTCATATAGCATTACCTTTTGGAAAAAGGATCTAATTAAAACAAAACATAGAGGTGTAGGCCATAGAGGTGTAGGACATGGCCTACCATAGAGTATCATATAAGGTGATGCTTTTAAACTAGCTTAACTTTGATTGTAGGTAAATTTAGTGGTGTAGGGATACCTCTTCCAATCCCCTTATTCTTCCCTACATGTGTGTTTTGTAGGTTTTAGGCTCTATGGAGATGTCTTAGAGGTCAAGGAGACATCTTGGTTGGGAGTGGAGTCTTCACAGAAGATGTCTTCAATTTGGCAGAAGACATCTTGGAACTGGGCTAGACAATTTGCCTACAGAGGAGATGTCTTGGGCAAGACGTCTTGCCTTGTAGAAGACATCTCATTGAGGGAGGAGACATCTTCCAAAAATAGTAGACGTCTTGGTTGAAAGTTATGTTTTTGTATGAGATGACCTGCGAAGACCAGAGATGACTCGTATGATCAAGAAACTTTTGGAATTAACCATTCCAAGTTGGAAAATAGCTAGGAGACGGAGGAACAAGATAAAGACAACATGAAAACTTTAAGTTGAGCTAGTGGAAGATTTCCCTAGGATTTTATGTTGTTTTTCTTAATAAATATGTGGATGTTTCATGCTTGTATATGGATGGATGGATAGAGAGAGTGAGAGCGGAGTCTTGATGAGAGCTCTTAAGTTAAGGAGAGCTTGGCAAGAGTGTCATTGAGAACATTGAGTAAGTGCAGGTGTGGTTGTAGCTCCAAGGTCAATGTATGTGAATTGGCCTATGTGTTCTTGTCACTAGTTTACTTCTTTGTATTGAATCTCAGTCCCAATTTGTGGGAGATATTTTTCATTGGTTGTGTCTTGCATTAAGAACAACCATTGTATTGTTGTAGAGCCTCATGCTCTGCAATATCGTATGAGTGTTTTGAGAGGTTTTTGATGTTTTATGGATTTTGAAAACCTTTTTGTAACATCTAATCAAATAATTGAGGATAGTTGGTTTTCTTATATTATGGCAAATTATTTATCTTTTTATAATATTTAAATTTAGTATTGGAAGATGATTAATTATTGGAGTGAACCTACTTCAGCATTACTGGTATTAGAGCTTTGTGAAGATTTGTAGAGCCTTGCATTAATGGGAGGTTTAGAGCTTTGTGTTTATTGTTGCTTTGAATTGATTGAGGATTTTTTTTTCATTCAGATGGTACCAAAGAAGAAACAGGTTTAAGCACTAAAAATAGACATGGAGAACATGAAGTTTGCCTTCCAGATGATGGTTTCTTAGTTAGATGAAATCAACATAAAGGTAGATAGAAATATTAGTTTTGGCCATATTTTTACATGTAGAGGTGATGAGCATGCACATCTAGATGAAGAAGCTTCACAACCAGGTGGAGATGGAGTGGATGATGAGGATAGACAATTAGCTATGGGGGTGTAGAAACTTGTTAGCCAAGGATTTTGATGGAAGGGAATCCTAGTCCTCAAATGGGAATTCTAAGGAATTCAACTATGGTAAATACTTTTTCTCTAGGTAAGCTTGATGAGGAAGATAAGGTAAGGCTTGCTTGAGCATTTAGAAATGTTGCTAGAATTCCATATGTGGAGCTGAAGACTTTCAATAGTGTAGATGGCACTAATGCTTTTGCAAGTTGGTTGAAGGCACTTGAGAAGCATTTCCAGTTGGAAGAGGTACTGAATAACTTGAGGGTACCTATTGCTAAATTCATATTAGAAGGTATGACTTCTACTTAGTGGGAAAAAGAGTTCCAAAGTTATGAAAGATGAAATGATCAACCCATCAGAGATTGGGATATGATGAAATATGGGTTAAAAAGAAAATTTGAATAGTCTCATTAGAGACAAGAGATCATTATGCAGTTAAAATTCCTAAAGCAAGGTAACAAGGATGTTAAAGAATTTTACAATGAATTTTGTGATATATTCCATCAAGCTAAGGTAAATTAGGAGAAGTATGAATAGGCTTCAATCTTTTTAGGAGGTCTCAAAATGCTATATTAGCAAGAGTTATCTTTTTATGAGATACAAACTCTTGATGATGCTTATAATTTAGCACTCAAAGTTGAGAAAAAGATAAGAAGATTCAGAAATAGGAACAAACAAACTTCTGATGGGAAGGAGAAGGGATCCAAATCTAAAAAGGGATTCAATTCCAAATCTAAAGACAAGGATGGGAACCATGACAAGAAGATGGAAAGGGATGATGAGAAGGACAAAGCCAAAAAGGACCAAAGGGAGGTGGGGGTTAAGGCAACAGCTCATCAAAATTCCAGTGCTTCAAGTGTGGAGAATAGGGATACAAGCAAAGAGAATGTTCACTTCACAAAGTAGCCAAAGGTGAATATGCGCAAACCATGGAGGTGGAGGAGACATTAAGCCAAGGTCTTTAGAGAGATAATCCTAATGCTCCAAAAATTGAGAAGTTTCTAAATTAAATTCATGTGCATTCATGGGAAATGTGAATCAAGGAGATCAACTTGATAGAAAACTATTATTTTAGATTGGGGCTAGATGTTTGCTTAGTGGGGAATGGATTCATGTTTTGATTAATCGGGAGCCCACGAAAACGTTATTTCTTCTAGAGAAATTGCTAAATTGTGTTTGGTAACTAATCTTCATCCTAGACCATGTAAAGTGCATTAGTTGTTTAGAGATTTTTTCCAAGAGGTGAGGAACAATGTAAATTTGAAATTTAAAATTAGAGGTTTTTATGATATGAAGTGTGATGTGCTTCCAATAGATTATGATGATGTAATTCTTGATAGACCTTGAAATTTTGATAATGGTGCTTAGTTTTATGGAGCAAGAAATACGTGGAGTGTAATTAGATTTGATGGAATCCATGAGTTGAATCCCATGAAAGTTGAATAAGTGAGACAATAAAGCTTACTTAATCCTTCTAGGAGAGAGGGAATACATTAAGGAACATGAAATAGGTTTTGGTTTTTTTGTCATGAGAATAGTTACTACTAACCATGACAATGTACAGGTTGAACTTCATGTAGTTGTGTTAGGCTTGAAGGAAAACTTTCCCAAGGTGTTTAAGGGGAAATTGGATGGATTTCCATCAATGAGGAATGTATTTATTCCTGGTACTACCATTCCAAACAAGAAGGCTTACTTGATGGCACTAGATTAGTGGGCTAAATTGCAAAGGCAAGTAGAGGAGTTATTTGTAAATGGTTTTGTAAGGGAATCTATTCACCTTGTGCAATTCCAATGGTGCTAGTGCCAAAGAAGGACAACAATGAATAGAGGATGTGCATTGATTCTAGGATAGTGAATAGGATAATAGTGAGATATAGGTTTCCTATTTGAAGGATGAATGATATCCTTGATGTCATTACTAGTGCTAAAATTTTTAGCAAAATTTATTTAGAGAGTGGGAACCATCAAATTAGAACCAGGCTTAGTGATGAATGAAAGATATCTTTCAAAACATTAGATGGATTATTTAAGTGGTTAGTGATGCCATTGGGCTTAGGAATATGCCTTCTATATTCATGAGGTTGATGCATGATGTATTAAAGTACTTGCTTGGTAAGTGATGTATTGTTTTTTTTAATGATATTTTGGTATATAGCTCTAATGAGGAAGAGAACTTGGATTACTTAAGGATGCTATGTTTTAAGTTGGAGGAGGCATAGTTGGTGATCAATGTGAATAAAATTCATTTCTTCAAGAGGAAAATCACATCTTTGGGACATGTGATTTCTAAAAACCAAATTTGGATGAAAGCTACGAAGGTGAAGACTATTAGGGATTGGCCAACTCCCAAGACTATTAGGGATTGGCCAACTATTTCATTAACCCCTAAGAAATCTATCTTTGAGGTTAAGTCTAGAGGTATACTAGGTCATGTAATTTGTCAAGAAGGAATTACTATAGATAACACATAAATTCAAGAAGTACAAAATATTATGCATCCAAAAAATAAAAAATCCCTTAGATCTTTCTTGAAGAAATTTATCTTAGGATTCACTGAAATTACTAAACCTTTGATGCATATGCTCAAGCAAGATATTCTCCAAATTAGAAAAAAGCCTTAGTAGAAGTTAAAAGGGCTATTTAAGAAGCTCCATACTTGGTAAAACCAAAACTAAAGGAAGATTTTTGGTTATATGCTTTTGACTCACATGTTTCAATTGTTGTTGTTTTAACTCAAAGAGACAACAGTTGAGATGGATCAATTGGATTTTTTGGGTATTAGTTGAAAGGTTCTAAACTAAATTATTCTAAATTAGAGAAACAAGCTTTTGAAGTCATTAAATCACTTCAACATTTGAAATATTACTTGGAAAGCTCATTAGTTCATATTATGTTAATTGAGCCTACAGTTAAACAATTCTTGGCTCAAAATGAAATTAGGTTGAAAAGAAGGAAGTGGCTTATAAAGCTTCAAGGTTTTAAATTTTCATTAGAAGTATGAAAAACTATTAAAGGAATGGAATTAGTCAAGTTAATGACTAGAGAAAGTGAAATATGTGTGCTAAGGACTCATGAAGGAAATTGGTATAATGAAATTCTAGAATTTCTTAATCAAGAAAGGTTTTGAATAATTTAACTACAAGTCAGAAAA
>MNCI01035832.1:379238-403504 GCA_015680685.1 Gnetum montanum
CATATCTAATATACATAATAGAATAATAGTTATATATATACTTATATAAGAATAATATTTAATCATAATATATGTATATATATAAAATAAAAATATGTGTACGTAAGAGTGTTAGTTTAGATATTAAATTTAATTTATCATAAGTAATCATTAAGTATTATGTGTGTTAAGTATACTTTAGTGGGAGTGGATGTTTAAATAACCACATAGTGGAAAATGAAATTAAACAACCACATAACGGAGATTAAATTAGCCACTCATGTGGTGGTGGAAAATAAATAAGCCATTTGAGTGGGTAAATTAACCACCCATGTGGTGGTGGAAAATAAAAAGCCACATTTGAGTGGGAAAGTTGGTTATTTGAATGAGCCAGAATTCCAAACTTTTTTGCATTATATAACGAGTTGTGCTTTGCTTGAAAACACAACGTATTCCAATTTAGCATTTGAGAAAGGAAAAGCAAGTGAAGTGTTCTAGTTTAAGGGAGAAAGTGAGTTTGAGAAAGATGGTGGTGAGAAGACCTTTCATTTTGAATGTGACTAGCTGCTACCTAGACCATGTTATGAGAGCTTGTTGTAAGGCAACCACTTGTGGCACATCCACCGAAAGTCCATTCTTACTTTTGTGTGGATTTTAGAAATTTGAATGAAGCCTTTGAAAAAGATAAATATCCACTTCCTAGAATTAAAGGAATGTTGATCAAAGTATCAAGATGTCAGGTATATTCTTTCCTAGATGGTTTTTTTGGCTACAATTAGATTATGGTAGATAAGGGTGACAGACATAAAATAGCATTTATCACCTAGTGGGAAACTTTTGCTTACAAAAGAATGTCCTTGGATTATCAAAAGTAGAAGCTACTTTCCAACGATTAATGGATTTTGCTTTTAAAGGTTTAATAGATGAGTTCATTATGGTTTATTTCAATGATATTATTGTCTATTTAAAAAGGAAGAAAGATCATATTGACCACCTCCAACAAATTTTTGATAGATGTCATGAGTATGGTATTTCATTAAATCTTATGTATCTTTGGGGTTAAGCCTAAAAGTTTGCTAGGTCATGTAATTTGCCAAGAAGGAATTACTATAGATAACACATGAATTCAAGCAATACAAAATATTGAGCATAGAAAAAAAAAAAAAAAGTCTCTTAGTTCTTTCTTTGGAAGGATAAATTTTTTAAGAAATTTATCCTACAATTCATTGAAATTACTAAACCTTTGATGCATATTCTCAAGAAAGATATTCTAGTAAGGAAAACACTAGAATTAGAAAAAGCCTTAGCAAAAATAATAAGGGCTATTCAAAAAGCTCCATACTTGGTAAAACCAAAATTGAAGGAAGATTTTGGTTATATGCTTTTGCCTCACATGATCCAATTATTACTATTTTACCTCAAAGAGACAATGGGTTAGATGGACCAATTGGATTTTTTGGGTATTAGTTGAAAGGTTCTAAACTAAATTATTCTAAATTAGATAAATAAGCATTTAGTTATTAAAGCACTTCAACATTTCAAATATTACTTGGAAAGCCCATTGATTCATATTATGTTAATAGAGCCTGCAGTTAAACAATTCTTGGCTAAAAAAGAAATTGGGTTGAAAAGAGGGAAGTGACTTATAAAGGTTCAAGGTTTCAAATTTTTATTAGAAGTATGCAAAACTATTAAAGGAATGGGATTAGCCAAGTTAATGTTTAGAGAAAGTGAAATATGTTTGCTAAGGACTCATGAAGGAAATTGGTATGATGAAATTCTATAATTCCTTAATACAAGAAAGGTTTCGAATAATTTAACAGCAAGTTAGAAAATAGATTTCTTCAAAAAGACAAATAAATTTGTGATTAAATATGGAATTTATATAGAAATGACTTCAGAGGGACTTTCTTGGAATGTGTTCATGATGATCAAGTTAATCCCATTTTAGAAAAATTCCATGATCATGATAATCTATTTTATGAGTCTCCTAAGTCCACCATGCAACATATACTCTGCTATGATTTTTATTGGCCTAACATGTACCAAGATATTAGCTTGAAAATTAAAAAAATGTTATAAGTATTAAATTCATGGATTAAAAATAAAAAAGGCTAGAGCTCCCTTAAAATTGGTAATTGTTGATAGACCATTTCAACAATGGGGCTTAGATTTTATTGGTATAATTACTTCTTCAAGACCCAGACATAAGTTTATTCTCATAGGCACTGATTACTTTACTAAATGGTCTAAAGCAAAAGCTATAAGGAATAGTTTAGCATCAGATATAATTAAGTTCCTAGAAGATCATATTCTAAGTCACTTTGGTATGCCTGAAGTGTTGGTATTCGATAATGAACCTACTTTTCAATATGAAGAATTTTTAAGATGGGCATTGGAGAAATCCATTTTTCTACTCTCTTATGCTAATTATTATCCTTAAGGGAATGGCTTAGCTAGATCTACAAATAAAAAGATTATTTCCTATATTAAAAGGTCAATGGAGGGGAATCCAAGAAATTGGATTAATTACTTGCAATCTGCATTATGAAATGACTATATTAGATTTAAAAAGGCTATTGGGACATCAACTTAAAGTTGTGTTTATGGTTTGCCCGTAAGAGTTATGAATAAAATTTTAATATTGGCCTATGATTTTATAGAAAAGTATGGTAAAAAAATAGATAAGGATAGAAATTTCATGACCTTGCTTATTAAAAGAGAAGTTGAAATGGATAGAGCTAAGGATAATTTATTAAAAAATGCTTCTTAAGTTAAAATATGGTTTGATAGAAAGGCCTTGAAAAGAACTTTTAAATCTAGCGATCTTGTTTCATTATGGAATAAGAAAAATTTGAATAAAGTTTTAGTAAGATGGATGGGTTTGTTCTAGATTAAGAAATAATCATTCGAAGACACATACAAGTTATCCACATTAACTAGAATGGAATTGCAGCTTCCATATAATGTTTTACATATAAAAAATTACTTTGGACAACCTCCCACAACTTAAAATATATATATTAATAATATATACATATATATAATAGTATTATACAAAAATGATAAAATGATAATAATAACAATAATATTATGTATATATGATGGTAAGTAACCNTATGTATATATATATAATAAAAATATGTGTATGTAAGAGTGTTAATTTAGATGTTAAATTTAATTTATCACAAGTATTCATTACATATTATGTGTGTTAAGTACACTTTAGTAGGAGTGGATGTTTAAATAATCACATAGTGGAAAACAAAATTAAACAACTACATAATGGAGATTAAATTAATCAACCATGTGGTGGTGGAAAATAAATAAGCCACAGTTGAGTGGGAAAGTTGGTTATTTGAATGAGCGGAAATCCCAATTTTTTTTTTGCATTATCTAAAGAGTCGTGGTTTTCTTGAAAACACAATGTCTTCCAATTCAACATTTGAGAAAGGAAAAGCAAGTGAACTATTCTAGTTTAAGGTAGAAAGTGAGTTTGAGAAAGATGGTGATGAGAAGACCTTTCATTTTGTATGTGACTGGCTATTGCCTATGGCAACTGCTCATGGCTATTGCCCATGACATCATGAGAGCCTTTTTCAAGGCAAATGCTCATGGCACACCCACCAAATTTACGAAAGAGTTTTGATAGTTTACAAAGAGTTTTGATAGTTTAATAGGGGTGTCTTTACGAAATTTTTCATTGAGCTTAGAAGATTTGCACAATTTGTAATAGATAGATTGAATTGGAATAGCTTTATTTCAAAGTGTTTTCTTATGTTCAATTTATCTTGCTTAACTGTTTGAGATTTCACACAAATTTGCCTTTATTCTTCTCTTTTAAATTTTATTGAATCTTGCTCTATTTCTAGTTTTCTTGTGGATCTTTCTATACGGGAAAAATTAGGAGTATATTTTTGTAGAATTATGCTTAAGCATTTTAGTGAAATTTTATTTATTTCAAGCAACGTACTATAGGGACTATATAGACTAAGCAACTTGAAAAAATAGGAATCTTTAATGACTTGGAGTATTTGACAAGGTTAGCTGAATTTCTGTTATAATAGCCAATTATAGTTTCATACATAAGCCCAACCATTTCAACATTCATAATAGCAAACACAAATTTATGCTTAGTTCACTCTATTATCACTGAGTTTATTTGGAGGTATCTAGGCCTTGGTATTGCTAGAGGCTAGTAAGCATCTAAACTTAAGTTTGAAGGAATACCTTTGTTTTTTGTGATCCTAGTCATGAAATTGAAGGAAAACATTGGTGGTCCCAAATGATCACCAACAATAATATGTTAGAACTTGGTAATCTTAGTAGTTGATACTTGGTACACCTAGTAGTATACACTTGGTAATACATGTTAAAGATGTGTATGGAAAGTGGGAATGAATACTCTATGCTAGGATAATTAATTAATAAATTTGTTAATTAGTTAGTTAATTTAAACATTAAATCTTCATTCATTTAATCATTTAGCAAGTAGGAGAAAAATAATAAAAAGCATAAAAATAAATATCTTATGCCTAAACTACACTTAACCATATGTACATATTAACACAAGTGTGAATTGAGAAGATAATGACTCACAACTATGTAATTTACTATTTAGGAATATCAACCACTTAGGTAAATAAGTCCATGTAATTCAATTAGAACAAGTGTACACACTAATGATTCATATGTTTGGGCATAGGAAACATCCATTGCTCATCAATAATGAACAAAGTATGCTTAGATGTTTTTTTATTTACATCTTTTGGTACAACATGGGTTAGATGAACATGGGTTGTACTTTCTTCTGTGGTTACAACTAGAGTGTCATAAAAGATAATCTTTATCTTATCATTCAAATTTGTAATCTCCCTTTGAGCTAGTAAAATAGGGATTACCAAATTTGTTATTAGCTAAGCTAAATTGATAATTCCTTATTGCATAATTTCTTTTTTCTAATAGTGTTATAAGTCCAAATCCAAAATATCTAATATGACCTTCATGAAACCTAGCAAGTGTATGATGAAAATTGTACACTATAATTCTTTCCCATGTACACTTTAATCTCTAAGCTTGACCATAGAACAAAATCTTATGAATATCTCACTGAACATTTGTTTGATGATATGCATAATCCATTGAGTTATGGAAATTTTACACATGGATCTTAAAGACTCATCTTAATGTATAAATACTAATCCAAATATTTGCTTGAAGGTATAATAGACATGGATTTGATAGGAATGCTGGCACTAGAGCTTTAGAATTGATAGCTCATGCATCCAAAAATGATAGAT
This sequence comes from Gnetum montanum, assembly GCA_015680685.1. Taxonomy (NCBI): domain Eukaryota; kingdom Viridiplantae; phylum Streptophyta; class Gnetopsida; order Gnetales; family Gnetaceae; genus Gnetum; species Gnetum montanum. The sequence continues at coordinate 384,518 of MNCI01035832.1, forward strand.
AAACATTCTTATCTTAGGTAATAAAATAAGTGATTTCTTGATTGATAGGGAGATGGATAGACTTGCCCCAATAGAAGATTTTTCAACTATCATAAGTTCTAAAGTAGCAAATTCAAAATTCATGTAGCCCCCCATGTTAATCTTTTTCAAATATTCATCTACTTCTAAATTCATCACTAGTTGTAAACAGTTTGTGTTGTATGTTTATAATGATATTTAAGTAGGTTCACTCCTATTTTCTTCAACCGTAAAATTCCATAAATCTAGATATTATGAAAAATAATTCAAATTGCTTGAAAATAAGAGAACTATCTATCTTCTATTAATGTAACAAATTTTACAATTAGTGGTTTCACAGCTTACAAACATCCAAAACACTCACACACTCAAATGATATTAAGATCTTTCCCACAATCACAGGACTGAGATCCAAAACATCCAAAACATAATGATTATCATTAATGTAAGACACAATTGATTAAGATCTTTTCCACAATCGTAGGACTGAGATCCAAAGATACACAAGCACATAAGAGATACATAGGCCAAAGACACATAATTAATCATGAAGTTGCATACATACTTATACACTCTCATACACATTTTCTCTCATGCACTCACAGGCATCTCTCATGCATATCCTTTCAATTCGCATAACACATAATATGAAAAAAAAATTATTTATTGAAAGTCAAAGATAAAAAATATAGAAACCTTTCCTCAAGATCAACTTGAAGATTTCCAGTTGTTTCTATCTTTTCTCATCTTATCTCTACGTTTTCCTAACATGTAACTATCAATTTAGAAGTTTCCTTGGCTATACAGGTCATCTCTAAGCTTCAAAAGATATTTTACTATTAACTACAACATTCAAGTGAGACATCTCCTAGGTCTATATGATATCTCTTACAATAGTGAGACATCTCATCTAGGGTTGAAACATCTTCCATGAGATGTCTTCTACAAATTGGAACATCTTCCCTAAGACATCTCCAAAAAAAATAGGATGTCTTTCCAATTGTCAAGATGTCTACTCCACCTATGAGATGTCCCCTATACCAAGTTAGCTATCAGTTGAGACATCTTCCAAACATGTGAGACATCTCATGTTTCCTCTTAATTCTTAGCTAAGAGAACTCCTTTATCTCCAAGATGTTTCTACAACATCTAAAACCTACAAAAACTACTTGTAGTGATGAAGAAAGGAAATTGAAAGAGGTGTTCCTATACCAAGTATGCCCAAGATTAACCTCACCTCGCACTAGAGCTATCGATATCATCACAAATATTCCACTATTAGTAAGAATGATATTGAAATTTAACTTCTTTTATAGATTTATTGTAAGAACAAGTGAAGTTCTTTAAGGATTACTTTGAAATAGGATCAAAATAATTTTTGCATTCTTATAAATACAAACTCTTTTAATTCACTCAAAAACCCTTGCTCAAGATTGCACAAATCCTTCTTGAATCACAAATTGGAAATTTCAACCTTTATATATTAAGCATTTATGGTTTCTTGTAGTGATGTCATGTAATTAATGTTTATGTTGGTAACATTTTATAACATAGTGAATTATTACAAAGTATTTTCTTCTTTTATTTCCTTTTCTTGTTAATCTAGGATTACAAAATTTTGAGTTAAGTTATAATGTAACTTAACTTATTTCTTCTAATTGTTACAAGAGATTGGTTTAGAATTACAAAACTAAGGAAAATAGGGCTTTGGGTTTTTGTTCCATTTAGGCTTAGGGAACTAAGGCTTATTCATAGATATTTGATGATGATTATATGATTTTTGAATTTTCCCATGGCTTTTGGCTCCCTAAGATCTTTCCTCATCATAGCTTATGTTGAACCCATCTTCTTTTAGACATTATATGACTACATCCATCTTGCCTTTAATTAGTATGAGTATGTAGATAATATACTTAATATGATGCTTGATTGGATGATTCCCATTGATGATTCTTTAATTTTTTGATGTTGTATAAATATTCAACATTTTCTCTAGTTCATTTATAAAAGCTTTATTTGCTCACAAACACACTCCATGTTCTTTAAATCTACCAACTTTGTAATCTTAACTCTCTTAACTCAAGATCTTTGGTGGACCTTTTATATCTTATTCCATAATCCTTTACCTTATTATAGAACATTTGAATTGTTAACTATTATATGTTATTTTCTTTTGCTTATGATTTCATTGTACTTAATCAACATATCATTTCATCCATGATATTTGTAACTATCATTCTATTCCTTGTTGACTCATAACTAATGGATCTTATGGAAAACATTGAATGCTCTGATATCTTGTTGGATTTGGATAATTAGAGTTTTTTTATAATAAAACTTGACATGTCATATATCATCTTACAAAATTCATAACTCTTATGGATATGTATAATTCTCTTAATCACTTTCTTGGAAATCTTTACATTTATCTTTGGACCTACTTGTAATTTGGCTAGTTCATTAGAAAATTAGCTTATCTTATATTTATTAGTCACTATCTTGATTCTCTAGGTATTAAAAAATACCTTTTTCATAATCTTTTATCTTCTTCTCTTCTATTTTTTTTCCTTCTTCATCGTAACCTTCCAAATGATCTTCTCTTGTTATTTAAGAAACTAGACTTGGCTATGGATGGTATAACTTGGATACTCTCTTCATCTTTAAGAAATTGGATCCTATGCTACAAGGATTACTCTTGTCTCTTTTCTTCATCCTATGCTTCAAGTCACTTCTTTAACATTTTGGTTTTGGTACTTGGATTCTTATTACAAACTTTGTGTTTCGTAACATTTGCTTTAAATATCTAAGTTGTTAATTTCTTTGGTTTCTTTAATCACATACATCATGTTGTGAATTATTCCTTGGTACTTTTATCTTTATTAATTCATTAATTCTTCTTTAGTTCAGCATCTTGGCATACATTTATCACTTGGATGTTGGTTAATGAGTTTTAGGGTACTATTCCCAAGTTACGAGTCATGTCTCTTCATTATGAATTAATTAGCAATGATTACAAATAGTTTTAAAGTATTATTAAACTAATGATTGTACATTAAGTTAAGAATATATTCTTAAAAAATGTATCAAAATTACATCAAACAATGCCATGATGCTAAGATAAGATGAATGAAATTTCAAATGAGAGACAAGGTTCTTTACTAGAATCCCACTCATGTACCTTAATGTACAAAATTTTAAACACCCTGAGAAGGATCATATATCATACATTCTACCTTCAAATTTGGTACCATGAAAATATACCATCCTAATTATCCATAAAAGCTTATATTAGTCAACATGCAATAAGTAAAACTATTCAAGGATTCTCATGTAGCCATGCACACCATAGATACCTCCATCACATCTAAGGTCCATTCCATTTTTCATATCTCCATATGGTTGGAAAGATAATCATCCTAATTAATCACTTGTAAGGACATATTTTTACACCTTTTTGTTTTACAATGGTTTTTTTAAAAAATTTTTTTCTTATAAATTTCTCCTTTTCTTTGAGTCATTTTTGTTGTGCTTTGGACTTTATACTTTGTATTTTCTTTAAGACATATTATCAATGTTTAATAAAATTTGTCACTTTTTGTACAAATTTCAACTTCATTGTTTGGTTTATGCTCTATACTATCAAGGTATTATGTTAATAATTATGTAAATTAATGATACCATATCATCCACACCTTCAATCTCTATAAATAAAATGTTTTTATCATGAAATTAATGTGGTTCTTCTCATATGAAAAGAAAATTAATTCATGATCAGTATGTCTAAAAGTAATGGAAAATGATCAAAAGGAAATGGAAAAACAAATGTGACATCAATGGGATTTGTTGATTTGTTGGGTTTCCCTATGGATCCTACTTCTCCATGTGGATATACCATTACTCATGTTTTTATTTTAATAGAGGCATGATATCTAATAAAGTTGTTACCTTACTATGTCACTGGAAAGACATGTTGCCCATGATTGAAGGTATTTATCTAGTAAGGATACCACAATAATTAATTAATTCCCATATGAAAAATATTCTTGGGATACCACTGGAAAGACATGTTACTCATTAATGAAGATACACCAATTATGGGATTAGCATTAGCTATGGAACTAAAAAGATATGCATCCATACCTAAAGGTACCCATCTAACTAATGGCTAAGAGTCCTAAAACTTAATGTTATAAGGAATAAATTAATTAATTAACTATTTCCATATTTCATTTTATTAAGTAATGGCATTTTCATATAGTTGTGGTTGATCTCATGGTAAGTTCAAGATGATACAATGAAATGTCACTGGCAAAGTTATGAACTTAGTTTGTAACTTGGACAAATAGATATGATTCTCATTTTAATCATGACTAACACAAGAACTTATTATGAAAATGCTAAGATACCTCATATTTCAATAACTATAATCTCTTCTTATTTCATTATTTACCTCATTATTACATGTGATTATATGCCTAATGGTTTCGATTAGTATAGTTTAGGATCATGAATACAATAGTTGTGTTAGTATGAAATATATATATGATTGATATTCAATCTCTAATGTGCTGATGAATACTTTGTGAGATGGTTATAGAAGAGAAATTAAGGTACAAGACCACTTTTTGAAGAATCCCATTATTTAACTCTTGGACATCTAGTATATAAACCACCTCCACATGTACAAGCCATTTAAGCATAGTTCCATTAATAAATTTTAGCATCATTATGTTCATTTTCTCTATTTTTCATAAGATATGTGTTAACAATCACATCTCCTATGAATTATACTTCCTTCACACTTGATGATAATGTTCTCATGTTTAGATCTTTCTTTTGACTCTCATTTGATCCTAAGTTTGCCTTGAGATTCATAGGACATTCATAGAAAAATCAAAGAAAATCATCTACAAAGTCCTCATCAATACCATCACCTATGATAGTGAAGCCTTGTCGATGTATCAACATCAATGTAGCATAAAAAACTATACATGGTTATGTGCTTGGGCTAATTTTTACTCATTTTTCTCATTTTGTGATGGGAGGTTTTGCAATCCAAAGAGTCCATACCTTCCAAGCATGATATCTCACAAACTAGATACCTAATTCATGCCATTCAAAAAATTTTGAGCTTCTCAAGTTAATATCTACATTATAGGGGCAAGAAATCTATGATTTTAAACACTTATATAACCTTATATTTTGAATGGCCAAGGTAGTTAACACTAAGAAATGACAAAAATAATGATAAATTAAAAACAATTAGCTACCTTAGGGTCTCCAAGGTAATAGAATGACTTATGGGTGTTAATGTTAACTTTTATGAAATTAGCCCAAAATCATAAGACAATCAAAGTTAATAATGCCTTAAGATAATGACTAAGACTAGTGATCAACTATTTATGTGATTGCAGATGGTACTTAAAAGAGATCTCCAAGTGGATGGTCCATCCCAAAGAAGTGAAATGTAACCAAGAGAAAGATGTAGACAAGGGTCTGAACAACCACAACATGAACTAGAGGCCACACATGCAACTGAGCCCCTCAAGGAAGAGCATGAAGTAGATCTATCATATAGATTCCTACTATAGAAATAGGATAATCTATAAAGGATTAAATATCTTAACATAGGTAATGTTTAGAAGTCACATTAATAGAGGCTTGTCTAGAGAAGATCAGAATGAAAGAAATTCATATTTCCATCCTATAGAAACTAAGCTTTGGATCCTTCTTAGAGTTCCCTCCTTAAGAGATCCATGAATAATTGCAAGTATGACCATTTTGGCCTATCATATCTACTAATGGAAAGTTGTACATTGGCAAGATGTTTCTTTTCTAAAACAAGGGTCAAGAAGATGAAATTCTCAAGATCAAACATATCACTATTTCTTATTTAATGTAGGCCATTGCAAAGGCTCTAGGTCTCCCAAATGTGGAACCCAAGGTAGCAAAGATGTTTACACAATTTGGTGCTAAGAGCAAAAAGGATGGGATTCAAAGGTATTATGGTGTTGATACAAAGGAGTACAATATACTTACCCATGCAAAAATAATCTATTTTAAGATTGTAGTATACTACCTAAATCCCATAGTACACCCAAGCAAGGTCACATTCTTCTTTATCCAAGCATGTGTAGAACATAGTAAGAGGCTCCTTGTTAACCTACACCATCTCATATTTCTTGAGATCAAGAAGTCCTTTAAGTAGATTGAGAAAGGTAGGAAGACATTCCCCTTTTCAAGCCTCATTAGAATACAATAAAAAAGAGAAGGGATTACTTACTATACCAATGATACTCTTTAAGGAGCCACCATAGCATCATGGTAAGACATGATTACAATGAATACATGTTTAAAGCTTCAAGAAAAAATGCCACCTTTGTTGACCAATGAAATAGCAAGTGTAGAAGAATAAAAAATAAAAAATTGAAGAGAATTTCAATAAGTACCTAGTGGTAGATCCATAAATTATCATTCTTCTATGAGCCACTTGAATGAAGTCACTTAGATTGTAAGCTAGTAGTAGAATGATCTTTCTAATCCATTCTCCACATGAAAAAGGTAGATCACTATTCAAGTGAACCCTACCACAAGGGAAGTTTCAGTATCCCTTCTAATAGAAAAAATGCCAAAAATCTCAGGCAATACTGTAGCTTTCTCTATGATACCAAAAGAGGGGGATAGAGCCAACGTAATGATCATATCACATAAGGAATAGGAGACAACTACAAAGGTGTTGGTAGATAGGATTGAGGAAATACTGAAGGTTTCTAATACTAGACTTTGTTATTATGGCAAACATTCAAATATCTATAGGAACAAGATTAAAGGGTAAGAGTATAATGTAGCATAAGCAAGTGTTAAAAATATTGATGGACACTAAACAAATAATTCCAAATGTCTTTGACATCTTGGAAGATATAACATCAACCTAGTCTACACCAATTAAGACAAGGGGCATTCTCATAACTATAGTAATTCAGCATTAGGAAGCCACATTACTAAATTATTAGATAACTAAATCTACCCAACTAAGAGTCTACATTTTTGATCTCTCTCTTCTCCAATCTAGTTTAACTAGAGATGAGACCTTTAAAAAATTCAAGGCCAAACAAAAACTTAATATTGAGAAGAAAATGTCCACTTGTGATGAATATTTTAGAAAGAAAATGTTAAATGAAGTGAAGAAGAATCTTACTTAGATGTGCAAAGAGAAAAAAGATCTATCCATAGAGAATAAAAGGATGTTTAAGGTTAAGGAGAAAAAGGAACAATTATAAGAATACCTTAAGAACTAGCAAGCGTAGTGATGAGTCATGTTTTTCTTGGCCTTGACATCGGAGCCTTGACATTAGAGCCTTATATTAGTGTCCTAATGTTGAAGCCTTGACGTTGGGTACTCAACGTCGCATACGCGATGTTGGAGCCAAGATGTAATGTTAGATACTTGACATTGTAGGTAAACTCTAGTCTATAAATATAGGGCTCGAGCTCATGATTTCCATATAGTTTTTTCAATTAGAGTAGCAGAGCTCTTGTAATTTTTTTTCTCTAGAGTTAGAATATTTTTTGAGTGTTCATAGAAGGAGTCTAAAGTGTGTATGGTTCTTTGTTTAAGCACTGATGTACCTAAGTGTAGTAGTGTGATGAGAATAAAACAAACTCTTTTGACAATCCTTGTAGCACTAAGAATAGATTAATATTTTCTTTAATGCATTTTACTTTCTTGCTTTTTACTTTAATGCATTTAAATTAAGCGATTTATTTCCAATTGTTAATGAACACAAGCACGATCACTTCGAGCATTCATATAGTACTTGGTAACTTGGCAACACTTAATGTTTGGTAGCCTAGCAGTGCTATATGTGTTTAGGAAAGTGGGATGGTTACTTGTGTTAGGCTAGTTTAGATCTTGTTTTACATCATTTATTAGTTTAATTAATTTATCTCTTTATTGTCATCAAAAGTAGCATAGAAATTAGACCACATCATATGCCTCACTTTGGACTAAACCATATGTAATAAAGATACCACTAGTCCAAGTGGGAAGACAACAAACTGTGATCAGAGCATAACGATCTTGATGCCACAACTAGTCCCATCCATGGAATTCGATCGGATTGTGTGTGAATGCTTGTGATTCGTATGATTGAGCATAGGGGTACCTTGCTACTCATCATTGGTGCCGTTGCCAGGGATGGTGCTAGTTATCTAGATTAGTTATATTATACACGATCACTGTAAAGGTATTAACATTATCACACACATTATCAAACAAAACCATGTATTCTTCACAAAAGACCAATAATGCATTATATGATGAGAACACTCGTAAGAGAAATGATAGGATATGTACTAAAGAGAATTATAGTGAACAACCTCAAGTAGGTGTTTTCTATGCTCATTTAGATCCTTACTTCACTCAAAGACTACATTCAACTGGTGTAGACAATCCTAGAGGAGATGGAGTAAGTCCTAGATTAGGGAGGGCCTCAAGGCCTAGTACCTTCACTAAACATAGACAAGATAAATCAAGAGATCATGGGAAGAACTATAGAAGCCACGGCAATTCTTCTAGTTCCTTATCTTCCTATTCCTCTTCAACATCTAGTTTTGACGAAGATAAACATAGGTATAAAGATAGATCTCCACTACGGGGTCAAGGCAAAGATAAAATCAAACCCAAGTGTGAAATCAAGGACATCCAAATGATCATAGGCAAGATCATCATAATCGAACAAATAGAAATAGAAATTTTCATCACAACATGTTTGATGATGATGAACCTTTCTTGGCTACTAAGAGCTTGATGGAGATCAAGAAGGTAGTTAAGATACCTCATAGGCATCGCATGGATAGTCGCTTACCTAGGCTTGATATTAATAATATTCCTAAGTTTGTGGGAGGATATGATTCCGATCTACAACATAATCTACAAGCCTTCCATAATGCCTATGCCTTATACAATGTTAAAAGTGGGTGGAAAAAGCTTAAGCTCTTTCCTAGGACACTTATTGAAAAAGCTAAAAGTTGGTATAGATCATTGGAACCAAGTTTCATTCACTAGTGGTTCACAATGTTGAAACTTTTCAACAAAAACTATGAAACCTATGTCAGAGTGTCCAACTTAAGAAAAGAAATCCAAGAGTGGAAGCAAGAAATCATGAACCCTTGGAAGTGGCCTTGAAAAGATACTATTCACTACTACATAGATGCTGAGGTCATGGTTTCTCCAAAGAAGAGAAACTTTATCACATCATAGATGGGCTTCATAATGAAACAAGGGAGACCCTTGGGATGTATGCTCTAGGTCAATTACATGAGCTACTAACCCATCAGATTCAAGAGTTAATCAAGTGTGTGGCAAAAGAAGAAGGAGAGCTATATAGACGAGAGAATGTAGAGGAAAATAACTGGGACCCAACTCTTCAAAAGAAAAGGGTCCATTATCTATGCTGAGGAAAAAGAGGTAGCTCTCAATGAGGTGATTTTACAACGGACCTTGCCAATACAAAATTCTATCATTGAGATTAAGGAAAAGTTGGATAAGATGTAGGAATTAATGAATGAGAAAGGTAAAACTTGCGAAGAAATCATAGAGGAGAGAGTAGCACAAAATGAATCAAGTGATCACAACAAAAGAAGGAAAAAGAACCAAGAAACTACTAGGAACACTTTTTGGCAAGAAGGGGAAATGGCTGTAGAGAAGAGGCTATAGACTCAACCACCAAAGAGGATGGTGGATGTGACATTTGCCTATATGACCATCCAAAGGGCCATTGCCCAATCTTGTTGCATCTACATGAGTATTGGGTAGGGGCATTAAATCTAAAGTTTTTACAAAGGTACATGACTAGGAGATTTCCTTTTCTGCATAGTAATTTTAGACAACCCCAAAACCAACTATATTATCCTAGGGGGACTTATTACTAGCCTCAATACTAGCATTAACTATGGTGGCAATAGCCATAGTTTTGGGGGAGGCCACCACCAAACCAATCCTATTCTTCCTACCAATTGAACCCACATGGATATTATGTTCAACACTTTGTTTTCTTGACTGGTTCTACTCCTCTACCTCAAATAACTACTACCACTCTCCCAAATATCAACATCCCACAACATCTTATATGAGGTCACCACCTCACACCTCTCATCCTTTGGCATATACCTAATATTCTCATACTCACATGCCACTACTAGTAACACAAGAAGGTTTGACACCACAATATCAACAAAAAAATGCCACTTGTGTTGTAAATGTGCATAGACATGTTGATACAAGTGGGCCTCAACCGCAATGTAGGAAATGTCCCTTCTGGAGGTAAGGCCATAAGCCAAAACAAACCACACATGGACCCACCACATCATCTAAGCTAGCACAATGCCAATCTGGTGCAATGTCTTCCTTTTCACAACCAACGTCCTCTAACCCTACGCAAAAGCCAACAACCATCACCACTCCAATATAAGACATAGATGATGAACATATAGTTGTAGAAAGATAGCAGAATCCATCCATCAATGTTAATAGTAAAGGGTGCAATTGTGGGCCAGAAATTCAAAATATTAACACAACCCACAACAAATTTGAGGAACAAGTGTGTGAAGAAAGACTAGTCTATGTAGTAGCCACTAAACCAAAAGACACCCAATGGCTTGAAAATGAGATTTCAAGATTGTTTTAAAGATGCATGGATACAATGGATCTGCTTATTAGTTCTATACTTAAGAAAATGGACCACATAAAGGACTTAGATGTAGATATCTTTCAGAACTAATAAGTATTTTCAACCTATTTTTTGTTTTACACATTCTTTATTTTACATTTTTTTATGTTATTAATCTTTTCTATTTTTTGTTTTATACCAATATTAGTACATTTGCTATTTCTTGGATATTTTACACTTTCTTTTATATTTTCTCTTATTTGGTGTGATTTTCTAAATTTTTGTTAATAAGTGTCAGGTACATTGGTAATGTGTTGCTTGATGGCGGTATGTACTACTTTTTTTATGTGATTGTTAGTGTCTGGTTTCTAGCTTTGAATTTCATTTCGTTACGGATGCTTAGGACATGGTTTCTTTTTCATGCAATAGGCAGTGAGTCCACAACATCCACCCATCCACAAACTCTATGGTTTTCCTTGTTTTGGAAATGTGGAATTCCTTTTTCATTAATAAAACTTTAATAAATTTGTGACTTTGGTAGTTTCCAGAATTGGGAAGGATTTAAAGGTTTGAATAGGGTGTGGCTTCAAGGGGATTCAGTATTCTTTGTGCCTTTCTGTTTACCTAGGTGCATGTGTGTTTTCATGAATTTCTTATTATTCTGTGTCCATCAATAAAAGGAAGTTAAATAAGTCCTTGCATGGTGTGGTTCTCATAAAACAAATGATGAGGATTCAAAGCACATCCCTTAGACATAATAAATAGGCTACAAGCACTAGTTATGGGACTAGAAAGACATGTACCCATGCTTGAAGGTCCCCTCTAACTAAGGTCCTTCCTTACTTCCTACTTATTTTTTCTTCTCTAATAAGGAATGGTGGTTATTCTGTGGGAGTGCTCTTATGTCTTAATGGATATACTAGTATTAGAATGTTGATGTGAAGTCATTGAACATGGTTGATTTTGGTTTGGACTAAGGATGGATCTTATTAAGTCATTTAACCACAAAATCCATAAGGGACTTCATGTGACCTTAATCAAGAACTCCATTCCACTCTCTCTCATCCATCTATGCTTTCTATGTTTCACCTCACTACTAGTTTTATGTTTTTAATTCAATGTCTTAGTTTGATGTGTTGGAATTTTTAGTTGGTTACTTCTGGGTTTTTGTACTTAGCCTTCTAGGTTTTTGAAGTTATGTAAGGGCATAAAAGGCCTATGCCTACTTTGGGGAGGACCCACTTGCATATCTTTTGGTTGGGTTAGTTAAGTTCTTTACCCTTAGATACTCTTACAATCAAATCCTTTTGTTTACCCCATTAATGACATCCAATTGTGCACATCTTCACAACATTTTTTAGTGAACTTTCCTTTTTATTATTGTGAATTCTTACGTCCTCTTAAAATATTTTCTTGTGTCAAAATTTTTCAAATTTAATGGACCACTTATCCATTTGACCGTATTTGTTAGCCTTCCTACTAACACTACTAAAGGAATCAATCTACCATAATCACAACCTCGCTGAATGTAACCACCAAAGAGACAAGCTATTTAACAACTATGTGTTACACCTTACATACTAATTCACGATTCTGTTGTGATTGCAGTGGGAAGTATGGACTAGAAGCACTGCTAAGGATGATGCAGTAGTGCTACACAATGAGGACCATTCATTCTCGTTGGATCTCTTCTCTCTCCCTCTCTCATTTTTCTACTACCAAGGGGTGTTAGAGGTTAGTGTTATTCAGGGCATTCACTTCTCTTATCATGAACACCCCATTTTGTAAAAATTGTAATTTTGTACACTTGGGCACTCAGAGTTTTTTTGTTTTATCTGAGTTAGTTTATAATGTTAATCAATAATCCCATACCTATCCAGTATATTTTGTAAGGAACTTATTCCACATTTTGTTTAACTTGAGGGCAAGTTTTCATTTAGTCATGGGGGTATGATGAGTCATGTTTTTCCTGGCCTTGATGTTAGAGCCTTCATGTCAAAGCCTTAACATCATAGCCTTGACATCAGTGCCTTGATGTCAGAGCCCTAACGTTGGGTACCTAATGTCACGTACGTGACATCAGAGCTAGGATGCGATGTTAGATATCTGATGTTGCATGGTAAACTCCAATCTATAAATATAGGGCACAAGCTCATGCTTTCCATATAGTTGTTTTAGTCAAAGTAGTAGAGCTCTTGTAGTTTGTTTTCTCTAGAGTTAGAATATTTTCTAAGTGCCCGCAGAAGGAGTCTAAAGTGTGTATGGTTCTTTGTTCGAGCACTGATGTACTTGAGTGTTGTAGTGTGATGAGAATAAAATGAACTCTTTTGACAATCCTTGCATCCTTAAGAATAGATTAATATTTTCTTTAATGCATTTTAATTTCTTGCTTTCTACTTTAATGCATTTGAATTAAGTGATTTATTTCTAGTTGTTAATGAACACGAGCACGACCACTTTGAGCATTGATATAGTACTTGGTAACCCAACAACACTTAACATTTGGTAGCCCAACAGTGCTATATGTGTTCAGGAAAGTGAGGTGGTTACTTGTGTTAGGTTAGTTTAGATCTTTTTTTACATCATTTATTAGTTTAATTAATTTATCTCTTTATTGTCATTAGGAGTAGCGTAGAAATTAGACCACATCGTATGCCTCACTTTGGACTAAATCATACATGATAAAGATACCACTAGTCCAAGTGGGAAGACAGTGAACTGTGATCAGAGCATAATGATCTTGATGCCACAACTATTTTGATCCATGAAATTCGATCGAATCATGTGTGAACACTTGTGATTCATATGGTTGAGCATAGGGGTACCTTGCCACTCATTAAGTTGTTAGCAAAATTGAATGTAGGCATGAAGTGATTGGTAGCTAAAAATCAAAATTTCTCCATGGAAAGGTTGTAGGAAATTTGTTAAGATTTAGCCATTAATATTGATGCCTAGAAGAATAAGTTCCTAAAGTACAAAAAGCTCATGAATTTTTATAGGAACTAGGTGAGCATGTAGAATGATAAAAGAAAAAATAAATTAGATTAGTCAAAGCTAAGATGAATGAAGCCCTCTAGCATCTCTAAGATTGTTATGTCCTCATTTCCAAATGATGCTAATGAAGATGGTGTCTCTTCATAACAAGTATTATTGTTATCTTAACAAGACCCAAAAAGGGTAGTTGTAATTGAGACCCAAAAGGATGTGTTGTAATAATGGACATGTCTCTTGAGATAACCTTTGGAGGTTTGACCTAAGGCATTTATACCCAGGCTTAGAGGTCATGCTAGGCATGGAGTGGTGGAGCTAGTAAGGCAAGTTACAAGAGTTGGGTGAAGTGTGATGAGTGGCGAGGTACCCCTACACTCAACCATATGAAACGAGCATAGCACGTGCGCTCTGGTCGAACTCTGTAGACTAAATGCCTACACGCCCCATGGAACACTTGGGGTTAATCATTTTTTGTCTTCCTAGACTTACTTGTGGTTGTCATGGTGTATGGTTAAGTAAGTTTGAGGTATATGATTTTTACGATATTTTATGTATTTTTTCTTCTATGCTATTGAGGCGAAGGGTTGAGAAACTAGCTAACTCTAACTAATGACCTAAGCCTAAATTAACTAGTGTTAGCATCCATTCCCACTTACCGTACACACCCTAAACCTATGCAACTATGGCTACCAAACGCTAATCGTTACTAGGATTACCACACGTAACGCACGTGCTTGAAGTGGTCGTACTGAGGCACTTAACTAGCCTAAGCGTAATGAACAACCGATTCCTTGACTAGCTATACACATTTGTAAATGCTCATAATCAAGTCATACTCATTCCGCATTCTAGGAGATAAGGGTGAGAGAATCTAATCGTGATGAGTAGCTGATTCCTTGATTAGCCGTACACATTTGTCAATGCTCGTAATCAAGTCGTACTCATGCCACGCTAATGCAGGTAATAAATAACATGTAAGAAATAACAGGTAATAAAATCCTATTCCATGCACAGCAAGGTTTATCCACAAAGCTTGTCTTTATTGCCATACACAACTTGCGTTCAGGTACAAAGTTACTTGAATAAAGATCCATTCACTTAGGGACTCCTACTGTGGGCACATGGAAAATATTCTATCTCTGGAGTGATCAATTTGCCAGAGTTTCCCTACTTCTAGCTTAGGATGGAAAATAAGGGGAGTGTCGCCTCTTATTTATAGATATGGCAGCGGACCACGATATCGCGTACGTGACATCGCAGGAGACGACGCGATATCATAGAGGCTGCGATATCGTGGCTCATCATACCCCCATGACTGAATGAAAACTCGTCCTTGAGTTCCTTACAATAATATCGGGAAGGTATGGAATTATTGAGGGGAATGGAACTAATGGAATGACATGTGAAAGGATTATCATTACAAGACTTGACAAAATTGGTGTTCATGATAACAAGGGTGAACACCTTATTACAATGACATCAGGCCTTTGTTGATAGCTGGAAAAGAGAGAGAGAAAGAAGTGAGCATTGGGGTCCATCTCCTCGTTGTATTTAGTCAGCGTGGGTAAGGAAACACCCTTAGGTAGTGTTAGAGGTGGAACCGAAGAGTTGATAGGGTCATCGTGATAGAAGTCCACTACATTAAGCTCTCCGTCAGTGCTTGTTTTGAGGCGTTTAACCTTGTCAGTTAGTTCCTGCATTAGCTTTTTGGCATTAGCCTAGTCTTGAGCACTAGGTGAGATAGTAGGTTGATGATGTTGTAAAGTATACAGGTTAGATTGTTGGACAGTGGGCTGGAAGGAAGAAAGTTGTGTGGTTGGAGGTTGTGCTTGCAAAACATTCATGGTGGGTGGTACCAGGGATGATACATTGTAGCTAAGGGATTGTTGTTATTGTTGTGGTTGTACTTGAGGGATGTTAGTGGGTAGAATTGTGTGAGGCAATATGTTATAGTGAGGGGGTTGATGTGGTTAAGCACTAATCGTAGCCCATTGGCCAGTCACTCTTTGTGTAGGGACACTGTGAACTTGTTGAGTTACAGTGGTGAAAGGGGCTCCTTGGGTTTGGATCCGCAGTATATAATGAGCGGATGTAGAAGCCGGTATCACATGCGGCATCCCGATCACTCTGGGCGGGAAGGTTACTCCTACATTATTTTGAGGAGGTTGTATTTGTGAGAATGGGGATACTGTTGCAATGGGGGGAATAGCAAGGGGAAGTGTGTTGAGTTGCGTATTGGTTATAGGAGGAGTAGGGATAAGCGTGGATGGTTCCTATTGAGGTATATGTGCTTGGGTGATTTTAAATGGCTGGAGGGATGTAGCTTCCCCTGTGAATGGGTGAAACAACGGGTTTGCATAGGTTTGTGGGTTGAGGGTATGGTACAAATCTTCATGCTCGGACTGAGCTGCAAAGTCATCCTCCTCTTCCAATTGAGGATTTGCCATAGACTAGTCTAGAGACTGACTCCTTAGTAGGAGGAGCTATGAGATGAGCTTAGAGTAGTGCTCTGGGAGAGGGATGATATCATACGGGGAAGGGATGAACTCATGTCCTCCCCTATGAAAAAATTCGTATTGTCTCTTAACCTCCATTTCGGTTTGATCCACGGCTAGGCCAGCTTGTATTTTTACGCATATGAAATTGTATTGCTCCTAGGTTATGATGTTAAATGATGGGTTCCTCCCTTGCAGTCTAAGAGATCGGCGAGGCCCTACCGTGGGTCGTACTACAGGTTGTTGAATGGCCATGGGGCCTACGATATCTGTGATGGGCTTGGTTGAAGCGTTGGGGTTCGTAGTGTTCATGATGAAACGGTTGTGAATATAACACGGTGGAAGGGATATGAAACTGGTATACTTATCAGAGCATACACCTAAGTTCGCAGCGTACAGCGTATAGATTGGATCTCAGCGTATAGGCTTCAGCGACCAGTGTACAGAAACAATGTACAACGTACAAGTAGGCTGAGTAGTGTGTAGACAGGGTCTACGGCGTATAACGTACAGGTAGGCTGAGTAGCGTGTAGATAGGGTCTACAGCATACAGCGTATACTGAGCAGCATGTAGAAAGGGTCTACAACGTACAACGTACAGGTATACTAAGTAGCGTGTAGACAGGGTCTACAGCGTACAGCGTATACTAAGCAGTGTGTAGATAGGGTCTACAGTGTACATTGTATAGGTAGGCTGAGCAGCGTGTAGATAGGATCTACAGTGTATAGCGTATAGGTAGGCTGAGCAGTGTGTAGACAGAGTCTACAGTGGACAACGTAGACTGAGTAGTGTGTAGACGCTGGGAATTCTATAGAACGGGGTATAGATTCGGGAATTTTAGAGCTAGGTTTGGTGTTGGCGTGATGTGAATTTGGGAGGACCAGGGTATGAGATCAAAGTAAGTTTAAACAGTTTTAGGCCCTCCTTCTAGCGTCATTTTCTGTACTATTTGAAATTGTCGGTCTCTGACTGGAATGAAACAGAAACTAAGAGATCCCCGGACAAGCACAGAAGACCCTAACTTCACTTGAGGGCAAGCTGGAACGGATGAAGGTAGAGTACCTTGGGTGGTCCGCACGTGGATCAAACAAGGATTTCCCCAATGTATGCCAATATGCAATACGCTGGGTTATGCATACATAGTGTAATAAACGTGAATCGGAATATAAGCGTGCAAGGAAACAAACACAAAAATAAACAAGAATAGGTGAAAACTGTAACAGATCTTGACTGGAAATAAAACAACTTTATTGCAAAAATAATGTAGATTACAGTGCACCGGTTTGAACACAGTTGTGGATCTGACACAAGGCGGACGAAGAGCCCCGGTGGATGCGGAGGGATGATGGTGTGCCAGTTTGAACTGCAGGCATAGCGTGAAGGCTGTATGCTCAGCATGCAAGGTTGAAGTCCAGCGTATAGGATGCAGGGTTCTGTATTTTCTCAGTGTGGGTTGCTCGAATTTTTGCCAAGATGCCTCCAATTTTTCCCCACTGATCTGGTCAAAAATCAAGGTTTTTATATAAGTTTAGATGTTAGACTCATATTTGAGATGGGATGATTGGCTGTAAAGTGCTGGACTCTCGAGTCAGGTGACATGTGACGCATTGACCGAGTGCAAAAGAATGAAATTTTACAAGTGTGCAGTGTGCTGCACGCCAGCGTATACTACTGTACGCCAATGTATACACGCTGGGCATGTGAACTCGGCGTACAGACTTGACTAAAACAAAAGAAGTCATTCAGCCCTCGGATTTGAATTCAGATGTCATGAGAATGCTGCCTATGGATGTTTAGCTTAGTTGACCTTGATCTGACATGGTTCTGGAGAGCTTTGATTGGTATGCGTTGTGCTACACACTGGGCGTACACATTATACATACTGGGCATATACATTGGGCGTACACGCTGTTCATACATGCTGGGCGTATACGCTGCTCGTACAAGCTGGGTGTGCAGGATGTACATGCTTAGTGTATGAACTCCAAAGTGCATGATGTCAAGACTAAAATTTGACTTTCTGGAGCCCATGATGACACCTGATAATTGCTTTGTTTCTGTGAGTTGGTGCCTTGTACAAAATCTTGCTCTGAAGTGCCGTTTCCATGTCGTCTTTGGAATCGCATGCTGGGCGTACATGTCAGTCGTACGTGCTGAGCGTACATGTGAGGCGTGCACGCTGGGCATGTACGCTGGGCGTGTACACTGCATACTGCATACTTAGTGAGAACCAAGTATCTTAAGCTTCGAAGTTGCCCTGTTTGATGCTAGATGTCACCGTGGTCATCTGTTGGTCCCAGGGAACCATTTCTTGTTGAGTTCGACTCTGCTTGAAGCTGTCTGTGGGGCCCTCAAGCTTCAATCATGCTGGGGAGTGTCATGACTTAGCTCGACTCTTGTTGGAGAAGTACTAACCTTAGAATTTTATGGTGTTTCAGAAAAGGAGTAAGAAAGATAGATAAAAAGGGACAACTATGACATCAATGAAATGGATGTCAAGATGGAAATGAACAAAATAAAATTAATTGCAAAAATGTTAGGGAAAAGAAGTTAACGAATGCTCCAAATAGGAATGTCAGTGGGTCCTCCCCAAAGTAGGCTCATGCCCTTAATGCCCTGACAAACCCACATTCAAAGAGTTCGTAGGCTCTGGAAATGTCATTTGGAACAAGAGTTATAGTCTTGACCACAAGAATTTACCGAAAAGAAAACAATGCATCAACCAAAATATATACACTAATGATACAACTGACAATGAGGTGAACAATGGAGAGAAGGATGGAGAGAAGAAAATGGAATGGAATCCCAAGAA
>MNCI01035832.1:407809-424141 GCA_015680685.1 Gnetum montanum
TACCAAATGCTAATCATTACTGGGATCACCACACGTAATGCATGTGCTTGAAGTGGTCGTATTGAGGCACTTAACTAGCCTAAGCATAATGAGCAGCCAATTCCTTGACTAGCCGTACATATTTGTAAATACTCGTAATCAAGTTGTACTCATTCTGCATTCTAGGGGATAAGGGTGAGAGAATCTAATTGCGATGAGCAGCCGATTCCTTGATTAGCCATACACATTTGTCAATGCTCGTAATCAAGTTGTACTCATGTCGCACTAATGTAGGTAATAAATAACATGTAAGAAATAACAGGTGATAAAATCCTATTCCATGCACTGCAAGGTTTATCCACAAAGCTCATCTTTATTGCCGTACACAACTTGCGTTCAGGTACAAAGCTGCTCGAATAAAGATCCGTTCACTTGGTGACTCCTACTGCGGGCACATGGAAAATATTCTATCTCTGGAGTGATCAATCTGCTAGAGTTTCCCTACTTCTAGCCTAGGATGGAAAATAAGGGGAGTGCTGCCTCTTATTTATAGATATGGCAGCAGACCGCGATATCGCGTATGCGACATCGTAGGGGACGACGCAATATCGCGTACGCGATATCGTAGCTCATGCGAATCACATCTCATCAAAGTGGAATAGGACGTGGATTGGCCATCCCTTCTACCTAAGTTATAGGCTTAACCATGGTGGTAGTGCTGGATTTTCTCTAAGAAATAGATGCCAAAGGAAGAAAACCTCAAGGAACACTCTCAGAGCATGATCCAGATACTCTATTACATATTAATAAATCATTCCTTTCTTTCTCTTTTTGCACTCTATGTTATTTTCTTTACGTATAATGTTGAATGTTACATATATTTGATGTTTGTTATATTTTCTTCTTATGCATAATGTCTAATATAATGTATATTTGATGTTTGTCATGACATTTGGGAATAGGATTTCACAATTGGTATTAAAGCAAACCATGACCCAAGGGCCATTCAGAACCATGGGCTAACTACAACATGAAGTTGATGATGAACCATGAAGCCATGACACAAGGAAAATCATTGATCATCATTGGATGCACCATATGTTTGTGATATTCCACCAATCAACAAAATTATTTCATGGACATCATTGATTGATGAAGATCTGAGTATGCCTCATCAAGATTCATCAATTGCAAGAGATGTTGGTAGGACAAGAACACACTAGTCTAGGTAACTCTTACCCATATTAATACTAGAAATATTAATTGCTTAATCATTATTAATTTTCTCCCAAAAATTTAGTAACCATGACCTAAATTGACTTTTGTCTTTTCAAAACTCATTATCCAAGTAATCTAGAAAACCTTAAGTTACCATATATCAACCTACAAATGTTACTTCAACAAAATAGGTTATTTTGGTCCTTTTAATTCCTAAAATTTTAACTTGGTTTTTGAAACTTAAGACCATGTCCTATCCATGGTACTTGTTGAGATGATTCCAATGGTACAAATTTTGTCTTGATTAGACTTACGGTCTGGGATATATCACTATTTTAAGTTTCTTGATGTACATGCATTAAAATAGTATTAAATTATTAAAATTATTAAATTATTAAGAGGAAGGTTGTGGGTTCAAATCCAAAACCCCCACTTTAAAGAAAAAAATTATAATAAAATTATATAAATATAAAAAATATAATAAAATTATATAAATATAAAAAATATAATATAATATAATATAAAAATTATAAAAAGAAATTTGTAGGCCGCATTGACCTTACAAGGGTCATGCTGGCCCTATAGGTCATGCAAGACCTACAAGGGCCATGCAAGCCCTAAAGACCACATTGGCCCTAACATGGCCATTGTAGTACATAGGCCACTTGTAGCTCTCGCTGTGCCATGTCGTCCACCATGATGCTGGTCTACACCATTACCTTGCCTCCTATGCATCATGCTACCCTTCCACGTTGCCCTCTTATGTGTCCTACTATGTCTTATGTGTCCACCTTCTGCATGTGCCACCATCTACCATGTCATTCGCTTGCACACATCTTAGAAAACTTCTTGGTGCTTCATGGACATCAAGGATGCCATGGATTATAGGTACCCTTGGTGCTCTGTAGACACCGTTAGTGCTACGGATCACAAGAACCCTTGGTGCTCCATGGACACCATCGACATTATTGATCACAGACATCCCTAGCGCTCTGCGGGCATTGACGATACTGTCAATCATAGGCATCCCTAGTGCTCCATAGGCACCAATGGTGCTATTAATCACAAGCATCTTTGGCACTGATAGCATCGCCAATCCCAAGCATCCTATAGTGCCAACAACATCATCGATCATAGGTACCATCTAGTGCCAACAACATTATTGGTCATAGGCACCTTCCAGTGCTACTAATCCAAAAATCATATCGGCTTAGCACTAGTCGCATGGACCATGTTTTGGGTGATGTGAGCCCTATGAAGAAGCACCTAGGCCCTAGAGAGGGCCACGTAGGTGCCAAAGAGGGCTTTTTAGGCCTCAAAAAAGGACAAACATGACCTAAAATGAGTTGCGTGAGCCTTGGGGAGGGCCACGCAAGCCCTACATAGGGCTATGCAAGCCCTTAGATGGGTTACATGGGCCATAATGTAGGCTACGTAGGCTCTAGAGGGGTAGCACAAGCCCTAAAAAGGGTCACATAAGTGCTGGAAAGGGGCTGTGCCATCCAACACAGTTTTCCCCATCCCCCACCCATCATGCATAAGTTGTGTTGTGGGCCCTTTGCCATGCTACCACTAATTCATGTCGCCTTCAGGGCTGCTGTTGTCTACTACTCAACCATCCAATAGCTAGGACTACTGATTCCTTTCGGTTACCACTGCTAGCTTGCCATTGTGCAACAATAAAAGTCTCCGTTAATAGATAGATGGTTCAAATTTTCTATTAATTGATGGAAATTTCAAAATTTCCATCAATTGATGAAAATTCAAAATTCCCATTGACAGGTCATTAGTTAAATTAAAAATGTGCAAAAATAAATTTTAAAATTTGAATTTGACACCCTGGTAATAAAAAGAATAAAAATTTTGTAATTAAGCATGCTCATTTTGGAGTAGTATCACTATGGGTGACCTCTTGGGAAGTATCATTTTTCATGCCGAAAGGTTTTAAACTCTAAAAGCCATAACTTTTAATTTTAGAAGCCTTTTTTTGATGAAAGAAGAGTTGTTTCCTATAGATTTCAACCTTTTAGACACAATGGTGAAGTCAAATGAATCCTAGGGAACCCAAAAAATTAGTTTTTACTCCTTACTAGGTATAGTGCATTAAGAGACTCAAAGTTTAATTTTAGCATAATTCGAGCATACGATGTTCGTTTTCAACATATGAATAGTCATCTTCAACATTTTTTACCCTTATAAACTCAATGGTGAGGTTAGCATTATCATTTGGGTACCAAATAATTCGATGATATCATGAAACTATGCCTTAAAAGTTAACAACATAAGGATAACTAATCATGCCTTGTTGGGAAAATAACCTTTGTATATAGCCTTAAGAACCCTATGGCATGTCGTTAGTTACACTGCTAGAGTGGTCTTTAAGGGAGATAGAAAGGTCATTAAGAATTAGATAATATAATTATGTATTACTAAAATTAGATAATGTACATAAATATTACTAAATTAGTTAAGAATAAGTTGAGGTATTAGTATTAGTTGATTATTAGTTGATGTATTAGTTCGAGAATCAATTGATGAAACAAAACAATCTTCAATGATCAAGAAGATATATATCAATATGTCCTACAATAAAATCATATGGTAGAAAAAACATGAAGAGTCAAAATATTATGTTGATAAGGTGTATGATATCCATGAAGAGAAATGATCTAGAGGATAATTCAAGAATGAGAATGAAAGTTGCAACATACAACATGCTTGCAAGATCCTTAGCGAGCAAGAAACAACATGTGCTATGTCCACCATGGGCCTTACATTGGCATGAATATCAATATCCATGCATTTTAGTAGAATTACAAGATTTGGATACTAATGTTTTATGCCTACAAGAAGTCTTGCCATAGGATTTTCTATACCAATTCCAACTAGACTTGGAAAAGATGGGATACAAAGGTATTTACAAGCAAAAAGGTTCTTGTGGAAGTTCTTCTTTTGAACCATACAGATTAGCATATTGTAGAAATCACAACATTGATGGTTATGTGATTTTTTTATAAAGAAGCCAAGTTTGAATTAGTACAAAGATTTGAATGAAGCTTTGAAAATACGATTTTTGAAATTTTAGAACTTTAAGCGATCAGAGAAAAAAAAAAGAACAGTCAAGATTTCAGAAAAATCACATAGCTTTGGCAATAATTCTAAAAATCTAGTTGTCATGAAGATGTGTATGCATGGTTTACACACATTTAATTGTGAAACCAACATGTTCCAATGTCAGACTATGTTAAGGAGCATACTTAATTAAGAAAATAGAAGAACGTTTGAAGAATAAGTTATTCCTAGTTATACTGATCCATTTTCATTTATTCTTTATGAATACTTCAATGTAAAAGTTGGAAGTAGTGTTTATCAATTCTTAAAATATGGATGTATAAAGAATCCTTAGAAGATGAACCTAATTTGAAGAAGATGTTTCCATCAATTCAACATGCAATTCCATTGGCCAATGCATATTCTACTTACTTTAAATGTTCAATAGATAAATTAGATTTCAGAATTTAGGAATAAATGATGTTTATGAATGTTACTCATCAAGAACCACAGTTTACCAATTACTCTACAATGACTAATGAGGATGGATCAACAACATTCTTCATTGAGACTTTAGATTATATTTGGTACGATGTTCAATTTTTCCAAGTTACCAAATTATTAGAGTTAATTTCTAAAGAAGAAGTGGAGAAGAATTAAGATCAAGTCTTGTATAAGACCATATAATCTTATACCACTTATGGAAAAATTACAATTACTCCCATCAGTTCATAAGTTTGATCAAAACCAAGAAGTATCTCACTCTAACTTTTATTAATAAATCTTATTATTTTTTATTATTTAATTTATATTTTTATTAGATAACTAAAATATATAACGTAATGGAAGTTAGGAATAAAGGATTTTCCTTGTTTTCACTTAGGTAACCAGATCTAGTTTGCACTTTGTGTAACCCTGGTTAGACTAGTGATTGGTGGTTGATAGATATTTAATTCATCTTTTGTCATTCTCTTAGAAAATGAGGTAAGTATTAATAAAATAATATTTAATTTTCCATATATTTTTTCACATACATTTTGTTTGCAAAATAAGAAAGAAACAACTTCAAGTTCAAAGAAGAAATCAAATTATTGGAGTAGAGGATCATAACAGAAGCATTGATGCTAGAAAAAGATAATGAACGTGGACTCATTCAAGGATGAAAAAAACCTAAGTGGGGTAGATTATCACATCCTCATTCCCAAATGATTCTGTTATCTAATGAAGATAGTGTCTCTTCATAACAAGTATTATTGTTATCCTAACAAGATCCAAAAAGGGCAGTTGTAATTAAGACCCAAAAGGATGCATTGTAGTAATGGACATGTCTCTTGAGGTAATCTTTGGGGGTTTGACCTAAGGCATTCATACTTGCTCTTAGAGGTCATGCTAGGCATGGAGTGGCAGAGCTAGTAAGGTACGTCATGAGAGTGGTTACTCTAGTAGTTACTCTAATTATTAGAGTGGTTACTCTAGTAGTTACTTTAGTAGTTATTCTAATTATTAGAGTGGTTACTCTAGCAGTTACTTTAGTAGTTATTCTAATTATTAGAGTGGTTACTCTAGTGGTTACTCTAGCAGTTATTGTAATTATTAGAGTGGTTACTCTAGCGGTTATTCTAGCAATTATTCTAATTATTAGAGTGGTTACTCTAGTGGTTACTCTAGTAATTATTCTAATTATTAGAGTGGTTACTTTAGTAGTTATTCTAATTATTAGAGTGGTTACTATAATTATTAGAGTAGTTGCTCCCAAGTCTATAAATACAGTTTCTAGGTGCACAATTGAGAAGAAGTGTTTTAGCAGTCAAGTAGTGAAATTCTTGTAGTCTGTTTGAAAGTTAGAGTATTTTCCAAGTGCTCGCAGTAGGAGGTCTAAGTGTGGATGGATCTTTATTTGAGCATGGTGTACTTGAGCACAACTTGTGTACGAAAATAAACATGAGCTCTTTGATTCATCCTTGTAGCACTTGAGATTTTTTTTCTTATAAATTTCTTTTATTTTATTTTCTTATGCATTTATTTTATTTTATGCACTTTTCATTTATGTTATTAGCATAGCAATTCATTTTGATCAATTGAGAAAATCATTAAATTACACNACAATCATGACATATAAGTAAGTTTGGGAAGACAATGATCAATCAACCCATCCTTGTTTCAAAAAGGTGCATAGGCACTTAGTCCTTGGAATTCGATTGGATCGTGTGTGAAATACTTGTATTCGTATCGTTGAGCATAGGGGTACCTCACCACTCATCATTGGCATTGTTGCCAGGGACTTAGTTGTTTGTGCACTAATTAGAACTTAGGAAATCATTCACATCATTGGAACAAACCCTTAGCGTTGATTGAGAAAATAATAAACAAAAATACGTAGCAAACTAAACAGACAAGTATGTCTCCTTCTTTGTATGAAAGTGCCTCACCACCTAGGTCTGAAACAGGAAATAATCGGTGACGTAATACACATGACGTTGATCTGCCAGTTCCTCAACAAGTTTGAGTGGCATATATTCATCTTGATGAGTATATTCTAGACTTTACCTTTATCCTCCATCAAGATAAACAATTTCATTGACGAGACTTAGAAGGTAACATAGTGTTATCTCCCGATCGTTTAGTCCCGAGCATGCTTCTTCATGCTCTCACACGAATTGGCATGTTGCACTTACACATAGAATAAGTTGTGCAAGACCATGACTCAAGAGAATACCATTACACAAAGGCACAATGTCAAAGGGACTTGCAACAAGAGAGACATCATAAGTCTTTGAAGGGTAAGTGGTCCCAGGATGCCCCACATATCTTAAGCGAAAATGAGGGTGGTGAACCTACCTCAGGTAGTCACCCACACAACGATATTCCTCCCCTTGACTTTGGCCAAGGGGTTGTGTATTAGAACCTTCATTACACTATTCATAACCTAGGTTCTAATACCCATGGGCACAAAGGGTTTAAAAAAGGGACACAAACTCATGATAAAGGTGGACATTTTGATCGCAATCGTGATCGGGGCTGAGACTGCAGGAGAGAAGGTAGCAGACACTGTTATGATGATGGTTCTCCTTCTTCTTCACCTTCATAATCTCCTTCACCCTCTCCTTCAATATCCAGATGTAGTCATTAGGAAAAAGACCATGGGGATAAAGGTAGGCAAAGTAGAAGTCATAGATGAAACAGCCAGGAAAGGGGCTGAGGGCACTCTAGAGAGTCACAACATAGAAGAAGGGAGAGTAGGGAATAATGTAGGTATCATAGATGCCATGGACAAGACAATCATGATGAACTCCTACTCGCTACTTGAATAATGTTAGACATAACTGAGGCTGTTAGAATTCCAACAAGGCACTAGAAAGATAGTAGGATCAAGAGATTAGATATGAACAGTATCCCATGATTTGAAGGGGGATACAACACTGACCCTAAGAATCATTTACAAGTATTCCATGACGCATGTGCCTTACAAAACATAGAGAATGAATGAAAAAAACTTAATTTGTTCCCATAGACACTAGTTAAAGAAGTAGAAAGTTGGTATTGGTCCTTAGAACTAGAATCTATTCGTAGATGGAGTACTATGTTAGAATTATTCAATGATAAGTACCAAATGTACTCTCGAGTGTCTAACTTGCGAAAGCAAGTGCAAGGCTGGAAACAAGGAGGACTTGGATGCTACCATGGGTCGATACTATGCACTATTACAGCATTGTCTTGGCCATGGTTATTTGCAAAGGGATCAACTGTGTCATCTCATGGATGGGCTTAGGCATGAAACGAGAAGAACCCTTAGGACTGATGTTCAAGGAAGACTATCCGAGCTTAGGTCTCATCAAATTCAAAGACTATTGGAGCAAGTTGCTAAGGAAGAAGGTGAGCTACAAAAGAGAGAAAGTGCAGAAAAGTATAACTGAGATCCTTCCCTTTGGAAGAGGGGAGTAAGATTTTATGAGGATGAAGAAGAGTCACCACTCGAAGAGATGGTGAATAGAAAAACCTTGCCTATCCAAAAGATGACATCAGAGGTTTTAGCAAAGGTAGAACAAATGTGGGATTCCTTAGATAATAGATTTTAAACTATTCTTAAAATAGTAGAGGAGCTTAGAGAGTAAGGTAGTGAGAAAAGAAAAAAGAAAGAGGCTAAGCATGCACATAGCAAGGGTAAGGGCAATGTTGCCATCAGTGAAGAGGTTGTGGATTCGAAAACAAACAATGATAGTGGATGTGAGATATGCTAATATGACCATCCTAAGGGATGTTGCCCTGTAATCTCACATCTATAGGAGTTTGGGGTGTATGCACTCAACCCAAAATTAAACAAAAGGCAAACACCCCGAAGATTACCTTATCCTCATGGCAACGCATGGTAGTTCCAACAACCCTTAACATATTATTCCAGTGGAACTCCACCACAACTAATTGAGTAATATCAATAGTGGCAACACCCACAATCATGGGAGAATGCCACCACCAAGGTAATAGTATCCTTACTGATAACCAGACCCATATGGATATTATGTGCAGTAGCCAATCTCCCCATGTGACTCTACTGGTCATGTCACTCCTCAACCTCACTACGAAGTTCACGAGTATTATGGGACTCCCTCTTTTAGAGGTGATATTTTGCAAGCATATCATCCTTCTCATTGGGCTACATCTCTTCCACTAATAGCTCCACTAGTAGCTGCTCCAGCTATGCAAGGTGAAATCCCTGTAAACCTAATTGCAGTCGTAGCAACATAACGTCACAAGGGCTATTAGCTCTCAACCTACTGTTGGTTCCAATAACCACATAAAGAAAAGACCTTTCTTTAGAACCAACAGTCCAACCAAGTCCTTGCAATCACAAGTGGCTAATTCCTTAGATGTATCAGTATCAATCAAAACTTTAGAGCCTCCTTCAACTCAACCACTGCACTCAATGCATATAGTCATGCTAACACATGCCGTCACCAAATGGATCAAAGCTGGTCACCTTCCTAGGAAATTCTCTGATCTTGGGAGTTCTCTAATATACTTACAAATCATTGGAAATGTGTTGTGCAAGGCTCTTTTGGATTTAGGTTCTGGTGTCATCTTGATTTCTCAAGAAATGTACAAGGCCTAGAACCTGCCTCCATTGAAAAATAGCAACATCCATCTAGAGTTGGTCGATCAGTCCATCACTGTTCCATTGGGACTAGTGGAAGATATTGTTACCACTATTTGTGGGTGGTTGTACCTAGCTAAATTCCTAGTGATTTAGGTGAATAACGGTAAGGGGGACTTCCCAATCATAATGGGAAGAGCATGGCTAAGCACAGTTGACATGTGCCTAGGAATCTATGATCTTTCCCTGGAAATATCAAAGGAAAATACATTCAAAAAGATTGAGAGGAAGAAAGGTCCATGCATCGCATACAATGACACAGGGTGTACTTGTGTGTAGAGGTCATGGTCTGTGCAAATTTAGCATTGCCTACATGCAATCAGTGTGCACAAGTGATTAACATACAAAGATGCTTGTATGTAGTAGCGACATGACAGGAAGACACCTAGTGGCTGACAGCTGATCAAGAAAGCAGTTTACTCATATGCATGGAACCAACTAAGGGTTTGACTTGTGCTTACATCAATAGCATAGATGCATTAGAGTAAGTCCACCACCAACTTCCAAGTCTTAACCTTGAAAATATCAACTGGGGGAAGCTAGAAATCCTTGAGAAATTTAATCANTTGAATAGGTTCTCAAGCTTGGGTTGGACCAGTTGGAGCAAGTGTTAAAAAGATGTGTAGAAACTAATTTGACTCTCAACTGGTAGAAAAGCCATTTGATGGTCTAAGAAGGCGTAGTACTAGGATACAAAATCTCACACGTAGGGATAGATGTAGACCCAGAGAAAGTCAAAATTATCCAAGGAATTATCCATCAATTGAAAACTGTCAAAGATATTTGATCATTCCTTGGACATACCAGCTACTATAGGATATTTATTGAGAACTTTTCAAAGGTTTCCAAATAATTGGTGGAATTGACAAAAAAGGATGTACCTTTCGAGTGGACCAAGGAATGCGAATTAGCTTTCCAAACTCTGAAATAGAAGCTAGTAGAAACACCCATTCTACAAGCTTTTGACTAGTCCAAACAATTCCATATCATGATTAATGCATCCAATTATGCTTTAGGAGCCGTACTTACATAGTTAGATGACCAGAAGTGTCCTTATTATATTCACTGTGCAAGTAGAAGTATCATTGGTGTACAACTTAACTATTGATGAAGTGTCATTAGTCGATGTGTCGACTAGGCTGCGTATACAGGGCCGCGTATACGCGGCCTCATCAATGCGGCCCCGTCGACATAGGCTTTCATGCATCAACATGGCCCTATTTACGCGGAGCCTATTTCGGCCTATAAATAAGAGGGCCTTACACCTCACTCAGTTAGTTGTAGCGAAGCTCTTGAAGTTTGTTCCTGTAGGAGATAGAATATTTTCCAAGTGCCCACAGTAGGTTTAAGAAAAGTAACCAGCTATTTATTTGAGCGTTGATGTATCTAAGCCCGTTGGCGTGACGGCAATAAAGACGAACTCTTCAAGCATTCCTTGCAGCATTTGGACTTAGTCCTTTAATGTATTCAATAATTTAATATGTTTATGCTTTTTAATTACTTAAGTTTTTGTTATTGTTATTTTAATCACTATCACTCCCTTATAGTTCGTAAAGGCCATAAATACGACCATCTTGAACGTGAATCCAACACTTGGTAACCCAGTGACGCTTATTGTCTGGTAACCTAGTAGTGTTCAGAGGATGCTCAGAATGTGCCCAGAAGATGGGTTCGGATACTTATGCTAGGAATAGTTAGAATACAAATTAGGATAATTATAAATTAGATAATAGTTCATTCCTTACTTTCCATACTTTAATTAGATGCCAAAAGATAAAGTAAAAAGCTATAAAAATCATTAGCCTTAATCCCACTTAACCATCGCAAATAGAACATCATAAGTGAGATTAGGAAGACAATGACCATTCTAACCCAAGGTTTTTCTGGTTAGGGTCTGGTGTATGTTAAGTTTTTATAGTCTACAAAATTCGATCGAGTCATGTGTGAACGCTCGTGATTCGTATGGTTGGGCATAGGGGTACCTAGCTGGTCATCATTGGTGCCATTGTTGGGGACTGTTAGTCTTACATGCATAATCTAACCTTAGTGAAATTATCATTCAAGTTGTTGGAACAAACCTAGGATAGAAACATTTACACATGCTAGGCAGATTAAAGTAAATAATAAGGTACACCGATTACATGGATCATCTAACATCCAACATGTCTTCTCATAGGAGAGAGGTATCTAACCCACTAGTGCCACAAGAATGTCAAGTGGTGTACAAGCATCCCAATGATTATGTCCTTGACTTCACTTTCGTCCTACATTAGGATGAGCATCTACGATGGCGGGATATGGAGGGCAACATCATACTACCACCTAACCGATCGGTTCTTGCGATGCTATTTTAGAATCTTGGCAGACTAGGCATCCAGGACCGTGGAGTGGATTATGTCATGGAGGACCATGACTATCAGGACTATCGTCCCATTGAGGCTCAACGAGGATGAGACCTGTAGCAGGTAGAAAGATATGAACACCTGAAGGGGAAACAATTTAGTAACTGTATCGCCTGAAATCGTCGGTCTCCGGTTGGAAGGAAAAACAGAGGCCGCGGGATCGCAGGACGCGTACAGAATACCCTATCTTCACCTGAGGGCGAGCTAGAATGCGACAAAGGTAGAGTACCTTGGGTGGTCCGCACGCAGATCAGACAAGGATTTCCCCGCGCGTACGCAAAATGCTAATACGCTGGGTTATGCGTAAACGATGTGCAGGCATAAACAAGGCAACAGAACAACGTAAAGTGTAAATGGATGCAAACGAAGCGTGAGCGTAAACAGGCATAAACAGTTCGTGGGCCAAATTGACATAAAACTGTAAAAGAACTTATGAAGCAAATGTAAACAATGATATTGCAGAGTCAAAGTACAGTGCACCAGTCTGACGCAGTAGTGTGGGAACACAAGGCGGACGAAAAGCCCCAGCGTATACAGGGATGACTCTGGTTCACAGGGCGGGCAGAGCGTAGAGAGTATCTGCAGTGTACAAGGCTTCCAGCGTAAGAGGGTTTCAGCTCTGGTGCGCAGTGTAAATGTTCTCTGGTATGCTCCGGGATTTTGCCAACCGACCTGGGTAAAGTGGAAAATTGGGGTTTTTATACAGGTTGTTACGCTAGACTCGGGTTGGGCGACACGTGGTGCATTGACCAGGTGCACATAATTTACAAATGTATAATATTACAAGTGTTGGGCGTATACGTTGGGCGTATATGCCATATCAGGTCGACGTATACGCGGGGCGTATACATTGGATGTGCTGAGCGTGCGTGAATGTGGGTGAAGATGCTGAGGGTCGGGCATATATGCTGATGGATGCTGGGCGTACACGTCAGACGTATACGCTGATGGATGTCCACTTGCTTCAATCCTTGCTCTTTGGTGTTGTCTTCATTATGCCTTTAGAGATTCTGTCGTCGAGCGTGTGCATCTGCAGTACCAGGGCGTACACGTTGGGGTGCCGGGCGTATACGCTGTAGGTGTGAGCTTGGGCGTATACGCTGGGTGTCTACGCTGGGGATGTACACTTAGTGAAAATGAAGCCTTTTATCCTCCAAAGTTGCAATGTGCGACGCCAACTGTAGCCACGGTTGCCTGTGGGTCACAGGGACTTGCTTTTTGCTGGGGAAGTACAAAGCTTGGAATTTTGTGGTATTTCGTTGGCCCCTCTTTGTTGACGCTTGGGGGAATTGACCCGAGAAGCGTCGATAAAGAAGTACAAAACACCACAAGCAGCTTGATAAAGATGTTGCCCGCTGCCACCCGACGAGACGTCATCGCACCGTGTTCAGTAGCACATGGGATTGGGAAATTTGTGGTTGGTAGGAGGATAGAGATCATGGGGATTGGTAACTGCCCAAAAAATTGTGTTGTGGACAGGGGATGTTTAGGTATGTGACATGCTGATCCTTGCCAATAGCCAATGTTTTAGTAGACTCGGAGTTTAGACATGCAATGTGCGTCCTTTGGCGGAACAAGGCCCTCGGTTAGCTTTCAAGGGAATCCTGTTGGCGGGGCCAAAGCTATGGGAGGATGTGTTACATGCTTTGGAAGAACAAGGCCCATGTTTAGTGTTTAGGGGAACTTGTTGGCAGGGAGCCAAAGCCATGCAACTGGATGCTTTTTGACCATTTTAGACATGAGTACTTGGTTTTGAGATGACTACCTTTCCACTTGGGACTTATATGGGAAGTGCCCGGGGTCTCGTTTTTTTTTTGTGTAAATGTTGCTTTGCTTTTGTATTCATGCGCAGGTGCTGTGCTGCATGTGGCAGCTGCTATAAAATGGTACAATGTACTGGGGGCGTTAAGATGATGCTGGGATAAAGTGTGTGAGCGAATGAATAAGGAATTTTGTCGATGAATGGGGATGTACTAGTGAATGGTTCGATTTAGCCCTGCCAGGTATGCTGCGAACATTGTCTCATCTTGCTGCTCGTGAAAAAATGCATCTTTGTGCGAGACTTCTAGGTGTCATCCTGCAAATGTAATGCCAAGGAGACAAGAAAAACCATGAGCGAATGGACGAGCTGAGACTTACATGGTGGCCAATGGCACTTGGGTGCTGAAGGACGGCAGGCGCTGTATGTAGATGATAGCAGTACTAATGGCGATCGATGGCGAGCGATGTAGTGAAGCTGATGAATGATCATGGTGGCGGATTGATGTGCCAGATGTGAACCTGCCAGTTTGTAGTCTTGGCGACTGTCATGGGTTAGTTTTATGTCATAACCCATTGGACATTGCCTGTTTAGCGTCGTGGCAGACGTTATATTGCCAATTTCTAGTCTTAGCGGACTGTGGAGAGGCAAGCTAGTTTATAGTCTTGGCGGACCCTGATGGCTGTGACGATGGCAGTTTACTGTCATGCCGAACGGGTGCTAGTTTATCGTCGTTGCGGACACTGTGATATTACTTTTAAGTCATAATCCAAGACTGTTCTGTGGTGTCAGTTTATCGTCATGATTCCAGGACGAGCTGTGGTATCAGTTTATAGTCGTAATTCCAGGACTCTTCTGTGGTGTCAGTTTATCGTCATGATTCCAGGACGAGCTGTGGTATCAGTTTATAGTTGTAATTCTAGGACTCTTCTGTGGTGTCAGTTTATCATCATGATTCCAGGACGAGCTGTGGTATCAGTTTATAGTCGTAATTCCAGGACTCTTCTGTGGTGTCAGTTTATCGTCATGATTCCAGGATGAGCTGTGGTATCAGTTTATAGTCATAATTCCAGGACTCTTTTGTACCTGAGCTTGTGCTTAGACGTAGAATGGTCTTAGGTACAAGTGATTGATTGGATTGGCAAACTCGTTCCCTTCCATGTCGGCTAGCTTGAATGCACCATTATCGAATGCTTTGATGACCACGTAAGGCCCTTCCCAGTTGGTTGAGAATTTTTCCGAATGTTCCCGAACAGCTTTGAGTATGAGGTCGCCTTCTTGGATAGGGCGCTTGTTGTTGTTATGCCGATGTCGCTATCATTGTTGCTTTTGGTACCATTCGATCTGATCGAGCACACGTGTGTATTCCTCTTCTGCCGAGTCGAGGTCAATGATACGTAGATTATTGTTTTGCTCGTCGTCGAGGAGTTCGAAGAGTGTGATCCTTAATGATGGTACCTGTAATTCTAAAGGTAAGACAGGTTCTGAACTGTAAACAAGGCTATATGACGTTTTACCTGTTGACGTTCGATGTGTGGTGTGGTATGCCCATAATGCGTACACTAATTGCTCGTGCCATTTTCTTCTACTTTGGGTTAGCATTTTCTTAAGTATTGTAATGATCATCTTATTTGTTGCTTCTGCTTGCCCATTGCTCTGAGGATAGTAAGGAGAGGAAAACGAGTGTTTGATCCCCAGACTGTCGCAAAAAGTTTGTGTCTCGGCACTGCTAAATTGCGGCCCGTTGTCAGTGATAATTGTCAAAGGGTTGCCAAAATAGGTTACAATGTTTTCAAGGATGAAATTGCACACGTGTTTAGATGTGGTCTTTCAGAGGGGAACAGCCTCAACCCACTTTGTGAAATATTCAGTAGCGGTTATGATGAAACTGTGCCCTGCGGAAGACGAGGGTGTGATTAGTCCGATAAGGTCCAATCCCCATTTTTGGAAGCGCCACATGATTTGCGCCGTGTGCAACTCATTTGGTGGGACGTGGATCAGGTTACTATGCTTTTGGCAAGTGTCGCATGTTTTAATCTTTGAGAGACAGTCATATTCCATATGCGGCCAATAGTAGCCTAATCGTCTGGTTTTCGTTGCCATGGCTTTAGGTGCAATGTGTCCTCCACATAGTCCCTCATGTACTTGATCAACAATCGTTTGGGCATTAGAACTACTTATGCATATTAGCAATATACCTTCGTAGGATCGACGACACAATGTGTCCCCTACCAAGGTGTACTGCCTAGAACATTTTCGTATGGTGTCCTTTTGCGCATTTGTTAGATGTCGTGGGACCGTAGAAGGTACTCTTTTATGTCATCATACCATTCTATCGTGTGTGTTGTACTAACAGATGCGATCGGCAATGTGCCAGAGGTTATTGGTTTATCATAGTTGATTACGGAGCTTAGCAAGGCATAGAACATGTCG
Organism: Gnetum montanum; assembly: GCA_015680685.1. Lineage (NCBI taxonomy): Eukaryota > Viridiplantae > Streptophyta > Gnetopsida > Gnetales > Gnetaceae > Gnetum > Gnetum montanum. The sequence goes on from MNCI01035832.1 coordinate 423,801, forward strand.
GGCGATATATTTAACGCTAGTGTGGCTAATGCGTCTGCGACAGTGTTACCGTTTCAAGAGACGTGTTGCACATCAATGTTTTCGAATTGTTTCATTAAATGTTTTGCCAAGTCACAGTATGGTTGTAAATGTTGGGCTTTGCATGTGTAAATATCTGTAACTTAGTTTACGACCAGTTGTGAATCCCCTCTGACTACCAGGTGTGTGATGTCCGAAGCCAGTGCTGCTGCGAGACCTCTAAGGAGACCTTCGTACTCTGCTATGTTGTTAGTACAGTGAAAATTGAAGTGATAGGCAAAGGGTCGGATCTCCCCGGAGGGATAAGTGATGACAGCGGCCGC
>MNCI01035832.1:424207-441042 GCA_015680685.1 Gnetum montanum
GCCATTTTCTTAGGGAAAAGACTAAAGCTAAACATGACCTCTCCACATCGTTATACTTCTTTTCGTGGGCAACTAAGGCATGGCTCAAGTAATATATAGGGACTTCAGTTCTGTCATCTCGTTTCTGGTAGAGCATAGACGTGATGGATGATTCTGAAGTGGCAAGGTAGATGTAAAACGGTTTGTTGTTTTGGGGCGGGTAGACCGTCGGCAGTCGGGCAAGTGCTGTTTTGATATTTTCGAAGGCTTCTTGGCACTGCGGAGTCCATTTGAAATGGACATTTTTACGTAACAGGTGGTTCATAGGTTTTAGTTTGTCTGTTAATTTTTCTACGAAATGCCTGATGAACTGCAATCTACCTTGTAGACCTCGAAGCTAGGTAAGGTTACTGGGTGGTTTCAAGTTAGTAATGGCCTTAACCTTATCGGGGTCCACTCGTATCCCTGCTTCTGAAGCTATGAATCTAAGCATTTTGCCTGTTTTGACACCGAAGACGCATTTTTTCGGGTTAAGTCTTAGTTCATATTTTAAACAACGTTTTAAGACTAAGTTGAGGTCTTGTACATGTTGTCCGGTCGTTTTTGACTTAACCACGATGTCATCCACATAATCGTTGAGCGACCGTAGCATATAATCACTAAAGATAAACGTCATGGATCTTTGATATGTGGCCCCTATGTTCTTGAGACCGAAGGACATCATGGTGTAACAAAAAGTTCCCCATGGGGTCATGAAGGTGGTTTGAAGTTGATGTTCCGGGTTGATGCGTATTTGGTTGTATCCTGAGAAGCCATCCATAAAAGATAGCAAGGCATGTCTGGCAGTCGAGTCAACGTGCTGATCGATGCTGGGCAGGGGAAAGTCATCTTTTATGGTTACTACATTTAAATCTCGGAAGTCGATGCATAGGCGAATGCTTCCGTTTTTCTTCGGGACGATGACCATGTTTGACACCCACTCGGCGTAATCAACGGCTCGAATGAAACCAGCTTGGTAAAGCTTGGTGATCTCATTGCGAACTGCCAATGCCACTTCAGGTCTAACTTTTCGTGCCTTTTGTTTTACCAGTCTTAGTTTGGGGTCGAGAATAATGTTGTGTTGAACAATTCTAGGATCTAGCCTTGGCATGTCCGTATAGGACCAAGCGAACGCTTTCATGTTTTCCCTAAGCACATGCTGACTATCTTGGGCCAAGTGTGGTTGTAGCAGCATGCTTAATTTTAAGATTTTGACTTCCCCATCAGGCATGGTAATGGGGGTGTCGGTAGGTGAATTTCCTCTGAAACGTCCTACTTGGTCAGCGGTCGACAAAGGCAAGGCTTTGGCAAACGTTGATTTAGGCCTGGACAGAACAGATTGGGCCAGCGTTCCAGAGGAAGAAATCCTTCGTCGGCTGGAGTTTGGCCTAGGGGGATCCCCTATGGTAAGCATTTTGTCTTTATGAAGTTAATTTATTGGATAATGTTTAAAATGTTTAACATCTGCTTATTTTTGTGTTGGTTGTTTGTTTTTGGTGTTTTCAGCATGAGGGTGGCGATGATACTCACGAGGCTGGCCCCAGTGGAGCAGGGGCCCCTAACACTGGTGGTTCTAAAGGAGATGATCCTCCTGTCACGGACGCTTAGTGCTTTTGTAGTTTTTTTTTTGTTTTTTTTTGTTTTTTGGATTTTTGCTGATTCCAATTGATATAGGCATTGTAACTGGAAAATATTGAGAAAGACAGGCACCATTTGTACAACATTGCATGAATAAATATTTTTTGTTGATTTTAAATTGTTTGCACACACGACACGACATTAAAATGTTTTTGGGTTTGCTTTCCTGTTTTAAAGGTGACGCACTGAAGATAAATGATATGTAAAAAGGGAAAACAAGCTATGCGTAGTTTAAGGCCATTTCGGGCCCCATTGTAAACGAGTAATATTTTAGGAAAAGCGGATGTTTCGTAGTGGACCGACCATTTCTGATCGTGGCTAGTTTTATCTCATTGCGGACATGATAGTTTAACGTCTTTCTGGACAAGAAGTGTTGTTTAATTTTGTTCCCCCTCTTTTTTTTGTCTATTATGATTTTTGGCGCTTTTGGGTTTAATCGTAGTTTAGGGTCATTTCAGACATGTTATAGTTTAACGTCGTTTCGGACTAAGGGTGTTTTACTTTAGTTGTTTTTTGATCTTCTTTATTTTCATGTCAGGGGGTGTATTAACCAGTACGATTTTGTATTCTGCGTCTCCTTCGCTGATTACGTTGAATGGCAGTTCGGTCCAGGAGACGTCCGATTGAATGTTTTCGGTATCGGTATTTTCAAGTACTTCTGTGTCCGTCGTTGTTTCAATGTTGATTTCTTCATGAGGTGATGTGTGTGGAGTGTTGGATGCAGGTGTTTCAGTTTCGGGAGATTTTTGTTCTGTGTTAAAGGGCTTACTGTTTACCGGTGGTTGGGGGTTCTTGTCGTTTCGGTTAGGCCTTTCGAGCTCGACTTCCGATCCTTGGTCTATGTCTGTGTTTGATGAGATGATGGGAGTAACCGCTTCCCCATGTATGACGATTTCGCCATCCTCATAGGGTAGGTGAATCTCTTGATGTATGGGGGAAGAAACAGCTCTTAGTTGGGCCAACCAGGGTCTTCCCAATATGAGGTTGATCCTGGCATCTCGTCAACAACTAGGAAGTCAGCGGATGTGGGGAACTTGTCTCCCGCTATGAAGTCTAAGGTTATCGTGCCTTTGACCAATACACGTGACCCGCTGAACGACCTTAAACATGTCGTTGCCGTAGGTTTAATCAAGTCAGTAAGTCCTAGTTGTTCAATGATGTGACATGGTACAACGTTGGTTGCCGCCCCATCGTCTACATGGACTCTATGTATTTTGAACTGGTTTACGTGTATGGTTATGAACATGGGGATGGTTGTTGTCTCCCCTGTATTCTTGTCTACTTTGATATTATCATCATGGAGGCTCAAGGGTTTAGGGATGGCACCGTGAGATGGATACATTACGGCATGAATGGCCGGTTTGCTTGGAGGTAAGTTCTCACTGATTGGGATTAACGTGAGCATGCGTACTAGAGCTTCCCGATGAGTCTGGGATGTTAAAACCAAGTCATACAAGCTTAAAGAAGTGTTCTTTTGTTTCAGCGCTTGGGTGACTTGCGTTAAGGCCATCGCAAAGTCCCTACTGTCAGGGATGTTTTTACCGGCGATGATGGGGTCCATTGGGCCCAACAGTTTTATCTCCCGCTTTGTCGCTTTGTCATCTTTGTTTGGCACTATCGATTTGGGTGGTTCTTGGGTCATAGATGGTTCACTGCTACTGCCTGCATTTGGTTGGTTGTTAGATGATGACATGGGTATGGAGCTAAGTGGAGTAGGCTTGGGTGGCCCCAGAGCCAACCGTTGGCGCTCTTTCTCCAATCGTTCACGCGTAAGCCTATCAGCTAGGCGTTCTCGCGTGTGGCATGGGGGTGGAGCTGGTCTTGGAGCCTCAGGTTGTCTTGGGATGTGCACCACATATGGGGATGGGCGGGGTTGCGTTTGGTCAGTGGGAAGTGTTTGAGCCGAAGGCTGGCTAGGGACCTTAATGACGTAAGGACGAGGTTTGCCTTGCACCTGTGAGATGGAGGTTTGATAATTGTTAGGACTTTCGGGTGTCCTAACGATGTACGGGGCTGGTTTTGGTGGAGGTTGGGCCTCCGCTGTTGCAACAGCCAGCGGCACTCGGACTACGAAAGGAGTAGGCCGAGTGTGAGGGATTAGTGGCTTTGAGGGTGTAGGTACGGCTGAAGGTATATGGAAGACATAGGGCTGTTGGGGGACGTGTGGTGATTGGGGTGTGGGTGTGGTCATGGCGGGAGGAATCTGCACTACGAATGGCCTAGGAGATGTTTCTTGTGTGTTTTGAGGGTAGATGGTGTTAATGTTACTTGCCTCGAAACCATCGTCGAAGTAGATCGTGCTAATCATGTACGGGGCCTCTTGGGTGTTCAGGGGATCCTTGTACACCCCCATAGCCTGATTCTGCGGCTGGACCGGGTTAGCGTCATCAAAAGTGATTTTTCCATCATCGATCATCTGCTGGATATCCTGCTTCAGAGTGAAGCAGTAATCTGTTCCGTGCCCGTTGCATTGATGGTAGTCGCAGAAGCGATCCATCCTAAAGCCTTTGGGTACGGGCGGCTCATCCGGGGTTGCTAAGCTTGGGTTCTGTATGAGTTGGCAGAACTGTTCATGTCTTTGGATGGCCGCAGGGGATAACTACTTGTGTGTCATCAGCCCAGCTTTTAGGAGCTGATCAAAGAGCTGGGATGGTTTCATCGGCAGAGGCGTATATTGAGAGGGTTCTTTCCTCTCGAAATTGCGTGTACGGTTTGTTGGGTTCTGTGATGATGATGACTCCAGGGCTGTTGTGGGAGCGGCTTTATAATAGTTAGTAGGGGTTGCGGGTGGTTTTTGTTGGGGTGTGATGTTGGTTTGTTGGGTTCCTGCTATCGCTGTTATCATTGTTTTGGCTTTCTCTTTATCCTTTTTAGTGTGTCGGTTTTTGAAGGCCAAGTATGTCGGGTCGTGGCTATTTTGAGCTGCTTCCTCTATGTTTTTTATCTACACAACTACCTAATTAAGATCTTGCACGTTAAGGTAATATAATTTGGACTTGAAGAAATCGTTGATAGCCCCCTTCAGAATTGTGAGTAGATAAGTTGGAGAGATTGGTTCGTGTAGCTCGTTGAGAGCCGCACTCCATCTCTGAATAAACTTTTGTACAAGTTCAAGCGGTGCTTGCTTGACCTGCATGAGGCTGTCCAGTGTGGCCTCGGGTTTCAAGTTGTACTTGAACCGGGTCACAAACTAGCATAAAAGATCATCCAAGGAAAAGATAGAGTTCCTGGGCAGGGCTCGGTACCAGTCAAGCGCTCTCCCTGCGAGGGACATGGGAAACACTCGGAGGATGGAATGAGGCCATGCCTGGAGGAGCGCACATTCCAATCGAAATGTTATGAGGTGGGCGTTGGGGTCTGTTTCCCCGTTATATTTAGTCAACGTCAGTAAGGGGACGTCTTTGGGCAAAGTCAAAGGTGGGATAGAGAAGTTGATGGGGTCGTCGTTGTAGAAATCCACTACCTTCAGCTCCCCGTCGGCGGCTGTTTTGAGGCGTTTTACCTCGTCTGTCAATTCCTACATTAGTTTTTTAGCATCTGCCCAATCTTGGGCGCTTGGTGAAGGTACAGGCCGGGGGTGTGGGGCTGTATACAAGTTAGACTGTTGGGTTTTGGGTTGAAAGGCCGAAAGCTGAGCGATCGGCTGTTGTGCTTGTGGGAAGTTAACGGTGGGCGGTACTATGGATGGCATGTTGTAAGGGAAATGTTGCTGCTGCTGCGGATGGGGTTGTACCGGTGGCATGTGATAGGGGAAACGCTGTGATTGCTATGGTGGCGGCTGTACTGGGGGAACGTTGGCTGGTTGAACCATACGTGGTGGTAGGTTATAATTAAGAGGTTGATGTTGCTGCGATTGGGTGCTCATCGTTACTCGTGGTATAACTACGTTTTGTGGAGGAACTCCCTGTTGGGTTATGGCGGTAGAAGGGGCTGTATGCGTTTGAATGTGCGGGATGTAGTGGGCAGATGTGGAGGCTGGGATGACATGTGGCATCCCTATCACTCGGGGTGGGAGTGTTACTCCCATGCTATCGTGAGGGGGTGATGCTTGTGAAGATGGGCTGATTGCTGCCTCGGGAATGATGGCGAGGGGGAGCATACTGAATCGAGGATCAGATGGAGGTGGCACATGGGCAAATGAGGATGTGTGCGATGGAGGCATTTGCGTGTGAGTTATTCTAACGGGTTGGAGGGGCATGATCTCCCCTGTGTCCGGATGAAAAATGGGATTAGCATGTGCTTGCGGGTTGAGAGTGTGGTAGGAATCCTCATGTTCTAACTGGGCAGCGAAGTCATCCTCTTTCTCTAGTCGGGTCTCGAGTGCATGCTAACCTAGCGTGTGGCTCCTTTGCAGGAGGAGCTGTGTGATGAGTTCTGAGTACTGCTCTGGAACCGGGATTAGGTCATATGGGGAAGGGGTGAACTCATATCCTCCCCTGTAAAAGATTTCGAATTGCCTCTTGACCTTCATTTCGGCTCAGTCAATAGCCAGGCTGGCTTGTAACTTAATACATATGAAATTATACTGATCCTGGGTGATAATGTTGGAGGCTGGATCTCTCCCCTGCAACCTTAGGGACTGGTGGGGCTCCGCTGCGGGTTGTACTCCCGGGTGTTGCATGATGGGCTGTTGAACAACCATGGTGTCTATGATGTTGGTGGCTTGAGTGGTGGCATCCATAGTGTTGTTTGTGGGGTTCATGATGATATGTCATGGAGGTGAATTTGTCTGAAGATGCGAAGTTAGTGTCATGTAGTATGCAGCGTATACGCTTCAATGGACGGCGTATAGTGATAGCGTATACAACGTATATGGTCAGCGTAGGCGTTGAGCGTAGAAGAGTCTATGACGTAAGTGGCTCAGCGTATACGCCAGACAATGTACAGCGTAAAGGTACAGCGTCAGAAAGGGTGCAGCATAAGCAAGGCAGCGTAAGACAAGGCTCCGCGTAAAAGTGAGGAGCGTAAAACAAGCTCGGCGTAAAACAGGTCACAGCGTAAACCAGTTGCAGCGTGAAAACATGTGAGCGTAAAAAACAAGGGAGTGTAAACTGGACTCAGCATAAACAAGGTTCAGCATAAACGAGGCTCAGCGTAAACAATGCAGGGTGTAAACAATGATAGCGTAAATGATGCACAGCGTAAAAGCAAAGCTCAGCATAAACAAGGTAGCGTATGGTTTTTAGAGGGAATTTTTACGAGGGGGCATAAATACTGAACAGCGTAGATGCTGGATAGTTACAGGCTGGGGTTTTAGGCTGGGCAGCGTAACCACTGACGGGTTTCAGCAGGGAGCAGTGTGCAGTTGGCGGCGTAGGCGCTTAACAGAGTAGACGCCGGGAAATTTGCAGACAAGGGTTTTAGGAGGCCCTCCTTCTAGTGCCAATTTCTGTACCGCCTGATATCGTCGGTCTTTGGCTGGAAGGAAAAAACAGAGGCCGCGGGATCGCAGGACGCGTACAGAAGACCCTGCCTTCGCTTGAGGGTGAGTTGGAATGCGATAAAGGCAGAGTACCTTGGGTGGTCCGCATGCGGATCAGACAAGGATTTCCCCGCGCGTACGCAAAATGCTAATATGCTGGGTTATGCATAAACGATGTGCGAGCGTAAACAAGGCAACAGAACAGCGTAAATCGTAAATGGATGTAAACGAAGCATGAGCGTAAACAGGCGTAAATAGTTCATAGGCCAAATTGACATAAAACTGTAAAAGAACTTATGCAGCAAATGTAAACAATGATATTGCAGAGTCAAAGTACAGTGCACCGGTCTAACGTAGTCGTGTGGGAACACAAGGCGGACGAAAAGCCCCAGCGTATACAGGGATGACTCTGGTTTGCAGGGCGAGCAAAGCGTAGAGAGTATCTGCAGTGTACAAGGCTTCCAGCGTAAGAGGGTTTTAGCTCTGGTGCGCAGCGTAAATGTTCTCTGGTATGCTTCGGGATTTTGCCAACCAACTTGGGTAAAGTGGAAAATTAGGGTTTTTATACAGGTTGTTACGCTAGACTCGGGTTGGGCGACACGTGGCGCGTTGACCGGGTGCACATAATTTACAAATGTATAATATTACAAATGTTGGGCGTATACACCGTATCAGGTCAGCGTATACGCGGGGCGTATACGCTGGATGTGCTGAGCGTGCGTGAACATGGGTGAAGATGCTGAGGGTCGAGCGTATATGCTGATGGATGTTGGGCGTACACGCCGGACGTATACGCTGATGGATGTCCACTTGCTTCAATCCTTGCTCTTTGGTGTTGTCTTCATTCTGCCTTTGGAGATTCTATTGTCTAGCGTGTGCATCTGCAGTACCAGGGCGTACACGCTGGGGTGCCGAGCGTATACGCTGTGGAGTGCCAGGCGTATACGCTGTAGGTGTGAGCTTGGGCGTATACGCTGGGCGTCTACGCTGGGGATGTACACTTAGTGAAAATGAAGCCTTTTGTCCTCCAAAGTTGCAATGTGCGACGCCAACTATAGCCACGATTTCCTGTGGGTCGCAGGGACCTGCTTTTTGCTAGGGAAGTACAAAGCATGGAATTTTGTGGTGTTTCAGTAACCCCTTATTCTCGCAAGGGCTACAGGATGATGGGGACCCCATCTTTCATGACACCCATTCGACCAAACTTCCACTGGGGTAGCAGATCCTTCAATCCATCATTTAGAATAAGCCTCTAAGTGACCAAGATCCTCAAGGGGATGGAGGGTCATGTAGCAAGGATGGGCAGGAAGATCGAGGCCATCATCAGGGCAGAGAGGGAGATCGACACTGGAGCAGTGGCGATACCTCTCCTTCTTCTCCATCCTCTCACTCTCTTATACCTTCATCCAGCTCAGGCTTTGATCATAACTAAGGTAGAAAAGAGTGAAAGGATGGTGGTAAAAAGTTTTGGAAGGGACAACATGAGGAAAAACATGACCAATCGTGCGATGCTTGCTGGCATGAAAGGAGAGGTAGTCGGAATCATCACAGACATCATGATCCTCAACAGGACTATGAATCAGATGAGCCATTGTTGGCTACTTGGAGCATGCTGTAGATCACGAAGGTAGTTCAAATCCCTAGTAGGCATGTGAAGGATAGTCAGATCAAGTGTGTTGATATGAACAACATCCCCACATTCGAAGGGGATACAATTGTGATTCGTAGACTCACCTGTAGGCATTCCATGATGCCTGCACCATGCAGAACATTGATAATGATTGACAGAAGATGAAGTTATTCCCTCGCATACTCATCAAGGAAGCAAAAAGCTGGTACCGATCCTTGGAACCAAAATCAATTAGAAGATGGAGTACGATGCTTGAGATTTTCAATGATAAGTATTAAATGTATTCCAGAGTGGCAAACCTGAGATGTCATATCCAAGGGTGGAAGTAAGGTAATCATGAACCCTTGGATGCAGCCATGAGTAGATACTATTCATTGCTACATCGGTGCCTTGGTCATAGCTACTCTCAGTGGGCACAGCTTCGTCACATCATTGATGGGCTCCATTTTGAAATGCGAAAGACCCTTGGNACATTCCCCATGCTTGTGGTTTCTGCCACTGCTGGAAGAATTCATAAGGCTACAGTGGCATTCCACTTGGATAATATCCTTGCTATTTCTAGTTGAACTTCCTGGGATTGCCTTGTGGGTAAGGCAACCTTCGGGGTGTTTGCTGCCTCGCTAAGCGAGGATTCAACGTGTACACCCTAGACTCTTGCAAATGTGACACCATAGGACAAAACCCCTTAGGATGTTTGTATTGGAATATGTCACATTCATCATCCTCCTCCATGTCAGAGTCTACAACCTATGCTACTACAGCAACATTGTCCTTACCCTTATATTGGGCACGTTCAGCTTCCTTCTTCCTGCACCAATCGCGATCATTACCTTGTTCTCTGGATTCTTCTGCAATTTTCAACACACTCTAGAATTTTTTGTCCAAAGAGTCCCACATCTTATCAACCTTTGCCAATATTTCCAATGCAAAATTTTGTAAAGGTAAGGTCTTTCGGTTCACAACTACTTCCAATGGTGATTCTTCCTCCTCATCACAAAATCGAACCTCCCTCTTTCTGAGGGAATGATCTCGATTGAATTCTTTTGCACTCTCCTTCTTTCTAAGTTCCCCTTCCTCCTTGGCCACCTTCTCAATGAGGTGATACAATTTATGGATCCTTAGCTCCGACAATCATCCCTGGGCATACATGCCAAGGGTCTTTCGCATTTCAAAATGGAGCCCATCAATGATGTGACGAAGCTGTGCCCACTGAGAGTAGCTATGACCAAGGCACCGATGTAGCAATGAATAGTATCTACTCATGGCTGCATCCAAGGGTTCATGATTACCTTACTTCCACCCTTGGATATGACATCTCAGGTTTGCCACTCTGGAATACATTTAATACTTATCATTGAAAATCTCAAGCATNTGAACATCCGTTCCTTGATCATCCGTATACATCTTGGACTTCGTGCATGACTACCACTGAGATTACCAAGTACAGATCCTAAGTACACCACTAGGATACCAAGTAGTCACACTTAAATGCTCGTAATCAAGTCGTAATCATTTCACGTTACTAGGAGATAAGGGTGAGAGACTAATTAAGAAAGTAGTAAATAATAAATAAATAAATAAATAACAAAGTGAATGATACAATGATGAAGTAATATCAACCTTTATTTCTGATCATGTGCGTGTCCAAGTACGTCACACTCGAATACAGCATGCCGTACAATTACATTCACCACACTGTGGGCAGACACCGGAAAATAATCTATCTCTGGAGGGATCAAACTGCCAAAGCTTCGCTATAATCTAACTCCTAATGATGAATAAGGGAGAGCCACTTATTATTTATAGACATTACGGTGGACTATGATATCGCGTACGCAATATCGTGGGGGATGCGATATTGTGGCGGATGCGATATCGCGTACGTGATATCACAGCTCATGCGATATCGTGTCCCATCATACCCCCACGACTGAATAAAAACTCATCCTCAAGTTATAGTGATTACATAGTGGATAGATATGGGATTATTATATGGGGAAAACAAAAAAATGAACTGATGCCACAGTGTGGGAAGACACAACATAGAAAAAATGCTACAACTACAAAAATTTGGAACTCATGTAGTTCCTGGTGGCGGTGGCTCCTCCATTGATGCTTTCCCTTTGTCTTGTGCTCCAGGCTTTGAGGCTTGATGACGTTGAAGTATGGCCTAGAGCTTCTCCTCTTTGGTCTGAGGATCTTGTGCCGTCCATGCTAGTGTTCCAATGTTTGACAGAGTGGGCACTTCCCATGGACAGGGTAGTTGCGGGAACATCTGGTTGGCTTTGACATACCATGCTACGAATACCCATCGTTCCTCCTCATAGGCTTTGGCTTTGTTCTTGTATTCGTGAAGGTTCATTAGCCATTGATCCAAGTTGGTTGCAATGTCTTTCTATCCTTGGTAGCTTGCTTTTACCATCTCAAGTTTAGAATTTACGACATCTAGTTTCTCAACCAGCTTCTTGCGCTCTGCAAATTCTGCTTCATATTTGATGTGGGTGGAAGCTACCTGTTGCTCAAGCTCTAACCTCGGACTCCCTGCTATTAACATGGCAAAATTGGCATATCTAAGGTTTGCCAACTCCATGTATTCTATCAAGTCTTGAATCTGCAGGTCCCGGTTCTTAACTTCCGCTTGGTGGGCGAAGGCGTAGGTGTCCAATATGGCCCTCCAATCAGTGTGTTGAGCATTGATAGTGTTGATTTGATCCTTGGTCATATGGATCTCCTTCTCTAGGATTTGTTTGTACATCCCCACCTGATCACAGAAGTGCTCCTTCAGCTTCTCATGTCATTTAGCCTCATTCTGCCACGCGCTTATTTCAATTGTTGATTTTTGGAAAATAGCGCATACCTCCTCCATTGAGAGGGTTTGATTTTCTCTGGCTAAACAGCTTACATCTCGGTTGACCCAAATGAATTATTCTCATAGTTGATGAAAGTGTTCATCAAGAATGTTCTTCTGTTTCTCTACAGTGGCCAACCGAAGATTGTCTGCAACCAACTATTTATTATCTTCTTCTAAGGCCTTGAGTGCCTTAAGATGCACATGGGTTTGCGCCTGTGATGTGGAGGCATCCCAAAAAGCCATCTCCTTTTCTTTCATCACCTTTTTATTCTCTGCTATTAATTTTTTTGGTTGCTCCATTCTAAAATTTTCTAGCTAGTCTATGGCAAAAATTGTAGAGAATCCTGCTATGCTGCTTGTAAGGCCACAAGCTTCTCTTGTAGTTTCTGCACTTCAGCTTCAACATGCTCGGCCCTTACTTTGGATATGACCAGCTTGCCCTTTATGGAAATGAGGTATGATTGAATTGTTGTGACATCCTGAGGGATGTCAAACAGGGATGTCATTACTTACCCTGTTTGAAGTAATCTGTCAAGTACATCCTCATGTTTCGCAAGAGTCATTGAGGTTCTGGCTAGAGTTTGAGCATCCTGTGCTCCTAAGAGATCTACCGGTGGCACAACAGGTACATTAAAAGATTCTTTGATGTCTTTTGTAACCACTTCTGTAGCTCCCATGGCATTCTGGTGTTGCATGACCATCACAGTGGCCCCTTCACCAGTTTCTAATTGCACCTGAAAAGATGCCACATTTCCTGAGATCTGTTGTGACCATCTATTGTCCCCTCCTCCTGTTTGAATGGATAATTTACCCCTTGTGTGATCTAATGAAACTGTAGGCTGTATGGCGTCATCGATGATGCGGAAGAGGTTTGCATCATCATGACTTCCCCAACTGACCTTCTCAGCGATGGCCCTAAGATGGCTCATCAACGGTCTGTATTCTTACAGCGGTGGCAACTGATCCTAGCCTGTGCTAGGCCCTGCTTCTTGTTGTTGGCTGGGACCTGTGGTTGGAGGTTGACTGGTTCCAACCACATGTTCTTCTTCTTGTTCTTCTTGTTCTAGTCTTAGCTTTTCGCCAGTGCTTTTTCTTAGAGCTGGTGCCTTTAGCAACTCTGCATATGAAGCAGTCTGGGCTTTCCAGAGGACGTTATTGGTGTTTTCCCAGATACTAGCACATTGACAAAGCTTTTTGATAAGACAAGGAAAAGGAAACACCATCTTCCCTATCTTCTGTTCTTCAAACCACCTCAGGATCTCCATCAAATATAGATGGGGAAGATTAGCGTTAACCTTTCCTATCAACACTGGACATCCTCTAGCGGCATATGTTGATATTCTTTTGAGGCCCTTTGTGGGGAAGAGGTGATATGTTTCAATTTTGAAATAAACTCTCTCTTCCATCATCAATTCACCAAATGTTTTGTCTTTGCCATAAGCCTTCTCTAACCAATCCTTTCACACATCAGGGTCTGAACGGGTAGATAATCGAGCAACTTGGGGCCCTGAGTTCAGAAGGTTTAACACTTTTGAAATTGCCTGCGTAGAGAAGTCAACTGTCACACCAAAAATATTAACTATGGTGCCCTGCTCCCTATTGTGCCAAAACTAGTACATTTCTCCTAGGCACCAGGCACCACTTTCAGAGAGGATAGGCCAAAAGGGAGATCCTTTGAGGTGATCCCTAATAGCTTCAGGAGCAAACTCTGCAAAATATTTGAAGTTTAACTCCACAATCACTGTAGCGTATGTGGATTTCTCATGGATAGCCTGAACACATTCTGGGGGCAACGTGAGTTGTTGTCTCGGTTAAAGTGTAGTAGCAGCTCCTCCTTCTGCCTACCCGGACCATCTGGTAGGAGGTTCATCTTGATGGATGCTGAATGATTACTCCTCCTGTTCTACTTGTTGTCTGAAAGGACCTTGTCTTCCACCTCTCCTAGCTCATTTGCTTCCACCTTGGGTAGGAACTTCCTGTTGTCCACGTTTCGGGGCCATCTGCAATCACACAGGCCAAGCATTAGTAAGGTTGTTTTTGAAGTCAAATTATACCTTACTGCTTGCCTTAGTTAAAGATCTTATGTTATCACGTGTGATAGTACCCAAAATTTTATAATAACAAGTCCTGTGACTTAGGTGGTTTTCATTTTTAATTTCCCGGTATACCTAAGGGTTAAATGATTTTTAGGCACAATTATTCTAAGTGTTAAGTTAATTACCCTAACTGATGTCCTTTGGGCAATGATAAATTTCAAAAAATTTAGGCACTTTTCGGCAAGTGTCTCTCCCCCATGACTAAGCTGAACACTTTGGGTTCAAGTAGGTTCAAATGGAATTAAAATTGGAGTACCAGCGAGCGAGATATGAGTAGAAAGGCAAGGCTTACGCAATCGCAAGTTGTAGAGAAAAATTTCAAAAACTCCCCCCCATGGAAATGGAAAAATGATGCTAAGTGTTGTGGTGGGGGTACCTATTTATAGGTAAATGGGACAAGATATCGTGTACGATACATCGCGTATGCGATATCTCGTGGGATGCGATATCGCATACGCGATATCTCGTCCATAGTGATGTGAGACACCAAGGAAATACCAATTTTTTAAATTATTTTCTTGAAATTAATGTGGAATATTGAGGACATTGGAAATTATTAAGATGTTCTAGGGTAATTTCATTGATTCGAGAGGCACCATTAATGATAATGATGTGAACTTTAGCAATAAAAACTTGGTGGTTAAGAAAAAGGGGATGTAATGGTACATTAGAATGTTAAAATTTAAAGGGATAATGGTAGGGAAAGAAAATCAATTGAAAAGTTAAGCTGAGGGTAAGAAATTGTGTGTGTGCTAGAGGAGTAGTGAAGATCACAACAAAAATTACACAAGTGGATCCTCCCCAAAGCAAGTTCCAACCTATAACACCCTTGTGTAACCACACTTAAAGTGTCTGTGGGCACTAGAAGGGTTAAATGTAATCCTCACTAACTCAATAAAACACACACATGTAAATATCACTGGAATAAGATGAAAATTCTATACTACACAGGACATGAGCTACAATTACATGAATAGTGAGATGAGATTAACTATAGAAAGGGATCGTAGAGATTGGGACATGAGGTAACTGACCCAGGGCACAATGAATCCTGTGTGTAAAGCATGATTAAGGTGTCATTAACCCATCATTCCAATATTAGGATGAAGTCCATCCTTCTAATTGGTGACCTCACATTGTTTCAATCCATGATGAACAACTATGAGAGTATCATAACAACAAGGCGTACGATCCTTGGCATTTTATGCAAGCGAGGAGTGACTTTTGTTTTATGGCGTTTGGTTTTTTTTCCTTTCTCTTTTTTTTTCTTTACTAAATCCAGAGAAGCTGCCAACCTTCAGGCATGGGTGCATGTCTTTCCAGTGGGATCCCCTAGAACAACGTTTGATTTTGAGTGCCCTTTTGATTACTCTTACTCCTATTTTTTGTTAGATCTACAAGGATCTTAGTACAACCACATTGCATGATAACTCCCACAAATTTCACCAAAGAGAATCCACAAGTCCCCTTGATGTCACACCCTATTCATTCCTCTTGGTCCATCCTTCTTCATTCTGGGTACCATGAACACAAAATTAATTTTAAGTTTTAAGAATGTTAAGAATATCACTGTACCCTTGAATAGAACCTCTTATTTATAGAGTGGATGAGTGGATGTAATGGGCTCACTATCCACATAATTGATCACTCAAGACTTAATAACATAGAACACACCTCAACCAACGATCCACATGAGTGTTTTATTCATAGACAAGATTACTTACAAAAACGTAAAAAGACAAAAATACAAAAAGATAAAAAGATAAAACAAAAAGTTTAAAAAATGAAAAAATTGAAAAACAAAAAGTTGTAAAATTAAAGAAAATTGAAAAATATTTATTAACCCTCTGTGTTATTTAGAATGGGGGGATATCCCCCATAACTAAACGGTTGAGTATGGCAAGGATTAATAATTGAAGGTTGAGGATCCTTGCATGTTGGAAGTATTGAAACTTGGCCATACTTAGCTCCTCAGGGTTCACACACTTGATTATAGGAAGCATAGTGGGACACTTTATACGATGTACTTCCCGGATAACGAGTTGACCCACTATGATATTTGTGACCATTAAATGGTATGCAAGGATTGGGTTGATGCCTCCCATGGTTATGTTCATTGGACTGTATGGTTGTTGGTGGCCCTGATGAAGTTACATGAGGCACTGGGTTCGAAGGTAAGGGTGCACCACAGTGTGGAACTTGTGCTAGGTTGGAAGATGCAGTGGCCTTGGGATGTGTTGTCCCTTCTTACAGCCATGTTTAAAGAAAGGACGCTTTTGATGTTGAGGAGGCTTTTCATTGCTGTTAGTAGCATTAGCACAAGTAGTGTTCGTGGGTTGTTGTTGTGGTGCAGGCACCTTAGGAACAATTGGTGGCGATGTATAAGGAGGGAAAGGATGAGAATGTTGAAAGTTAGGAGGAGTATAAGGTGCACAAGGTGGTGGCTGTGTTGGAGGCATGGGTTGATAGTATTGTGGAAAATAGTAATGTGGTGGGATAGAGTATGTTGGCCCAATTGGAGAAATAGGATGTTGAACAAGATAAGCATTTGGATTCGAATAACATGAAGGGTGCCGCTAATCTAAGGGTGGTCTCCCCCACGACTGGGATTGTTGCCACTGTGATCAAACACAGTATCTCTGTACAAACTCTAGATGTAATGTGCTTCCCCAATGCTCATGTAGATGTAACAATATTGGGCATTAGCCTTTGGGGTGATCGTATAGGCATAGGTTGCATTCATACGTAGGACTGGTAGTTGAACGCTTATTCCCTTCATTCTTTTTCTCTGAATGTCTAATGTTTTGTCCTGCTTCTTGGGTTGTTAGACTCTATCTCCAATATTGTTGATATATTCTCCACACTTTTGATACATCCATTCCAACATCTTACTGATCTTTGCCTTAGCTTCTTCTAACGATTGTTGTATTGGAAAAGATGATGTTTCCACCTTAAGATTGGTTTATTTCTCCTTTTTATGATCATGGACCTTTGTTAAGTTGAGATTTTGGTCCTATTGATGTTTTTCAACACTCTCCCATCTAGCTAATTCTCCTTCTTCTTTGGCTACTCACTTAATAAGCTCTTGGATTTAATGAGTTTGTAGTTCATATAATTGACCTTGGGCATACATTCCTAAGGTTTCTCTTGTTTCATTACATAGCCCATCAATGATATGGT
>MNCI01035832.1:441411-452488 GCA_015680685.1 Gnetum montanum
TTTTCGTTCATGTTTATAAGAAAACCCTACTTTAGGTTGTATACTCCAATCTTCATCATCATATAGTTCGTTGGTTCTTCAATGAACTTCCTCACTAAGTGTGGCGTTATTATTATCTTGTAGGAGAGGCATTGTTGTGAAGTTGTGTGTGAATTTGAATGTGACTTTTTAATAATTATTTTTTCTTCCTAAGAGATATATCATTAAGTCCTATATAGTGACCTTGCATGATATAACTAATCTAGATAACTAGCACCGTCCCCGGCAACGACACCTATGATGAGTGGTGTGATACCCCTACACTCAACCATATGAATACAAGCGTTCTCACATGCGATCTGGTCAAACTCCATAGATGGACTAGTTGTGGCACCAAGATAGTTATCCTTAGGTCACAGTTCGCTATCTTCCCACCTGGACTAGTATTATATTTGTCACATATGGTTTAGTCTAGAGTGAGGTGTATGATGTGTTCCTAATCTAATGCTACTCCTGAAGGCAGTGGAAAATAATATTAACTAAGCTAAGCTAGGAGGGAAAGGATAAGAGAATCTAATCTAGCCTAAGTGTGATGAGCATTCATTCCTTGATCATCTGTACACATCTTGGACTTTGTGCACCACTACCACTGGGATTACCAAGCGCAGATCCTAAGTACGCCACTAGGATACCAAGTAGTCACATTTAAATGCTCGTAATCAAGTTGTACTTAATCCGCGTTACTAGGAGATAAGGGTGAGAGACTAATTAAGAAAGTAGTAAATAAAAAATAAATAAATAAATAACAAAGTGAATGCTGCAATGATGAAGTAATCTCAATCTTTATTGTCGATCATGTGCATGTCCAAGTACATCACACTCGAATAAAGGATGCCATACAATTACATTCACCACACTACGGGTAGACACTAGAAAATAATCTATCTATGGAGGGATCAAACTACCAGAGCTTCGCTACAATCTAACTCCTAATGATGAACAAGGAACAGCCGCTCTTATTTATAGACATTGCGACAGACTATGATATCGTGTATGCGATATCGCAGTAGACATGATATTGCATACGTGATATTTCGGCCCATGAGATATCGTGGCCCATCAATTACCATCCCCCAGAATATTTCAGACCACAATCTACATCACCTAGGGGGAAAAGCCCACATCTATACTATCCTCCATCACCTTCTCTTGCCACTCCTCCACAACATCCCACTCAACTACCACCTGCTCCACCTATGCAGGGAGAATTACCACCACAGCCATAGCAGCGCAATGCTGTGAGGGCTGTTAACATACAACCGGCTCCTCAGCTGAGTGGACTCGAAGCCAAGCCATGGAAACGTCCCTTCTTCAGACCCAATCATGTATGCACATCCTCACACCCACTAGTGGCTAGTTCCTCTGAACTTCAAATCACCTCTACTGTTCCACTGCCTGAGCAGCCTTCAAGCCCATCACACTCCAACGTCCAAATAGTCATGCTCACACATGCCATGACTGATTGGATAAAGGTAGGTCACCTTCCCCAAAAATTAACTGATTTGGGAAGTCCCCTCATCCATCTTCTGGTGGTAGGAAATGAGCCCTATAAAGCTCTTCTAGACTCGGGGTTAGGAGTCAATTTGATCTCTCATGAGATGTACAAGAACTGGAACTTGCCCCTGTTAAAGAAGAGCAACATCAGGATCGAATTGGTAGACTAGTCCATCATTTTTCTCTTGGGAGTGGTGGAGGACATTGTGACCACCATTTGCGAGTGGTCCTATCCTACTGATTTCCTTATCATCTATGTAGAGAATTGAAAAGGAGACTTCCCAATCATAATGGGAAGAGCTTGGCTAAGCATGGTGGATGCAAGACTAGGACTCTAAGATCTTTTCCTTGAAATTTCAAAGGAAAATCCTTTTGGAAAGATCGAGAAGAAGTGTGTTCCATGCATCACGTACAGTGACTCAGGGTGCAACTGTATGTAGAAGTTATGGTCCACCAAGCAAACAGTTGTTCAAGCATGTAGTCAGTGTACCAAAGAATCACTAGTTCAACAATGCCTATACGTAGCAGCCATAACTCAAGAAGGCACCTAGTGGCTGAAAGCTGATCCTGCTAGTAGCACATTGTGCATGGAATCGTCTGAGGGGCTTGTACAAGCCTACGTTAAAAGCATGGATGAAATGGAAGAGGTTCATCAACAGGTCTCCACTGTTGATGATCACGATGAATGGGGGAAGTTGCAAATCCCTAAAAGCTTCAAACAAGATCCCTTGGAGCTCAAGTCTTTATTGGCTCACTTGGAATATGCATTTTTGCAAAATGGAAAGCTGGTAATTATCAATGCCACCCTCGCTTTTGAAAAGAAGAAGAAATTCCTAAAGGTGGTGAAAAAATGGGATGCTACATTTGCATGGTCATATCCTAAGTTAACTGGAGTTGATTCTAGGGTTTACCAACATTGGATCTATATTGATCCCTCTATGAAGCCACGATGACAACCACAAAGATGATTGAACCCCAAATTGAAGCAGGTTGTCAAAGATGAAATTGAGTAATTGCTAAAGGCAAGGTTCATCTATTCTATTGCCGATAGAAAATGGGTTAGCCCACTTGTTATCATGCCAAAGAAAGGTGGCAAATGGAGGGTCGATTGCTCAACATGGCTACCTTCAAGGATGACTTTCCACTCCCATTTGTGGACCAAGTGTTGGACACCATTGCAGGGCACCACTATTATAGCTTTTTGGATGGTTATACTGGTTATAACTAAATCCAAATAGCACTAGAAGACTAGGCCAAAAAAACTTTCACAAGTCCATGGGGGACTTTCGCATACAAGAAGATGCCCTTTGACCTATGTAATGCACCTATCACGTTCCAACACCTTGTCCTCAGCATCTTCTAGCAATAGATTGGCAATGGGGTAGAAGTCTTCATGGATGACTTCTCCACCTATGGGGCCACATTCGAGCAAGCCTTGGACCATCTTGAGTAGGTTTTGAAAAGGTGTGTAGACACCAATCTGCTGCTCAATTGGTAGAAAATCCATTTGATGGTCCGAGAAGGCATTGTGCTAGGGCATCACATCTGACAGATAGGGATTGGCGTGGATCCTGAAAAGATTAGGATCATCTAAGGAATCACCTATTAACCAAGAACCATAAAAGATGTTCAATCATTCCTTGGCCACATTGGTTACTATCGACACTTCATTGAAAACTTCTTGAAGATCGCTAAGTTGTTGGTAGAACTTACAAAGAAAGATGCTCCATTCATTTGGACCAAGGAATGCAAATTTGCATTCCAAGTGCTGAAATAGAAACTCGTAGAAACTTTATTTCTATAGGCACTTGATTGGTCCAGGCCTTTCCACATCATGACGGATGCATCCAACTATGCCTTGGGAGCTGTGCTTACACAGTGTGATGATCAGAAATGTCCATATTATATCCACTGTGTAAGTCGTAGCATTGTGGGTGCTCAGCTGAACTACACCACCACCGAGAAGGAGTTGATGGCAGTGGTGTTCGCCTTGGAAAAATTCTGGTACTATGTGCTCGGATACAAGGTGTTCATGCATATTGACCACAGTGATATTTGGTTCCTGATGAACAAACCAACGGTGAGCCCCTGCATCATTCAGTTGCTAGTGATTCTTCAGGAGTTTGATCTCACCATGGTAGACCAGAGGGAGACTGAGAATGTGGTGGCTAACCACTTGTCTCAGTTATGATGAGATGACACAGAAGAGGAGGAGCCCCTCTTCAACCAATTTCCAGATGAACTCCTCTTCGCAGGTGCAATCAATCCGCAAGTGTCTAAGGAATCCCCTTGGTTCAACTGCATCCTCACCTACCTCACCTACCTCACAATCCAAGAGTTGCCAAAGGAGTGGAACCATCAGCAGAAAAAATTAGGTTCTCCATAAGGCCAAGTGTTTCATGGAAATCAACGACCACCTTTATAAGATGTGCACAAATGGCTTGCTTCAATGGTGTGTCCTTGATGATGATACACTACGTGTTCTCCAAGATGCTCATGAGGGTCCTTATGGGGGCCACTATGCTGGATGCCACATAGCCATTAAGATCCTACTTGTAGGGTATTATTGGCCCACAATTTTTAGGGATGCACAATGGTTTTCCCACTTCTGCGAATGATGCCAAAAAGATGGTGGGATGACGGCATGGTTGGAGGGACCTCAACAGTGGATCCAACCACTGGAGCCCTTCGACATCTGGGGCATCAACTTCATGGGGTCCACCACTCCCCTATCAAATCGAAAGGCATACATCATCGTAGCTGTGGACTACTATACAAAGTGGGCAGAAGAGGCAGCTGTTGTTGACTCTTCTTCCAACACCACCACATGATTTGTTCAACAACAAATCATCAACAGGTTTGGAGTGCCACGTGCACTCATTTCTAATAATGGGACTTATTTCATAGGTGTCACTTTTCGGAAATTCATGAAACACTTGGGGGTCACATAAATTTACAACACCCTATTAGCCCCAAGCTAACAGGCAGGCTGAAGTCACCAATAGGGAGATCACCAGGATCCTTACCCAAACCGTCAGCAAATACAGGAGAGATTGGAGTACCAAACTTAATGATGCCCTATGGGCCTATTGCTCCACTTGGAAACTTCCTATAGGGTATTCTCCCTATGAATTAGTGTACAAAAAGTTACCAACACTTCCAATTCAAGCTAAACTCCGCACACTATCCACCACCAGTTACTTAGGCCTTGACCTCCCACTAGCACAACGCGAACGATTTATCAATTTAAGTGTGCTAGATGAGAACCGATTAGTGGCCTTGTCTTCAAATGAGATCCACAAGGCCTATAACAAAAAATGACATGATCTTAGGATTCAAAAGGTTACATTTAGATGTGGAGACAAGGTGCTATATTGGAACTTCTCACATGTATCCCAACCGACCAAGTTTCAAACATTGTGGGAGGGACCTTACATTGTCTTTGAAACCTTCCCATTCAGGGCCTTGCTTATCCACAAACCTGTGGACCCCACTAGAACGCATTTGGTCAACTAACAACAACTGAAACCTTTCCATGAATTCCACTCAGCTAGTGCAACTACCTCATCATCACCAGGACAACCTCACTCCATTTTTTGTGTCTCCTCCTTTCCACCCAATCATTGGGGAGACCTTCATCCCTGCTAACCCATTCCACTACACCTCTCACCATTTTGTAATTTTTTGTTTTGTAATTTTTTTTGTTTTACACTTTTTTTTTCAACATCATTCATACGTTTGCCAATTCTTATTAATTTTTTCCCTTATTTACTTATTTTCCATTTCTTTGTGTGTGTTTCATTTTTCATGTGATCGCTAATGTGTCATCTTATTGTCATCAGGTGTTTGGCGTAGATGGTTTTCATTGCGATGAGTAATGTGCAATAGTCCACCTAGTTATCTAGCTTCCACCCTCACATGGTTACCCTTGGACTTTACATCTATTTTTAGCTCATAAACCTGGCAGTGAGTCCATGTCATCCACCCATTCACCCACTCCATGGTTTTCCTTCTATTGAGAACATGCAACCCCTTCACTTAAAAACATTGTAATTAATGTGTGACTTGTATAGTTTCCAGACTCAGGGATGATCCAATGGTTTGAATCAGGTGTGACTTCAAGGGGAATGCAACATTTGTCACTCTCTCCTGTCCCCTAGGTTGCTGTTGTATCCTTACAGATTTCCTACCACTCCACGTTCTTCTCTCCACGGAAGCTTCTTAACAGTTCAACCTTGCATGGTGTGGTCCTTACTGAAAAAATTCAAAAAAAAAGAGAAAGAAACAAATAAACATGAGGATTCAAAGCACATCCCTTGGTCGAATGCATGCGAACACACATGGATCTTTGCATGGTGTAGTTCCCCTGAGAAAAAAAATTTCATGACATCACTATGTGGGAATTCAAAGCACACCCCTTAGACTGCCTCTCACAGGCCACAAGAACTAGTTATGGGACTTCTTTCATCCCCTCTAACTTCGTCCCATTTCACTTCCTTCCTCTCACATTTTTTGGAGTGGTGGTTCTCTGTGGGTGCATTCTTGCCTCCTTGGGGGATGGCCAGGGCTTCGTTTGTTGCTGCGAGGTCACTGTATGCCGACGGTTTTGGGTCTGAACTCAAAAAAGGTTCTACCGAGTCACTTAACCACAACTGCACATGGGGTTTCATGTGACCAACGATTAGAATTTCCGTTCTCTCATCTCTCTCTTCATCCATTTCTCTTCGTAACTCACCTCATTACTTGTCTTATGTTGCGAAAGTTTGTCGTGGTTTCCTTGGGCTTCTCATGCCTTGGCACGATCTCTTGGGTAGGAGTATTAATTGGCGAACACCATTTCTTGGCCCTGGGGCCCATGGACCCTAGTGTTGAGGATATGTAGGGGCTACTAAGGCTATTACCTGCTATGGGAAGGACCCACATGCATATTCTTGATCTCACTTCTTAAGTCTCCCATCCTTTAGATTTCATGGTTGATTATTTTTAGGGTTCCATCACTCGATTTCTTCCCCGTGGAGTTCTTTTGCATCACGTTCTCCTATTTTTGACTCTTTTTCAAGCCTCTATTACCTTACTCTTATCCTCAACCATGACCAGGCCTCTCATGTGCTTCAAATGCCCCAATTTGGCTTTTTAAATTCATCATTTTTGGCTTTTCCTGGGTTGGTCAACGCTAGTCAAGGGGTGCACACCCCTGCATATATGGGGCCATGTATACATAGGCGCAACACCCAACCCCTATATATAGGGGCGTTGCACTTCACATTTTCATCATTTAGAATCCAAATTGGGGGGAGATTTTGCCATTTTTTCTACCCAACTCTTCCCTAAGCACCTACGTTCTATCACACGTCCACATCATCCACTCCTTGCCCTTTTAAGTAACTGGAGGTATGCTCTCAATCATGGGGGGGGTGATGCCTATGCATAATTAATTAATTAATTAGTTAGTTAGTTAATTATGAAAACAACTATTTAAACTTTAACTCATCTTTTAGTTTTTTTGGCTTTAACCCATGAATTAACACTCTGGGAGACTTAAAGGAATGCTTGTGCCAACAACATAACTTAGTCAAACTAAGAAGGTGTATAAGGATCATCTTGAGCTACTTATGCACAAGTCTAATGGGTGGTTATGTTTGATTGTAGATGGCACCCAAACCGAGGCATCCAAGGGGAGAAGGACCATCACAATCAAGGGACAAGTGTCCATGCATGGGAAGGGGATGAGGCATGCAACAGCCAGAGCATGCAGAGGGCTCTCATGCAACTGGCCCCCTTAGTGAAGGACCTGACGTGGAATCTTTCCATCAGATTCCCAAAAAGGAGATTCCTAGCGAGCAATCGCAAGGGGATGAGAATCCTGGGATAGCACCATGGCTTGAGGTCACCCTGAACCAGGCCTGTCTTGATGCTATCACGCCATGTGAGGTGCAACGGATGATCCTCCAAGAGCTAAACATTGGACCATTCCTTGAGAACGTGCTAGAAGAAGTGATTGCAAAACTCTTCAATGTGGCCAATCATCACAACTAGTGGTGAATGGTACTTAGGAGAGATCTATCTCTTCTGGATGAATTGGAAACCAGGGTCTAGGGTAAGAATCAAAGACATTTATGTCTCTTACTCTTCAGAGGCAATAGCATAGGCTTTGGGGTTACCCGAGACCAGAGCAAATGTGGTGGAAATTCCAAAACAAGTCAACCCATAGGTAAAGGTGGAATGGACCAAACGGTGCTATGGGGTAGAGCGCAAGGAATTCGGCTCTTTGACCATGGTGGAGAGGGTATACTCAAAGATCATGTCTTACCACTTGAACCCAATGGTAAGACCTAGCAAAATCACAACCTTCTCCCCTTGTGTGTGTGTTGCCTTGAGTGGGAAATTCCCAATGAGTCTTCCACAACTATTGTTCTTGGAGATTGAAAAGAGGTTCATTGAGAGCGAACATGGAAGATGAGCTCTCCCCTTTCCTTGCCTAATCTGAAAGTTGTGCAAATGGGCAAGGATAGCACGGTACTCCAATTATATAATCCAGCATGCCCCAATATCCTCTTGGTGGGAAATGATGAAGGATAAAACTCCTGCCACCACACAGATAGAGGAGGAGTAGCAACCACCTCCACCACCTATACAAACAACAAGGTCGGGTTCGCAAACCATTGCAGAACATGTCTGCAAAACCTGACAAATGCTCTTGAGCCAACAAGAGCAATCTAGTAGGACTTGTGGAGGAGAATACCCTTCAGTCTATCACCCTACAATGAGCCACCTAAAGAAAGTAGCTCAATCAGTTAGCTTACTTGAAAGAGTAGGGCCGATGTTCTCTGCAGCCCGAATGCAAGTGCATGTATGAACAGATCCTAGTGTTCAAGAGGTGATAGTATCAACCCAGCAGCTATTTCTCAAAATCTCTGGGAATGCTGCTACCTTCTTGATACACTTGGAAGATGGTGAAGGGGCAATAGTCTTGGTGATGCAGCATTAAGGATAGGAGATTGCGGTCGAAGTGGTTGCTAATACAATATCTACAACTCTCAACACACTGGCAACACCTATACCAGATGTTCATGGACTACAAGATGTACAGAAATTTTCCAGAACTTCGTGTAGCAAGATTGATGTAGCCCAACATGAGGAGTTGTTGAACCAAATGGTGGGAGCTAGGCAACTGCTTCTAGATGTCTTTGACCTTTTAGACAACATTATTACAACCCAGTTAGAGCTACTCTCGGTAAGGGGTAAGAGCCTCGTTTTGGAAGGGTAACTTGAAGCTGCTCAAGTCGCTTATCAATGCTTGGCAACAGAAGTAGCCCAATTAAGATCCCAACTTGCCAATCCAACCATCCTCAATCGCGAAATCACTAGAGATGAAGCTTTTCAACAGCTTCAGCTCAAACTTCAGCTAGTTGAGGATGAGCGATAGTCGGTGATCTTCGATAATTCATTGGATGACTTTCAAGCATATACTTTAAATAAGGACTTGATAGAGGTTTGCTAGGAGAATGTTCAATTGACCACAGAGGTTCATCACTTGCACAATGTTAGTGTAGAAAATGAACACATGAAAAATTTAATCCACCAACAGCAGGAAGAACTAGCCAGGGTGAATGCTGATGTAAGAAGGTTGGCCACTGAGAACCAAAATCTATCAATGGAGGAGGTTCGGATGTTACGATAGAAATCTGCAATTGAAATTGCCGCTTGGAAGAATGAGGCCCTAAAATTTGAAAACATCAGAAATCATTACAGGGACCAAGTGAGATTATAGAAGGAAGTAAATGAAAAGCAGATTCAGGTTGCAAAGGAAAAAATGAACCAAGCGCTCCAACAGCTCTGACAAGGAGGCGATGTATGGAAAAGTATCTTTGATGGGTTGAATGCCTACAATCAAACTGAAATCTGCCTTAAGGAGCTATAGATTGAAGAGATGATAAAATATATGGAGCTTTCCAACCTACGCTATACAAACCTAGCTATGCTCACAGTCAGGAGATCATGGTTAGAATTGGAAAAGTAAGTGGCTGCCTTGTATTCTCTATACGAGGGAGAGTTCCAGGCGCACAAGGCAACAAAGTAGAAGTTGGAAATGACAAATGCAGAACTCGAGGTTCTCCACACAAGCTTTGAAGGACAATGTGGAGTTGTGGAGAACTTGGCCTGATGAATGAATGACTACCAGTAGCTGTAGGCATCCATCCGAGCGTTCGACATTGAACGAAAGAAGTTCGCAGCCTGGTTTGTCAACTTGAAAGAAGTCTTCCCAGTGCTGCCATGCCCTTGGGAGGTTCCAGTTCTAGCACACATTGGATAAGCTACCTGAACAGTGAACGATCCCAGAAGCAAAGAAGAAAAGATGAGGGCTCTCTTGGAGTCTTTTTGGCTACCTCCAGAAGTTGTAGCTGTTGCGGGGAAACCACCATTTGTGCCACCACCTATGCATGGGCCAGAGGCTGGAGAAGGTCCATCAGAACCACCGCCCCCAGGGATGGTGTGATCTTCTCCAACAATTTTGTGCATCATTCTACACGGTAGAGACTCCAGGACTAGCAAGGTGTTCAATTTTGTCTCTGAACACTAACATAATTGTAACTTATCCTTCTCTGTAACTTAGGCACTTGGTAAAAATTGATGTTGTGTCATGTGTGTGTTAAGTCATGTGCATTGTAAATAAAAGTCCGTACCTTCCAAATTGTAGAGTAACTCGAGGATGAGTTTTTACTCAGTTGTGGGGGTATGATGAAGTGTCATTAGTCAATGCATCAACTAGGCTGTGTATACGGGGCCACGTATATGTAGGCACGTTGATGCGGCCCCATCGAAGTAGCTTTTCATGCATTGATGTGGCCTCGTTTACGTGGAGCCTATTTCGGCCTATAGATAAGAAGGCCTTCCGCCTCATTTAGGCACCTTTCAATTAGTTGTAGCAAAGCTCTTGCAGTTTGTTTCCACAGGAGATAGAATATTTTCCAAGTGCTCACAATAGGTGTAGGAAAAGTGATAGGCTCTTTATTTGAGTGTTGATGTATCTGAGCCCATTGGTGTGACAACAATAAAGACGAACTCTTCAAGCATTCCTTGCAGCATTTGGACTTAGTCATTAATGCATTCAATAGTTTAATATGTTTATGCTTTGATAATTTCTTAATTTTCTGTTATTATTATTTTAATTGCTATCACTCCCTTATAGTTTGTAAAGGCCATAAGTACAACCATCTTGAATGTGAATCCAACACTTGGTAACCCAGTAATGCTTACTGTCTAGAACCTAGTAGTGTTTAGGGGATGCCTAGAACGTGCCTGGAAGACGGGTTCAGATACTTATGCTAGGAATAGTTAGAATACAAATTAGGATAATTATAAATGAGATAATAGTTCATTCCTTACTTCCCATACTTTAATTAGATACCAAAAGATAAAGTAAAAAGCTATAAAAATCATTAGCCTTAATCTCACTTAACCATCACAAACAGAACATCACAAGTGAGATTAGGAAGACAATGACCATTCTAACCCAAGGTTTTGTTGGTTAGGGTCTAGTGTA
>MNCI01035832.1:456010-476498 GCA_015680685.1 Gnetum montanum
AGTTATTCTAATTATTAGAGTGGTTACTTTAGCGATTACTTTAGTAGTTATTCTAATTATTAGAGTGGTTACTCTAGCGATTACTCTAGTAGTTATTCTAATTATTAGAGTGGTTACTCTAGTGGTTACTTTAGTAGTTATTATAATTATTAGAGCGGTTACTCTAATTATTAGAGTAGTTACTTCCAAGTCTATAATTACAATTCCCAAGTGCACAATTGAGAAGAAGTCTTTTAGCAGTAAAGTAGTGAAACTCTTATGGTCTATTTAAAAGTTAGAGTATTTTTGAAGTGCCGGCAGTAGGAGGTCTAAGTGTGGATGGATCTTTATTCGAGCATTATGTACCTGAGCACACCTTGTGTACGACAATAAAGATGAGCTCTTTGATTTATCCTTGTAGCACTTAAGATTTGTTTTGTTACGCATTTCTTTTATTTTATTTTCTTATGCATTTATTTTATTTTATGCACTTTACATTTATGTTATTAGTGTAGTAATTCATTTTGATCAATGAAGCAAATCATTAAATTACACTTAGTACGATCACTTTGAGCATGCATGTAACACTTGGTAACCTAGTAACGATTAGTGTTTGGTAATCCTAGTAGTGTTGCATTGGTTCAGAATGTGTACGACAAGTGAGAATGGATGTTGGTGTTAGGAGTAGTTAGACCTTAGTTAATGAGTAGTTAAGATAAATTAGTCACTTAGTTATCTCTCTTATGCCTTATTAGCACAGGACATAAAAGCATAAAAGATATAAAAATCATATGCCTCAAGGTTACTTAACCATACAATCATGACATATAAGTAAGTTTGGGAAGACAACAATCAACCAACTTGTCCTTGTTCCATAAAGGCACATAGGCATTTAGTCTTTGGAATTCGACCAAATTGTGCATGAAACACTTGTATTTGTATGGTTGAGCGTAGGGGTACCTTGCCACTCATCAGAGGCCATGCTAGGCATGGAGTGGCAGAGCTGGTAAGGTAAGTCATGAGAGCCAGGTGAAGTGGAATAGGAAGTGGATTTGCCATCCCTTTTGGCTGGGTTATAGGCCTAATTGTGGTGGAAGTGATTGGTTACCTCTAAGGGATAGATGGCAAAGGAAGAAAACCATAAGGAACAATCTCAAAGCATGATCTAGATACTCTATTATATATTAATAATGCTTTCTTTTCTTTCTCTTTCTGCACCTTCTCTATTATTTCGTTTACGTATAATATTGAATGTTACATATATTTTATGTTTGATATATTTTATTTCTAAGCATAATTTCTAATATAATGTATGTTTGATATTTTCCATGACATCCGGGAATGGGATGTCACAAAGATGATGCATGGCTACTCATCTTCGATGGATTAAATGCATACAATAAAGTAGAAATCTACATGAAGGGGCTACACATTGAAAAGAAGACTAAATTTTAACACCTCTACCTTATATATCCATTACCCCTTCGTATGTTTATCATTTAAACCTTTGATGTCTTATTTGCTAGCTTGTGTATTGTGCTTTATTAACTTTATTCTTTTGTTGATTATGCTTTTGCGGTTTGAGCCATGTGTCTTGCTATCACGTTTGTAACTGTCTTATATATATATATGTATATATATATATATAATATGTTTTATTTTATTCTTGTTTTATTTTAATTTTAGTTTCTTTTTATTATTTTTAGTATTTTCTATTTTTAGCATTTTGGAATTTCTTTTAATTTAGCATATGCATACTAATCTCTTTTGCTAAATTTTTGAGTTAGTAAGTATTTGGACAAGTTATTAGCAGGTGTGCATAGGAGGAAGATGTTAGAATCCAAAATAATTGTAATATGGGTGCACCCCAAGATATATAGTCCAATTAGAACTTTATAACTCAACATTACCAATAAGAATCAAACTGATAACTTGGAATTTTCAAATCAAGAGTCTTACCACTAGGCTAACACCTTATTGTCATGATGGATTAATGGCACATGAGGTAGTACCTTGATTGTGGTATGCATTCTTTGGTTATTTTGTATTTTTGAAATTTAATATTTAATATTTTAATTTTTAATTTATTTTTAGCTTATGTTTTAGAGGGTCTCAAATTAGTACCTTCCTTAGTTATGTTTTGACCTTAAACTTTGTTATTAGTTTGGTCTAAGACATAGCTACTAGTTGACACTTAGAGGGATGCCTATTAGACATAGCTACTAGTTGAGGCTTAGAGGTGTTATTAGTTTGGGCACTAGCACATGTTAGGATATTATTTTTATTTATTTTTAGAAAATAGTTTTTCATTTTATTTCTAATTTTTCCATTAGATTACCCTTTTTGCCCAAACATGCCATACCCTTGCAAGCATAAATACTTGGCAACCATTCCATGAAAGATTATCCTATTACTTTGTTAACATCTAGTAGATAGAACCAAAGAGGGAGACCCTAATGATTTGGAGAAGAGCTATATCTATATCTACACTATCATCCAGGACCCTAGTAAGATCTTAGTTTAAAATCTCACTTTAGGTTTCTCTTAGATCCTACTATTAACATGTAGCTTTGCCTAGGCTTTGAAGCCTATTTCAGAGATCACAACCACATAAATGTTTGTTGCTATAGAGTTATCATTTTACGTAAGGTAAATTTAGTACTTTTCTTTCAATTATGGGTTTTTTGTATCTTTATTCCATGCCCATTCTTTTAGGCCAATCTCTATTTATTCAATAACTATTTGATGGAATGTCTACTATTCAGATCTAATTATTTTATTCATATTTTCCTAGATTTATCATTTTTTATAATTATTTTATGGTTGGGATGTTACAAAACATTTTAACCCTATTTTGCTTCATTTTGATAATTTGATTTATGTTTTTTGTAATAATATTCCTTTCATCATTTTTGCATTTTTAAAAAATTATTTAGAGTTTGATTTCCAACCTTTTATAGTTTTTGATAGTCTTTGGTCCTTATTTTTTCTTTTCATAATTTTTTTGTTTTTTAATTCATTTGGAATTTTATTTTTAACCTTAATAGATTTTAATAATCTTTTGATTTATATTTTTGGTAATAAATTTTCTTTGTCATTTTTTCATTTTTTATAATTCACTTATAATTTGATTTTCATCCTTTTGCATCTTTTGGTAATCTTTTAGTCCTTATTTTTTGTAACAATCTCTTTTTTATCATTTTTGTATTTTTTTAGTTAAATCATTTGGAACTTGACTTTTCACCTTTAGTAGCTTTGATAGTCTTTCAATCTCTATCTATGGCAAAAATATTCTTTTCATCATTTTTTGCATTTTTTATAACTCATTCAAAATTTTGTTTTTGTTTTCGATCTTAGCATTTTTGGCCATCACAACATCTTAGATTGTTTATACTTTTTCTTGGCTTAGACTTTCTTTGACTTTGCTTAGAAATTTTGGGACAAAATTTTCAGGGATTATTTGTTACATTATATATTATAGTTTGGTATTTGATCATTTGCATTTAGATTAGATTTTTGGTTAGCTATGCTAACAATCTTTATGATGACTACATGAGACATCTTTCTCAATAGTGAGCCATATACTTATATGGTTAGTGAAGAGAATAGGTATCATTAATCTTTGTGATTGCTATACAATCAATCTAGTTAATAGGGAGCTAGATACTTATGTAGTCAGTCGAGTTAGTAACTATCATTTGTTTACTTTTAGTTATGTTTGGATTTATTAGATGGCGGTGGAGGTGTTTGTAGTTATTTACCTTTGGTTATTAATTTTAGATTAATATTTATTATTTAATCTATATATATTTGTATTGGCATGCTTGTGTTCTTGGATGCCAACTCTGTGCTCGCAACTGTCCCCTTGCACAAAACTACTCAACTACCTAATACCTTCACTCAAAATCCATTAGCAATTATTTTATAGCTTATTTACCCTGTTGAATCTTAGGACTAATTTTCTTTATGTTTTTGTGTCTTTCATGTGATCCAGTTAGTTATAATGAGTTATATGGAGAAGCTGATGCTTAGATTTTATTTTTAGAACATCTTTAGCTTAGCCATTAAGTTTCTAG
Source organism: Gnetum montanum (assembly GCA_015680685.1). Classification (NCBI taxonomy): domain Eukaryota; kingdom Viridiplantae; phylum Streptophyta; class Gnetopsida; order Gnetales; family Gnetaceae; genus Gnetum; species Gnetum montanum. The sequence goes on from MNCI01035832.1 coordinate 460,066, forward strand.
TCATAAATTATTTCTCTCTTAGGGTGTAATGTTTAGCTAGGATTTCTATACTATGTGACTTTTGTGAGGTTTTGTATTTGTATTCTTCCTATCTTTTGTGTAGGCCTAACTTGATCATGAGTTTTATTTATGTAGCATTGGATTTTCTAGCTATTTATATTCAAACATTTTCACTAACATTTGAGCCCAATAAGTTTTGATGCATTTTCTTATTATATAAGTTTCATGATAATTTTTGTATACTATTCAATTATATTTTCTGGTATTCTATTTATTTAATTTTTGGCTTGGGAAATAGGGCAATGTATGCTTTTATTAGTGAACATATTACCTTTTGTATGCATAGGACTATTATCATTATTTTCCAATATTTTTATCTTTTCTTAGAATTTTTTGTCCCTATGTGTCTGTCTTTATGAATGTCTATTGCTTTACATATTATCTTTTTTTGAAATCTGACATTTTTCTAAAGATGTACCTTATGTTTTTTTTGTATAGTTTATTTATTATTTAAGTAATATCTTTCTAGCCTAAGCCTAATTAGCTAGGTATTGCAGAATACATGGAGTTAGCCAATCTCTATTATACCAATCTCATGATACTCATTGTTAGAAGATCAAGATCCAAATTAAAGAAACAAATGATCAATTTATACTTGTTGTATGAAAATGAATAAAAGCTTTACAAGGAAGTGTGATAGACATTAGAAATAGCTAGCATAGATTTTGAATTTCTGAAAGCTAAATTTGATGATTATAGAACTATAGCTAAGAACCTAACTAGAAGGATGAGTGACTACTAGGAGCTATAGGACATGGTGAAGTCTTTTGTTATCAAATAGAAGCTATTTACTATCTAGTTTGTCAACACTTATGAGATATTTTCCATGTTATCCTATCGTTTAGAAGTGTCTATCATTCCTACATTAGGCAAGTTGTCCTGGACTATCAATGATCCCAAGATAAAGAAAAAGAATATGAAGATCCTAATTGATGCATTCAAGCTGAAAGCCATAGCCAACACTAAGACATGAGCAGCCATTACTACCTAGCACTACTTAAGGCATATGTCTCTATCCATTTTTTATACATATATGCATACTTAAATAATAAGTCAATTTAAGGCATATGCCTTTACGTTTTTGTAATGTGTTCAATTTTATAATAAGTCAAACATTATAAACACTTAAATAAGTTTTGTAATCACTTCCATAATTTTGTAAACAAACTCAATCATACTTTTGTTAACTTGACGAAAATTTTTCAATCAGTAGTTGGCTACATTGACACATCAACATTGATGTAGCAACATCAACACATCAATGTCAATGCATTAGCATTAACATAGGATTTCCTTCATCAATGTAACAACATTGATGCATACATCCACCATATTTATGCATCATTTGATCAGTAGCATAATGAAACTTTATCAATTTGTTCCCATGAAAGTTAGCATTAGCCACTGATTTCTTGTAGCATGGATCAAGTGAATTGTAAGGAGTCTTATTCGACTGATCATGTACCTAAACATATTTTCATGGTAGCAATAAGATCAAGTTCCATTTTCTTCATTGGAATACTTGACTTAGAATTATACTTTCTTTAATCATAATTTACATTTTAATTATTATTTTAAATTGCATGCACTAGCTCTAAGCATAAAAGAATTAATGTTTGGTAACCCAACAATGCATTACTTGGTACACCTAGTAGTGGGTACTTGATAACCTAGCAACGTTGATATATATTTAGGATGTGTATGGTGAGTTGGGAATGGATACTTCATGGCTAGGATAAATTAGATTTATTTCCTGCACTTAGATTAAAAAGTTTAAAATTTTATTATTTTAATCATATGCCTCAATCATACTAAACAATACAAATTAAGCCCACACAAGTATCTTTGAGAAGACAATGACTGATGATCTAATGCTTAGCTATTTAGATAAAAAAACTAGTCCTAGTCCATGGAAGTTGACTTGACTATGCATTAATGTTTATGATTTGTATGATTAGATGTATGATTTACTCTATCACTCATCAAATGATCTCTTTTCACCCAAGGTCTTTATGAAATTCCTTTCCTACTTTCTTCTTTGAATTTGGTAAAATGAAACTTGTCTTCATAAAAAATAACATCTCTTGAAATATATCATTTCTTTTATTATGGATCATAACATTTGTATCCACATGCTTTGGCATCATAACCAAGAAAAGTCCATTTTCTTCCTTTATCTTCTAGCTTATTCAATAACTCTTTTGGAATCTGAACATAGAAAATGAAACCAAATACCTTGATATAAGAGAGATTAGGCACTTTACCAAAGAGTATCTGGTATGAAGCCTTTTCTTTACTTGAGTTTTTAATTAGCTTATTAAGGATATAGACTGAAACATGAAATGCTTCATTCCAAAATTAATTGGAAATTGAATAATTCTTGAGAATGCATTCATTTTTTTTCAACAACTCCATTACTTTGTGGAGAATAGCCACACATAGTTTTTTTTTTTCAATTCCACACTCAACATACAAATCATTAAATCCTTGATTCACAAATTCTTATTCTCTATCAATTATAATTGCTTTGATTTTTAGATGTAATATATTCTTTATCAACTCCAAATTTTGAAAGATACCAAATGTCTCATCTTTTGAATGTATTGAGCATGTCCATTCATAACTACTTAATTCATTAACAATAACAATAAAGTACTTATTTTCTCCTTGAGCTTATATAGACTTTGGACCTATCAAATCTATGAGCAAATGCTCTAAAAAGTTTTGTCTTCTTTGCATTTGTAAATTTTGTAACAAGGCTTTTTATTTTCCCTTGAGGTGTATGTCACAGAGTTGCTTTGGAATTTCAAGATACTTAAACCCTATTGCTACTTCATTCTTTATTAATTTCTCAATATTGGTGTAGAAGTAATGGCCTAACCTCAAATGCTATAATCTTGACTTTTATGAGTAAAGTACATGAAAAATTTTATGAACAAAACTTAGAATTTAATTCTTTTTAACACCAATAGATGATTGTACTTCTAGAAAATAGATTTTGATGTTCCACCTTTTCAACTTAACAATGATAAACTTGCCATTTTAAAATTGTACAAAAGTCATCATGAAAAATAACTTGATTTCCTTTACTAACTATTTGTTCAACTAATAATAGAGACCTTGATAGTTGTGAAACATAATAGACATTATGAACATTAATCATATGGCCATTAGGAAGAATGAGCAACACATTAGCAATTTATTCAATTTTAACACTTGCTCCATTTCTCACCTTGATACTTCCAAGTATGTTATTTGGACAAAACATGATGAAGTTATTCTTAAATGGAGTCATGTGATTAGAGCATTCACTATCAATAATCCAAATATATGGAGTGATTTATTTCACCATTTTACAAGTAGAAAAATTGATCTTGAGATTCTTGATTATTGTTATGAGGCTATCAATTATCTTCATTTGATTTGGAGTAATTATTTTAAGTGTAGAAAGGAGAGCCTACCTTACACTAGCACTTATATTCATAGTGATCTTTCTTCTTACAATCGGTAGATCATGAAGCATTGGATAATGATGCTTCATGTAGATTTCTTGGATAGAATTAAAACATTCCTCTTCTTTGGTCTCTTCCTCCTCTAAAGTTACCTCTTCCTCTTAAGTTTTCTAATCTAAAATTTTTACTTTTGAATATTGTCACCATGGAACATTGGATGATGATGCTTCATGGATATTTCTTGGACTTGAATTGAATCTTTCTCCTCTTTGCTCTCTTCCCCTTATAACGTTGCCTCTTCCTCTTAAGTTTTCTAATCTGAAATTTTAATTTTGATTTGAATCTTGACTCCTATATTCTTTGAAGTTAGATTGCATACCTCTTCCTCTTCCAAAATTTCCTCTACCCCTTAAATTTCTTACAAGATATGCTTAAATATTTTAACTTTAATTATCATGCTTCTAGAGGTCTTCCAATTCGCTAACTTAAAACACTAGTTCATCAATGTTTCCATGATCTAAATCTTTTTTTTTTTAATAATGTTCATCATTACATGTTTGACTCTTTCATCATTATGCAATACCTAAATCACCTTATCTAATATTATTTTTCACTATAATTGCATCCATGTTTGTCTAAATTTCTTATGCTTGCTTACATTCTAATAAAACTTTTTTCTATATACTCAATTATATTTAGAGACAAATCTTCAAACTCTTAGCTATATTTAATTATTTGATTTATGTTAGTGATGAAGGATCTTCTGTATTCTTATTGTAGAAGAACCCAAGCCTTCTTAGCATTTGGGTTATTGATAAATCTTAAGTCAGTGAAATCAGAAATTGAAGTACAAATTATCATCTTTGTCATTGCATCTTTCATTATATCCTATTGAAGCTTTCTTCCTTTCCCTCTATTTAGTAAATCTTGATTTGAAAACTCTTGATATCCTTTCTCTATAACACAAAAACATTCATTCAGTTAAAGTAAAGTCTTCATAAACTTTCTTCTATATGTAAAATCTTGATTGCCATTGAAGATAATAATGCATTTTAGAATTTCTTTGCTTATGTTACTAGGTTATAAGGAAATTAAGAGTTAGAAAAATTTGAATTGATTAATATCTAAGGATTAAATGAGAATTTGATATGAAAAGTGTGGAATTAAGTGAGAATTGAAAGATATATATGAGATAATTATAAAAAGTAATGGTTTTGATAAGAAACTTTCAAGAGAAATAAGGTAAAATGTGAAGCCTTAAGAAGCTTTGAGAAAATTTGTTGATAGATCAAGGTATTAATAGCCTTTTACATCAATTTTTCCATGGTTTAAATGTAACACTTGAAAAATATAGTTGCTGGAAAACAAAAAATCTTAGGTAAAATAGTTTAACTTCAGATCCCAAGGGCCTCCAAGAAGAGGATTTGAAGCACCCCAGATAGTTTTGTTGATTACCCAAGGACTTAAAAAGTGTAAACAATGCAAGGACTTAAAAAGTGTAAACAATGCAATATAATTTAACAGAGAATGCAGATCTAATATAAGAAAAAGCACAAAATTTAAGCATGGAATAAACTTGCACAAAAAATAAACTTTTAATTTTTATTAAAATAATAAAAATATTACAAGATTGAAGTTTCAAGATGTGAAAGTATGTACCTAGATGCACAAGGAGTTGCCCGAATGGAGCTTGAAGCCTATTGAAGATAGCAGGTTGTGTTCTTTAGTTAGCCACATGATCTCGGTACTTCTCAACTTTAATCACCAAAAATCCTTGGGGGGTTTTTAGATTAGATCTATAGCATTGGTGCAGAAAGGGGGTAAGGTTCTACAATGTTGGTGCATAGTGGAGTTAAGGTATGTGCCTAACTTTTTGGTGTTGGGAAATTTCTTTGAGAGTCTCCAATGTTCAACTAATTGCCAATTTGTCCAAAAATTCTTGAAAATGCCAATGGTTACAAGGGTTCAAGGTTGGAAAGGTTTTCCAATATCTAGAGCCTATTAAATATGTTCAAAATATTTATTTATAGGCCATAGGATTACTAGTTTTTGGCTATGAATTTTTACCATGATTGATGATAGATTGATACAATTTGCAAGTGTGGTAGGCCATCATCTCTAACGTAGTTATCCATTTATGGTAAATTTTGATGCACCAAGGATACCAAAACCATGATGGATACTATAAATAGTAAATGGACTTTTGCAAATGTGCTAGATTCACCCAACTATGTTGGTCTTGTTGGATCCACATTGAAATCTTGGATCAATACTGGAATTATTAGCCTTGTGAAGAAGCCAAACCCCTAAACACTCCAACACTAGCTTTGTAGAGCAATGCTGAATGTTATGAAAGCTATGTTAGCAACTATTGGAAACATGAAAACCCAAATCCCCCAACACTGGGTGTAGGTGGTTATAGTGTATTTGAGGTTATGACCCATCTAAAACCCATAAAAATATCAAATTTGGTAGTTTCCAAAGAATTTTTAGCCTTTCCAAGCCCAAATATAGACATGGCATGACTTTTTCCAATTGGCAAGTGATGCTATGACAACTTATGGGGCATTTCTTAGCCCCAAAAAGTTAAAGTATGTGGGATTGCATCTCATGAATGACAAACCTCACGTTTTTCAATGAAAATATAGCCTCAAGTCTAGGGCTAAAGGTTACTATGGTAATGTGTTGCAACATGAATTTACTTTGTTGTGTTTCATTAGTTCCTTTTTGTTGATGTTTGGAGGATTGACTTGAGAGAAATTGACAAGGAATACAAAACACCACTACATGTCCATCACCAATGTTTCCTTTTCGTACTCAATTCTATAGCTATCAAACCATGTCAAGGAGTGCTAATGAACCATATTTTTTCTGGCTCCAATATCAGATACTCAATATTGAGGTCCAAGAAGTGATGTTGGATATCCAATATCGCGGGATGTGTGCCAACCTATGAATATAGTGCTTGGGCACATAGTTTGGGCATACATTTTATCATAGCATAGTAGAGCTCTTGCAATTTCTTTTCTTTAGAGTTAGAATATTTTCCAAAGTGCCTATAGTAGGAGTCTTTGAGTGTACAGATCTTTATTTGAGTATTATTGTACCTGAGGATGAAAGTGTGTGCAACAATAAAGATGAGCTTTCTGATAAACCTTGTAGCACCTTGGCTATCTTAAATATTTTATTCATGCATTTAATTTTTTGCATAGATTTATTTAATACTTTCAACTAATTAAGCTAAATTAATTTATCTATATTAAATAGCAATCAATTAAGCACATAAGTATGATTGCTTCGAGCATGCACATGATGCTTGGTAATCCCAGCAATGCTTAACATTTGGTAACCTAGTAGTGTTATACATGTTTAGGATGTGCACGGAATGGGATACTTATGTTAGGATAGTTAGTTACTAATTAGCAATTAGATTAGTTAAATAGGTTCATAAATTGAGTTTCAACTTGTTGTTAATTGTAGATGAATAAAATATAAAATGATAAGAATCATGTGCCTCAATTACACTTAACCATACAACTAAGCTCCACAAGTGTAGTTGGGAAGAAAATAGTTATCATGATTATATTTCATGTCCTAGAACTACTGTACTTAGGAGCTCAAGGTTTGTGGAATTCGACTAGATTGTGTGTGAATGCTTGTGATTCATATGGTTGGACATAGGGGTACCTCACCACTCATCATTGGCACTATTATCAAGGATATTTTGTTTGTTACATGCACTATCTAGGACTTGGTGAAAATTTATTCAAGATATTTGAAATGAACCTTAAAGTCATACCATACATTAAAATAACTAGAAAAATTTTAAGAATGCACACTGCATTTCTTATCTTCTAATACAAAATTTTTTCTTCTCACAAGAGTGATTCTTTGTCCAAATTTGATGAAGAAAATAAGCAAATGCCCTAATAATACAGAGTGGTATATGCTCATCTTGATGAGTATGTACCTGATTTCACCTTCATCCTACACCAGGATGAGCTAATATAGTGGTGAGAAATGGAGGGCAACATTGTGTTGCTGCTTGATTGATCCATTCTTATGATGCTCCACCAAACTCTTATGAAATTGGGCATCCAAGGACTTCATACTAAATATGTTGTGTAGGAGAGTGACGTTAGAGATTATCATCCTACTAATGCACAACACTTGAGGGATTGGCAACTAGAGTAGTGTTATCAATATGTGAAGGGAAAGTGGTCCAATGATTTCCCATTCTTGATGTACCAAAAAGATGGTGGAGAACCCTTCTTTGGGGATTTTTCATTCAAAGGGACTCCTCTCTTTGACTTGGTGAAGAAGGTCAAAACCAAAACTTGCAGTCCATGATCCATAATCCTAGTTTTGGCAATAATGGATCCCATGATAAAGGGAGATCCAAGAAGGAGAGTCATGGTAGAGATGCGGGTAAGCAACATGATCATAATCATGGCTGTGACTGCTGAAGAGGGGGTGGCAGGCACCATGATGATGCTAGTCCTCATTCTTCTTTACCTTTATCATCATCTTCTTTTTCTTTTAGCTTTGAATACAACTATAGGGGATGCAATCATTATGGAGGTACCCAAAGGGACTGAGATGATTGTAGGGACTCTTGGGAAAGTCAAGAATTGGGGTGCTAACATTTAAGAGAGGTCCATCATCACAAATGAAGGGGTAGTAGAGGGCATCATAGGCACTAGAATCATGGCGTTAATGAGCCTTTGCTTACTACTTGAAGCATGCTAAATATTACATAGGCGGTGAGAATTCCTACAAGGCATGTAAAGGATAGTCAAATCAAGAGACTAGACATGAAAAATATTCCTAAGTTTGAAGGAAAATATAACTTAGATCCATAGAACCATCTTTAGGCTTTCCATAATGCTTGTGCCTTGCAAAATATAGAAAACGACTGGCAAAAGCTTAAGTTGTTTTCCAAGATACTCATCAAATAAGAAAAATGCTGGTACTAGTTCTTATAATTGGAATGGATCAGATGATGGAGTACAATACTTGAACTATTTAATGAAAAATGTCAGACATACTCCCAAGTATCCAACTTGAGGAGGCAAATCTAGGGATAAAAACAGGGAATGCATGAACCCTTGGATGCCACCATGGGCCAATACTATTCTCTATTGCATAAATTTCCTAGCCATGGTTATTCTCACCAGGAGCAATTTCCTCATATCATAGATGGGCTCTAATAAAAAATGTAGAGAACTCTTGGAGTCTATGCCTAAGGTTGATTATAAGAGTTAAGAGCCCATCAAATCCAAAGGTTGATTGAGTAGGTAGCAAAATAAAAAGGAGAGTTGAGGAAATGTGAAAGTGTAGAAGAATACAATCACGATTCTTCCATTTGCAAGAGAGAGTTCCAATTTTGTGACAGTGAGGAGGAATCATCAGTTGATGAGGTGGTGAACTAGAAAACCTTGCTGATTCAAAAATTTTCCTCTAAAATTTTGGCTAAGGTAGATTAGTTATGGGACTCTATGAATAGTAGATTTTAATTTAAAAAAAAAAACTGCTGAAGAGATTAAAGAATAAAGTAGTGATCATGACAACAAGAGGAAAAAGGAAGTTGAACGTGCCAATCAAAGGGGTAAGGAAAAGATTGCTGTAGTAGAGGAAGTTGTGTAAATTGAGTTAGATGATGATGGTGGGTGTAACATCTACCAATATGAACATCCTAAGGGATGTTGTTCCATTATGTCATACTTACAAGAGTTTGGGGTGTATGCTCTAAATCCATGACTAGTAAAAAGACAAACATCCAAAAGATTACCTTATCCTTAGGGAAATCCTAGGTAGTTCCATCAACAAAAACAATATTATCTAATTGGAACTCCATCATAATTGTACGAGTAGTATCAATAGTGGAAAAACCCACAGTCATGGGCACTACCATGACCAAGGCAGCAGTACCCTTATAGACAACTAGACCTATATGGGTATTATGTTCAATAACCCCTATCTCCATGTGACTCTTCTAGTCAAATTTCTCTTTTTCAACATCACTACTATCCTCCAGAATACTATAGGGCTCATTCTCCACATTCTAGGAGGGATACCACATTCTATCCTTGTCCTCCTCCTATTCCTACAGCTGTTCCTTCAATCTTAACATAGCTACCACCTACTCCGTCTATGTAGGGTGAAGTTCTAGCCCAACCATAGCAATGCAATGCTACTTTGGCTATCAATCTACAATTGGTTCATCAAATGAGTGGTTTGAACACTAGATCATGGAAAAGACCTTTTTCTCAACCCAATAACCCATCTAAACCCTCACATATACCTACGGCTAGCAACCCTACTTCTCTATCCCCCTCTGCATCTAATCCCTTCAAGTCCCCTTCAAACCAAATACCACCCAGAATCCATATTGTTATGCTTGCTAATGTCATATCTAATTGGATCTGGGCTAACAACCTTCTTAGGAAATTAGCTGTTCTTGGGAGTCCTCTTATCTATTTATAGATTTCTGGAAATGAGCCACACAAAGCTCTTCTGAATTCAGGTTTTGGTGTGAACTTGATTTCTAATGAGATGTATATTGCCTAAAACCTACCAACTCTCAAGAAGAGTAATATTTTATTGGAATTTGTAGACAAATCCATTACTATTTCATTGGGATTCATGAAAGACATTATGACCACTATTTGGGGGTGGTCTTATCCTACCAATTTCTTAGTAATTAAGGTTGAAAACTGTAAGGGGGACTTCCCAATCATTATGGGAAGGGCATGGGTAAGCACTGTTGATGCAAGAATAAGCATCATTGATCTTTCCCTAGAGATATCTAAGGAAAATGCATTTGGAAAGATTGAAAAGAAGCAAGTTCCATGCATCGTGTATAGTGATACTAGGTGCAATTGTGTGCAGAAACTTTGGTTTATGAAATAAGCATCTATTTCCACATGTAAGTAGTATGCACATGAATCATATATTCAAAGATTTTTATACGTAGTAGCCACAAAACAAGAGGGCATCCAATGCTTGATCCTTAATCTTGAAAGCAACACAATGTGCATGGAACCTATTGAGAGCCTAACATGCACTTATGTCATAGGCATGGATGAACTAGAGTAAGTTGATCATTTCTTAGGAAAATAAGTTGGGAACATTGTACACCACTTCAAAAATAAAAGACAATGTTAATGGTTGATTTAGAATCAATGTCAATGTTGTGGCATCAAAGGTTGGGTTACATGAGTGAAAAGGGAATAAAGTTGCTAGCCTCATAGGGAAGATTACCAAATTTGAAATCTATTGATGTTGGTTTATGTGAAGGATGTATTTATGGAAAGAAAAAAAGATTCAGTTTCTCAAAAGTTGGAAGAACATCAAAGACTAAGAAGTTGGAAGTGGCACATATAGATGTATGGGGACCTACCCTAGTGAGTTCCCTTGGTGGCTTATGCTATTATGTCACATTCATTGATGATTCCACTAGAAAGGTATGGGTTTATTTTCTTAAAAATAAATCTAATGTGTTTTTTACATTTAAAAGGTGGAAGGAAGAGGTGGAGAACCAAACTAGCTTGAAAGTCAAGTGTTTGAGGTCCAATAATGGAGGGGAGTATGATAGTCTAAAGTTCATGGCTTTCTATTTTGAGAATGGGATCATAATGATTAAGATGGTTCTTGGAACATTGGAGTAGAATGGTATTGCTAAGAGAATGAATAGGACCTTGAATGAGAGAGCTAGAAGCATGAGGATATCTTCTTGACTACCAAAGATGTTTTGGGTAGATGTAGTTAGCATGATAACATATCTCATAATTCAAGGACCTTTAGTTTTGCTAGACTTTAAGATACTTGAAGAGAAATGGTTAGGAAAGGTAGTAAACTTCTCACATTTAAGTGTTTTTGGTTGTGTATCATATGTCCACTTAGGTTCTGATGTCTAAGATAAACTTGACCCTAAAGCCAAGAAATGTTATTTTATTGGCTATGGTTCTGATGATTTTGATTATTGTTTTTGGGATGATCAAAATAGAAAAATTATAAGGCACAAAGATGTCACTTTTAATGAACATGTAATGTACAAGGATAGGTCCAAATCAAAATCTAACAGTGTAGGAAAGTAGGAAAAGGAAAGTTAGAAGGTTTAATTTGAAGAGATATCTGAGAGGGATGTAGCTAGAAGGATTCAAGAAATCTTGGAAATAGGATAGCTGAAGATGAAGCTGAAGTTGAGTTAGAAATAGTTACACTAGAGCCTTAGTTGAGAATATTTTCTAGAACACCAAAGCCCAAAGATAGGTACTCTCCCTCATTACATTATTTACTTTTGACCAATATCAAAATGTTTTGATGAATCAATGTAGGTGACAAATCGTGTTAAGTGGGAGTTGGCTATGAGAGATGAGATGAAGTCACTCTAGAAGAATACAACATGGGAAATGACTAAGTTACCAAAAGGAAAGAGGGAATTGCAAAATAAGTGGATGTACAAGATCAAGGAAGAATATGATGACAACAAAAGATAAAAGGCAAGGTTAGGAGTTAAGGGTTTTCGATAGAAAAGAGGAATTAACTACATAGAGATTCTCCCCTATAGGAAAGTTGACTACCATTAAATTAGTGCTAAGTATTGTGGCTACTAATTATTTTCATCTAGAGTATTTAGATGTTAAAACTTCTTTCTTGCATGGTGACCTTGATGAGGACATTTACATGGTTCAACCAGAAGATTTTCAGGTTGCTAGTAGAGAAATCTTGTGTGTAAGTTGAAAAAGAGCTTGTATGGATTGAAATAGGATCCTAGGTAGTGGTATAAGAAATTTTATCAGTTCATGTTTAATGCTAGTTTCACAAGATGTGAGATGAATCATTGTTGTTACACAAGGACATTTGATGACTGCTACATTATTTTGCTCTTGTATGTTGATGACATGCTTGTTACAAGGTCAAGTTCATAGGAGATAGATAAACTGAAGGAACAATTGGCAAAGGAATTTGAGATGAAAGAATTAGGATCAACCAAGAAAATACTTGGGATGAGAATCAGGAGAGCTAGATCTTAAGGAATTCACAAGTTATCTCAGGAAAAGTATATAGAGAAAGTGCTTAGTAGGTTCAACATTCAAGATGCAAAGACTAGATGCACTCCATTGAGAAGTCACTTCATTATTAGTAAGAATTAGTCACTAAAGATAGAAGAAGAATATGAACAAGTCTCTAGAATACCATATGCTTCAGTAGTTGGAAGTTTGATGTATGCTATGATTTGTACTAGACCTGATATAGCACATGCAATGAGGGTTGTTCACAGGTTCATGTCTCAACTAGGAAGGAAGCATTGGGAAGGGAGCATTGTGAAGTTGTAAAGTGGATCCTGAGATATTTAAAAGGAACTTCAGGTAGAAACTTTGTTTTAAAAGGAGAAACATTGCTATATAGGGTTTTTTATGCAGATTTAGGAGGTGATTTGAATAGCAGGAAGAGCACCACTAGTAATATTTTCACTGTGGTAGTATTGCTATGAGCTGGATGTCTTGACTTAAGAAGAGAATTTCTCTCTCAACCACAAAAGAAGAATATATGGCTATATTAGAAGCTAGAAAGGAGATGATTTGGTTGAAGGGTCTTCTAAGAGATTTAGGTAAGACACATGATAGTAGTGAGCTTTTCAATGATAGCTAGAGTACCATACATTTGGCTAGAGATCTAGTTTCTCATTTTAGATTTAAACACATTCAATTGAGGTATCATCATATCCATGGGTTGATAGATGATGGGACATTAATGTTGAACAAGATTTCTAGGTCAAATAACCCAACAGACATGTTGACCAAGGTGGCCATCACTACTAAGCTGAGGCTTTGGATGACCTTAGTAGGTCTCCATGGTTAATGATGAGGAGGTGCCACACTAGGAGTTGATGGTATATGTGGAAGAAGCAATGTTGCAAGAGTTTTTTTGTTAGATTAGTCTCCAAGTGGGAGATTATCAGAGTCATGTGGTGATTGATCCAAATTATTGGATTATGGATTAATTTTAATTATAGATAGTTTCTTGATGCATATTTATGTAATGTTTCAAAATATCTTGTAACTATAATCTAAAAAATATATAATGAAACTCTAGTGAAGCCATGAATTAGAGACAATCTTGCTAAATCATGAAAATTTTGTGTTTTTTGTGTGCTTGTTTTTCCTATTTTTGCACTTTTTTCACTTGATTTGTTTCCTAACACAACCAATCCAAAGTCCCTAGTAACAATTGAGACAACCAAACATCGAACTTTGGGACCACTGCACCACTGCATTGACTTCTCTTAGGCCAAACTTTGAGTAAAGGAGCAAGACAAAATACGCTAGCTTAACTTTGAAGCCATCTGAACTACTAGATCAACTATTGAAGAATGGATGTATATAATACAAGCAAATGACAGAAGCTATTCAAAAGAAGCATGAGCAACTATGTGAAATAGCCAAAGATCAAACTTTGGTAACAAAGGGTGATCCTTAACTACCTAGGTATTTTAAGCTAGAATTCTTTTGCGACTATTACCAATTTCTTGGTCATGACATAGACTTTTGCCTCGTGTTAAAGAATGACTTATAGAAAATGATAGATAGAGGAGAGTTGTTCCTAGATGCTTCCAACTAGGTCCAACTACAAAATTAGTTCATGCAGATGTATAAGGACTTGTTGAATGCTAATAACAACCCCTATGTTTTATCGACATTTAACATTAATGATAATCGAAGACCAGCAAGGGAATCGATTGTGATCTAGGTACCCTCAAACAATGAAAGGGACTCTTTAGCTAGCTCAAGACCCTCTTTTATTGTAAGAGTACAATCATGTGCACCTTTAAGGAAGCCTTTTGTCATCAAGGTGTCCCAGCCCAACATAACCCAACTAGCCATAGCCCAACCGACCACCATAACCATACAACAACCTCCTATGGTGGTCAATGTTATAGCCTCTTTCTCACAATGAACAATTGACAACCAAAAAGCCTCAACCAAGCAAAGGAAGAAGCATAAGAAAAATCCTAACACGGGAAAAAAGTAGGCTAAGGCATGAAAGGAAGTGAATCCATCAAATATATCTATGCCCATGACCACCTTTATCATCAAGACCAACATCTATGCCCATGACCAACTCCTTTAGCGATAGCAAGGTCAAGACCAACCCCCAAAATGATAAAATGACTAGGGTCCCTCTTTTCATAACCATATGCATAGGTAGTACAAGGTGCATCAAGTGCATGTTAATGATGGTTCCACAACTAAAGTTATTGCATGCACCATTGTTGAGTACCTAGGCTTGACTGAGCAAATACAACATACAACTGTGGCTCTCAAGTCTTTCAATAGATCAAGGATTACTATTAAGGGGTCTATCTCCTTGGACTTTATGGTAGGAAAGTAATTCCCCACAACCACCAATTTCTTGGTGGTGGAGGAGATGCCAGGGCTTAACCTTATACTAGGAAGATCTTGGTTGGCTCAATTACAAACCATGTCTTCACCTATCCACTAAGAGATTCATTGTCCTTACAAGGGAGGTGAAATCATCATTCATGATAATAACATCATTCCCTTGGTTGTTAACAATGTGGACATAGAGTAGGAATATAGAGTGGAACTTCAAGAGGAAACTCTACGCCATGAAGTCCATCAATCCAAGAGAGTAGAGAAAGCCACAAGAGATGACAATGAGTAATAGGACACACTATGGGAACAACTTCCCTTCAACATCATTAGTGAAGGGGATGGGAAATACAAGCTCCTGTAGAATAGGTCTTATATGTTTCCTAATCTTTCAAAGATTAGGAATAGTTTGCATAAGTAATTTGCATTTTTGATCCTTCCATGTTGTACCCTTATGACAATGTAATTATATGTACCATAGCCATTTAGCCAAAATTCTCTTTGTTGACCAATTGTTCTTTTTTCTACATTTTATTCTACTTTTTATGCATATAGCCTAGATACTTACTTTCATTTACATTTCTATTTATTATGATCTTTCTCTTTCTTTATTTCCTTGTTCAGAATGATATAAACTAGAAAAAACCCATAAAACTTTAAAATAGAAAATCACCAAAAAAATGATTTTCTTGTCAACAACGGCCCACCATGGCCTAACACTAGTAGTGCAAACATAATGTAACATGGCCCATCATGCCCTAAAATTGGAAAAATTCTTAAAAAACCTATGCCCACCATGGCCTAAAACTAGCAAGCATCTCTTTCATCTTATTTACATTTGATGGGATGTGATATCGCATGGGCCGCGATATCACGACGTGATATCATGTACGCGATATCACGGTGCATCGTCATATCTATAAATAAGAGGTGGCTCTCCCTTATTGCCCATCCTGGGCTTAGACCGTAGTGAAACTTTGGCAGTTTGATCTCTTTAGAGATAGAATATTTTCCATGTTTCCGTAGTAGGAACTCCAAAGTGAATGGATCTTTATTTGAGCAAACATTGTACCTGAACACAAGTTTGTGTACGGCAATAAAGACGAACTTCTTGGATAAACCTTGCAGTGCATGGAATAGGCTAATTAGGATTTTATTTACTGTTATTTATTATTTGTCATTTACATGATTTATTAGTTATTAAATCTTTCTCAACCCTTCTCTCCTAGTTAAGTGCCTCAGTACGACCGCTTCGAGCACGTGCGTTACGCATGGTGATCCCAGCAACGACTAGCGTTTGGTAACCACAGTTGCATTGGTTCATGGTGTGAACAGTAAGTGAGAACGGATGTTGATGCTAGGTTAATTTAGACTTAGTTAGTTAGTTAGAGTTAGTAATTAGTCTCTTCAACCCTTCACCTCAATAGCATAGGAGATAAAACTGAAAAAGCTATAAAAATCATATACCTCAGACTTACTTAACCATACACTGTGACAAGTACAAGTAAGTCTGGGAAGACAA
>MNCI01035832.1:481222-507775 GCA_015680685.1 Gnetum montanum
CCTGTATCAGCCATACCACAACTCAGCCAATGGACCTTTCATCGAAGTAAGGTATCAACTACATTGGAATTTATTTACCCTTACTAATATAAGATTATGTTGTGTGTGTAGATGGTGATCATACAACAATGGATTGGATCTGGCGAGGAAAATTTGGAATGGAGCTATGCTAAAGCAGCTATGCAAGGAGCAAGATCGATGGCGCGCTTACGAATAGACAACGAAAGGTGCAATCTTGGCATTGGCAGCAGTGACACTTCTTTCTCTCTTTCTCTTTCTCAGCTGCCAAATGAGGCCTGATGTCAATTTAATAATGTGTTCACCCTTGTTTTCATGAACACCAATTTTTTTTGTGTCTTGTAATGATGGTCCGTTCACATGTCATCCCATTAGTTCCATTTGAGTCAATAATCCCATACCTTCCTGATATTATTGTAAAGAAATCAAGAACGAGTTTTCATTTAGTCATGGGGGTATGATGGGACACGATATCACATAGGCCATGATATTGTAGTAGTCGCGATATCGCATCCCTCGCGATATCGCGTCATCCCCTGCGATATCGCATATGCGATATCACGGTGCATTGCCATATCTATAAATAAGAGGTGGCTCTCCCTTTTTTCCCATCCTGGGCTTAGATCGTAGTAAAACTCATGTAGTTTGATCTCTCTAGAGATAGAATATTTTCCATGTGCTCGTAGTAGGAACTCCAAAGTGAACAAATCTTTATTCGAGCAAACATTGTACTTGAACACAAGTTTGTGTATGGCAATAAAGATGAACTTCTTGGATAAACCATGTAGTGCATGGAATAGGCTAATTAGGATTTTATTTACTATTATTTATTATTTATCATTTACATGCTTTATTAGTTATTAAATATTTTTCAACCCTTCTCTCCTAGTTAAGTGCCTTAGTACAACCACTTCGAGCATGTGTGTTACACGTGGTGATCCCAGCAATGACTAGTGTTTGGTAACCATGGTTGCATTGGTTCAGGGTGTGAATGGTAAGTGGGAATAGATGATGATGCTAGGTTAATTTAGACTTAGTTAGTTAGTTAGAGTTAGTAATTAGTCTCTTCAACCCTTCACCTCAATAGCATAGGAGATAAAATTGAAAAAGCTATAAAAATCATATACCTCAGACTTAACCATACACCTTGAAAAATACAAGTATAGGAAGACAATGAATAATTAACCTTATGTGTTCCATGAGGCATGTAGGAACTTAGTTTGTGGAGTTCGACCGGATCACGAGTGTTACGCTTGTATTCATATGGTTGAGTGTAGGGGTACCTTGCCACTCATCAACATTTTATCCTATAATCACATAGTTTAGCCATTTAAAGTTATAGCCAAAATTAACATATCCATTTACAACATTTATATCACTAGAATAATATATAGCTAAAACTAAAGCAAAAATTTTTTATAACATACATAGCCAGGGCCACACTGTGTGGCAAAATGTCCAAATAATAATAATAATCATCCACAACATAGTCTTGGCTAATAATAGCCATTAAAAAATGACAAAAAAAATGTAAACAATAGGCTAAAATAGGTAGATGAAGGATGCTAAGGGGCATCTGGAGGAGGAAGTGATGGGTCATCCCAACCCTCACCACTAGGGCCACTGATGTCTCCTGATGTCTAAAATACAACACAAAGCCAATTAGTAACCAACAACCAAAATTATAACTTAAAAAAGACCAAAAACAAAGCTAAAGCATAGAATATATCAAACCTATGGGGAATCAGGATCTCTAACATCTACGGGTAGATGTTGAAGGTTATTCTTCAAACAATGGAGAATTTAGTCCTCCATCATATTGGGCAAGTCAATATGCCCAAGATCAACACCTGTGAGGATGTTAATTTTGTCCAATTTGGTCCAAGTAGGAAGTTCTTGAGTGATGGTAGCCACATAAGTCTCACCTACAATAGTGGTGATCTAAGGAGTTGGAGATTTCTCCACTATGAAAGCGCTCTGAAAGAGCTAATAGGAACTCTCTGCCTAAATCCCTTGAATGAATAGTGCTCTCTTGCATCATTCAATTGACACCTCTTTGAGCCACTTTAAGTAGGTGGCCTGATTAGCCTTATATTGTCATTTGTGATCCTTTTTTGTCTTACCCCACTCTAGGACCCATGTGTAGTCATTTTTCCAATCCTTGGCCTTTTGGGAGATGAGATTCATCTACATCTACTGATTCGCCATCTTTTGTGAAAGTGCCACCTTATCCTAGATGGTATGTTAGTATTAGGCCAATGTGATCTCTCTAGTCTACAAGTTCTCTAAGTTAGCCACTTAGGCTTCCACAAAGGCATTGCAATCCTAGAGATCCCTAATCACCTCTTCTTACTGCCAAGTCTCCTCCCTCAAGGCCACAACCTATTCCCATAGGAATTTCTTGGACCTCTCCATCTCCCATGAAGTTTTGGCACATGAAATTCCTAGATCAGTAGTAGTTTCATACAACTTTAGGGGTACGCTCTATACATTGGAGGGAAGCTTTGTTAATGATTCAAACTCCATGTCTCAGCTAGGGTCCCACTCCACAGATGGCACTACAGATAATACATAACCATAAAATACAATCATAAGCATAGTTCATAACCTAAAATAGCCATAACATAAACACAACCTACAACATAGAAAAATGACTAAGGCATAGGAAATAAAGTTCTTACCTATCTTAGGTGCAACTTATTGCAACCAATCGATGATGTCCTTGGCCATCCTGTGGATGAACTCCATTTTGTTTGGGACTTCTACCCATAGTTTCATGCGAAACATAGGTGCAGAGGCATTTACTAGTGGCTTAGGAACTACTATAATCATAAGAATCATTAAATGGTTCAAATTAAAACCAAACCTAAAACTATAGGATATAAGGAAAGGTGTTAAGACATGTGCATACTTGGCTTCTCCTCTCCCTTATCTAGGATGAGGATGGAAAATGCACATGGCATCACCTCACTAACTAAGGCATCTAGATCATCTATATCTACATTGGCTAACCTTTTATCCTCATGCCACTATAAGAGTGCCTCCTTTTCATACCTTTGTTATTCCTTTGTTGTACTAGCTACATGCGTTTGCACTTTCTCCTCCATGGTAGCTTGGGCTACCATGTCCTGATGCTTATCTACAACCATAGCATATAAAACCAAATTAGCATATGAAACAATAACATATCCATAGCATATGAAACAATAACATATCCATAAATCTTAAAACATAGAATAGCCAAAATATAAATAAAACTTGTTTGTGACTACCTAATGTGAAGTTTTAAGCTTAAACTTAAGCTTCTTCTAGATGGGTTGCTCTAATCTTGGTGGTGCTTCCTTTGAGGGCCTCTTAAGCTTGGCCTTGGCTGCCCCTTTGGCCCCTTTATGTAACTGATGGGCCATTAGGATGCTTGTTGG
Source organism: Gnetum montanum (assembly GCA_015680685.1). Taxonomy (NCBI): domain Eukaryota; kingdom Viridiplantae; phylum Streptophyta; class Gnetopsida; order Gnetales; family Gnetaceae; genus Gnetum; species Gnetum montanum. The sequence goes on from MNCI01035832.1 coordinate 484,663, forward strand.
AATTGTGAGGGGCTCCTTCCCCATGCCATTAGGGGATTCACACTGCCTACCACCAAGATCCTTGGTTGTAACAGACAACAAATCATTCATCTCATCTAGTGGATTTTGGACCTACATGACTAGATAAATATGCTTTATCCAAGGCCTAGAAAGTTGGTCTGGGTCTTCGGCCATCAATCATCCATTCCTCGACACCACCAGGAACTTCACAAACCTCTTTAAATAACCGAAAAGGAATAAAAAATGCATGTGGATTATGATATAGGTATCATCATAGAGTTTGAGAATATCATCCTAAAGCCTAAAAGCCAAGGAAGCAGCCTAGTTGAATTTGATACCCTCCATTAGGACCCTCTTAAAGGTCCACCCTTGCATGATGCCGATTGTCTTCTTTTGTGATAATAGCTTAGGGAACACATGAGATTTGAACAAAGGATATGAAGTCTTTGCCTCAAGATTCATGAAGCTATCCATAGAATTTCCAAAGTGACCTTTACTAGCACCAAACCACCTCCAAAACTTCCTCATGATGGTCCACTTCATTCACTATTTTAGTGGCAACCTTTGCCCCATTAGTGGAAACACTAAACAAGTTATAAAAGTTTCCCTCATTGATGGGTATGGTAATCGACACACCTTGAACTATGATGTTAAAATTGTTGGCTTCTTCATCAAACCATTCAATGATGTTTAACATATCTATAGCAAGGATGGAAGGGATAGGTGCCATGAACACATCAAGTAAACCTTCATGCTTAATGTTTGCTTGGATGTATCTTGGAACTTGCCCCCTCAACCACTCCTATGCTAGTATCACATAACCAAATTTCAAGATGAGGGTATCCTCATGACGTCTTAAAACTAATAAGGTGATGTTGCCAGAGGTGGAAGGTCTTGCAAGACAATAACAAATGTTTAGCATCAACATAGGCATGTCTCACAACTAGTTAAAATAATAGAACACTTGAAACCTTAGTGACCATAAAGCATTATGCATTAGAATCCTTGTGTTTAGCTTTCTTCTTCTTACTCAATGTGGCTTGTGTATAGGTCCCAGCTGCAAAGGTGTAATCCTTGGTGTTCTTATAGTTCACCGACTATCTTTGTATCATCTTGTTGGCCTTACACTTCTTGTAGATAGGGTTGAAATATTTAGTGTATCTATCAAATTATCCTCTTAACTATTCATACATAATAGTTCTAATTTGGAGACCCTTGGTAAATACATCTAAGGTAGTTTGAGCCACCACCAGAGTTTGATCATTGGTGATGAAGCCTTGATCATTAACCCTATACCTGCAAGAAGTTCATAAAATTGAAAAGTTAGAAAAGGTAACTTAACCAACAAAGCCCAAAACATAAAAACACAATAATAACCATTCTTAACCCTATAGATGATATATGGTTCTAGGTGGGTAAAACACCCTAAAAAATGTGGGGTCATCCTTGCTTCACCAGGATCTTGCAGTCCACATAGCACGATGGCAGTTCATCAGGAAGAACGTTCTGAGTCTAGGTCGACCAGTTTAGCAAATTTTCTACTTTGAGCATGGACAGGTTTTGTACCATCCTGCCTACCCACCAAAGTAGCCTAAATAGCCGGCAACCTACTTAGGAACATCGTGCAGAATCAACGGCAACATCCTGGATATGCAAGAAATAGTTTGGCAAGTTTTCTAAGTTATGAAGCCTGCTATGCTATGTAGTGTAGCAAGCTTCAGAAGATGATGGTGGAACAAAGTGCTATGTTACCTGACGTCACAAAGTGTAGCACAGAAACAACTTCACTACCCACTCCCCTCACCCAATTTCAAGTTTTGCAGTGATGTCCTTTTTTCATCAGGAAGTGGCAGACCATGTCTGTTGCTACACTACACTGAGCTACATGGCGTAGCAAGGCATAGCAATCCTACAGAAGAGACAAAAGGGAGTTCGAAAGGTGGAGTCAATAGAGTTCGCAAGACTTGCATCGTAAGAGAAAGTTTGAAAATCGGAAAAACTCTTGCAACTAAGGCAAGTTGCTATGCTACGTAGCATAGCAAGCATGTAATAGACAGTAGAACACGCGACAAGGTGCTACGCTACGCCAAGCATGCTATGTCACAAAGCACAACGAGGCATGTAGGTGGTTGCGTGACATCAATTCACTCCACCTAATCAGACCATTGGCACGTGTCCCTAGACGCTGACAATGCGATTACGGCATGGTAGGATCACAATTATTGCTTGGAAGGTTCACATTGCAATGATCTTGTAGGTCCAATGGTCATAGATGACTCGAGTGGTGCCAGTAAGACAAGGCAAGCCTACGACATGTATCATTCAAAAACTACCCGTTTCCGCTTACCTTCGGCCCTATAAATATCCCAGCAAACAACATATAACAGGTGGAAAATTTTTAGAGGTACCCAAAATTTGGAAAAGTCCACAACCTTTAAAGTTGGCAATTGCAAAAGAGTTTGCATCTTTCTTGAAGAAAACAACTTCCAAGTGGTGGGAACTTTGAAATTCTAAAACAAAGATCTCCCTTCTCTCCAACATTGTAATATCAAAGTCATCTGTCTAAAGTTGCAAATAGCGACCTCTCTCTACAGGCGAGAGGTCCTTGTCTTTATTCTACCACCTTGGTAGAGCCCCATATTATTTGTACATGAACACATGTCCAAGCGCATAGCTCTTTCTGCTCGACACATCCTAGTTACTCTCGAAATTTCTGTACTCCATCGTGCTGTGTAGCCGATTGTATCCACCCTGACTGGACGAGTTTGTAGCTTTGGAGCGGTGCATGTTTCTAACCATACTTTACTTTATTTTCCATTTACTGTCTCGTTTCTTTGCATTATTTTCTATTTTTTTCACTTTTAAGCATTATTTCATATTATGTTACATTTTTACAATTTCTCTCCTGCTTTATTTACCTATAAGCATTATCTTGCATTTTGCATTATTTACATTGCAAAAGGCTATATTGATGCTGATGTAAGTCCCTATCTGATCGGCTAGACCGTTCAGGGCACCCCATGTCTACACACACCTAGCACCATCCTCCCGTGGATACGAGGTTGGAACTATCGCGTCCACCAACCCCCGACGTTCTTCCAGCTACCAACATTTTTGGTTGCTACAGTTTTCTGGCGCTAGAAGGAGGGCCTTTTGGTGCCTTTGCCATGTGTCATGGTAGTTCTATAAGATGTCTGCACCCTAATATACACGAGTGTAAATGTGACACCCTCTTGTAGTTGTTTGTGCTCTGTGCAATGTAGATCGGTTGCCTCGGTGATTCCTCTAGAACCCTATGGAACACAAGGCCTCCAATTGTTGGTTAACTAGCTCACTCTATAGTTGTCTTGCATGTGTTCTGAACCCCATCTCATTTGCTACAGACTGGTCACCTTGACGATCCCTCTGGGATCCTATGAGACATAAAGCCTACCTGATTGCTAGCTAGCTTTCCCATCCTACGATTGTCTTGTTTGCGTTCTGTACCCCATCCAGTGTGGTACAGACTGGTCACCTCGATAGTCTCTCCGGGATCCTGTGAGACATAAAGCCTACCTGGTCGCTAGTTAATTTTCTCATCTTATAGTAGTCTTGTACGCCTTCCACACCTCGGCCTGCATTAGCATAGACTTGACACCCATCTATGGTTGTTTACATGTCGTATGATGTAGATCGGTCGCCTCGATGGTTCCTCCAGAATCCTACGAGACAATAAGCCTTCCGACGATGATTTAACTTGCCTTTCCTTTTTATAGTAGTCCTACACATGTTTTTCACCCTAGCCAATGCAGGGGAAAACATGACACCCTTTGAGGTTGTTTACGCCTTGTCTGGTGCAGGTCGGTCGCCTCGGCGGTCCCTCTAGGATCCTGCGGGACATAAAGCCTCCTTGATCGTTTGTCAACTAAACTTGCCTTACAGTAGTCTTGCACATGCTCTGTACCTCATCACGGATAGGCATAGACATGACACCCTCTGTGGTTGTTTACACTTTGTGTGGTATAGATTGGTCGCCCCGACGATTCCCCTGGAATCTGGCAAGACGTAAAACCACCCTTTTGTCGCTTTTTTCAATCCTTCTGTTCTTTTGCACTTTTTGCATTTTTTGCATAATCACTTCCTTAGCAATGGCTTCTGCCACCAACGCTGTTGACACCTTCAACACAGAGGTGCCCTTCATGGTCCAAGGCACTATTGGTGTTGAACAATGACTGAATCCAATGCAGGAAGCACATCGATCTCTCAGAATCCAAAATTGAGGACCTGAGGAACTGGCCCAGCAACACAAGCGTTACAGTTTTCTTTGTGCAAAGGTGTAGGCTAATCTGCCCTTGGATTTACATGAACTTTAAGAAAAACATAACTTCAAGTTTGCTTATTGCAACAGGGAGGAATTCATTCCTACCCTGGGCATTTCATTGCCTTTAACGCAAGTGTACCAAAGGCTTCTAGATCACCTAATCCAGTTGACCAGGCTTAGGGAGTAACAAGACATAACATCCAACCAGGATGATGCCTTTCAAGATGGGTAGGAGGAACTCAATTCCCAATCTGATGAGGGAGTTCAGGCCAACCTCGTTCCCATCTTGCCTACCCAGTCCTTCTGGGCCAACTTGTTGTCTGTCACCACCCCCTTGATTATTACGCCTATGCTTCAGCAGCCTACAACCGCAACTGCAATGGGTAGCCATGCTACATTCCTAGCGCATCATCATCCCCATTCCCCAGTTGCACTCACAGAAACTATGCTGCCATAAGCCATTTATCAGCACACTCCCACGGTGCGCAACATGCCTATCACGGCTACCCTACCGCATATCCATACAATACCTACTTTGCAACCACACATAATGCCTATGCCAATTCCTACCTATGCATCTGTTCCACCTACTGTGGTGAGCCCAGGCCCATCCACATGGTGGACCATGTTCACTTCTTCATCTATTCTACAACTGTCGCAGATGTCTCACTATGTTCACCACCAGGCCTACCTGACCCAGAAAATGGTACATCTTGGCACGGGGCCATGGTCTATCCCATCTGTAACCCAAACGGTCTATTCGGTGACTCAACCCACTATTACCACTCCAACAATACCACCCACCAGGTGGTGGACAACGCAAACAGCACCTTTAGCGGGGGTGGTTCCAACGGCACCCCTGATGGGTCAAATCACCATCGCCACCATACCACATGTGGGAGTTTCCTCTATAGTCCCTCAACCTTCTACAATGTCATCGGGTCTAGACCAAGCATTTCAGCTCATCCAGACCCTAACTGAGAAAGTAAAATACCTCAAAGCTTATGGGTCCGATACGGTACAAGTCATGGACTTCTATCAGGACGACCCTGTCAACCCTGCAATCCTTACTTTGATATTGCCACCTGGGATGTCCCTCCCACACTTCACGAAGTACGATAGGAAAGGGGATCCCAATACCCATCTTGTCACTTTCTGGTCAAAGTCTTTGCTATTACAATAGTGGCCGCATACAATCATTCATGTCTTTGCCATGTCCCTAGCTAGGAAAGCCTTAGATTGGTACCGTGTGTTTCCACGTTCATCTATTTCGACTTTGGAAGAACTCTTGACCTAGTTTGTGACACGCTTAAAATATAATTTGAAGCCAGAAACCACACTAGATCAGCTGATGGGTGTGAAACAAGACCCGCTAGAACCAGTCCAAAAATTCATTCAACGTTGGAGCGCGACACTTAATGAAATCTGTGAGCCCATCGCAGAGGCTCACTTGTTAGCCATCTTTATGGGTGCAGTGAACAACTTTATCAAGTCCAAACTATATTACCTCGCTCCATGCTCTCTTAGCCAAGATTTTGCTCAAACGAAAAGCATACAAGACGCGGTCGAGGTGAGCAAAGACCTAGCCTACATCACTTACAAGAACAGCTTTGCAAAAAAGGACAAGGGTAAGGCCCCAAAAACCATGGTGGCTACTGTGGCAGCTGAGGCCAAGCCCAAACATAGCAATAGCGGAAGCAAGAATAACAAGAAATCGTCCACACCTGCGGCTGATTCTGTGCCCAAACCGGGCCAAGCATCATAACCTACCGCACCTGTGCTTGAGACATCTGCATACACTAAATCCAACTTCAAGCACAAAGATCGTTCAAAATACACCCGACTTCCTCTCAAACCTTCAAAACTCCTGAAGCAACTATTGGTAGTGGGATACATCCAACACAAGTAGATGTTGGAGGAAGCAAACATGAGACATCGACGCTACTGTGAGCTCCTTAGGAATCCCTCTTTGGCCCTATCCAATGAGCCTCCGGTTCCTAGGGATTTTAGGCTAGATAGGTTTTGTGACTACCACCAACTATGTGGTCACACCACAGATTATTGTTTATCATTGCAGGATGACATCCAAAGATTAATCAACTTGAGAAAGCTGGTGTTGGATGAAAGTAACCCAATGTACCCTGAAAATCAATCTATGTATGTCTACACAAATCCCCTCAATGCCAATAATGCCAATTACGTAATAAACACCATTGGTATTGATAATGATTCCACACCACCCTTCCAGCCATTTGTGATTTGTGTGCCTCAATGTAGTGCACCAATACCACCAATGGTTGGTCCAAGTTCGCAGCTGCCCTTCATCTTGAAAGTTCCACCATGGGCATCTACCTCTGCACCAGCTATTGGTGAGGCCACATGACCCTGTTAGTCACCACCTCTAACTCCATTCATCATTAGGGGGCCAACGTCTTCGACAGCCCCCATCCCATCCAACAACATTAAGAAACCTCCTCGTCCCACAAGGCGAGAAGCCTACTTGGTGGGCGAGGCGTCGAAGGGGAATACCGTCAAAAGTATCTCTAAGGCTACACCTTCACCCCTTGTATTTACACATTTGTCACCAAAGATGAAGGTCGACACGATTACACAGCCTGCATCACCTCGCCGACAAAGATCCCAACCTAGGTTCGAGGCCGTCTCTCCTTAAGAGATTCATCTTCTAGGAAAAATTGAGGAGGAAAGTGTCAAACTGGTGGGAGGCCAAGACTTCTTGGACGCCCTCACCTAGGTCGTGCAAGCCCTAAGGCAGAAAAATGCTACGTTGAACTTGTACAACCTAGTCGTGACATCTATACCTCACAGTGAGGCCCTAGTCCACATGTTAGTGGTGATTCTGATCAACGAAAACATGCCAGCGAACGATAAAGAAATCCACTCAATCATACTCCCCTTTGTACCCATAAAGTTCACAGTACCTCAATTAAATTTTAGCAGTGACATCATTAAGAAAGATCCCGAAGGGAGTTAAGTGACTACGGTGCCTCTCTTCATCATAATTCAGGTTGGCCAACACTAGATTCGAAGGGTACACATTGATCATGGGGCTACCACATATGTCATTTCCTTCCCTATTATAGATAAGTTGGGATTGGTCGACCAGATCAAACCAATGGCGACGTCGTGTTTGCGGTCCTTCCACGGGGCATGCATCCTGGTGAAGGGCATAGTTCACGTAAACTTCGTAGCAGGGGACCAGTTTCCCATAGACGAACGTTCGTCATGGTCAAAGAAATTTCCAGGTTTAACCTGATCTTGGGAAGATCATGGTTAGCACAACTTAGGGCTATCTCCTCACCTATACACTAGGAAATCCACTTACCATACGCGAGTAAAGAGGTGATAATCCATGGCGATGGGGTAGTAACACAAGCAATTAGCAAAGTAGGCATGGAACAAGGTTTAGAAGTTACAACCTCTGAAGATGAAGCACCTGTTCATGCCTGCATTAATCATACAACGAAGGGATTGGTTAGCATATGCCTAAGTTTTTCATTTCATTCAAATTTTCACCCATTGGCAGTGTTTGTAAAATTTTCAAAATTTTTAATAAAAAAAGGGGGGTTCCATGCTGTCATGGGTTAGCCCTGTTTGCATCACCTTTACCATTTGGCCCTGCTTCATCTACTTGTGCATCGCCTACTCCTATGTTGCCCCCTATTGGCTCTTCATTTTCTCCCTCCATGGGCTCACATTTTTGTTGAGAGCCTGTATCCCAAAAATAGAGTAGTTAGCTAGGGAAATGAATGCGATAAACGCTAACTATAGCACAACATTAAAGAAACTAACCTAAGGAGAGCTTGCATCAGTCTCAAGAGGTATCTGGTCTAGACCGAGCCTGAGGTGATGCCCAATCTCCTCTATCGAAATTTCCATCCAACACTTGCCACTAGGCTCAACATTCATAGAAACAATTCTCTCCCTTTCCAAGATCGTCCACTTTAGAGGTTCCCAGGAAAGGGAGGTGGTTGCAGTCTCTCCTATAGGAAGGTTCACCCTCAGGTCAGGAGACTCTGTGACCTTCACCTACTTTTTAAACCTGGCATAGGCCTCAGAAGTGTTGGTGGCATTCACGAACGTCTCGTATGAGAACGCCTCCACAGCAGTGTTTTATACAATCTTCGATGGGTTTTGTTTTCTAGCTTGTATGTATATTTGTGATCCCTCTGTGTTTTCCCCCATTTGAAGACCTTAGCATTGATGTTCTTCATATCTTGGCACTTCTGGGCTAGCAAGTCCATCTGCATTTGCTATTCAATTATTTCACGGGTTGACTCCACATTTTGATGAATGACAGTCTAGAACCTGGCATAGTCGTCCACAACCCTTTGTAAAGCAACAGGGTTATGGTTACGGTTTATGAGAAAATTGATCCTCGACTTGAGGTTCTCCACCTCGGTGACCAGTTCGGCCTCTCTCTGATTGGCCCCTTGGACCCGTTTCCACAAGTACGGCGCATCTACACTCCCATAGAGAGCGCACCGTGTGCAAGACACATTTGTAAGCCTCGTCAAACGTACGACAAGACACCTCAATCACGTCAGGTGAGAGTGTAGGCACCGCGCCTACCTCCATAGGTCGTGCTGGGTCCCAATTGAGCCGAGAGGTTGTTCAAGCTCACAAAGCAAAGTAATCACATTAGCATAACATAATCAACAAACTCAAAAATTTCAACGTAGCAACATAAGGATAGTTAACACTCCTACTTACCCGCACGAGGGTCTGCCTACTGAAGGTGTTTGATCATGTCATTGACAAGTCCCTAAACAAATGCAAACTTGTCAGGGACTTCAGCCCATGACTCCATATGAGGTGGAGGAAGTCCTAAGACATTAGCAGTAGCACCTGTTACACGACTAAGCATGTTAGCAACGACCAAAATGGACTATGGTAAGGCATAAACAAAGCCTAACTCACTAGCATCCGGCTGTAGTCTTCCTTCTTGCCGATGCAAGACGATCACGATAGGCTTGGTAGAAGGCCCAGCCAAGTCCATGAAAGCCCCTACCTCATGCGTTAGTGCCTTTTCTTTCAGGAGAGCAGCATCTTTTTTATTTTGGGGAGGTACCTCTTCATTGATAGGAAGAGGCTCCCTAATGACAAGAGTCCCTGCCCTAGAGATAGCAGCTCCATTATTCTTGATCAGGGCCCTCTCCTCCAAAGTCGAGACCCCCATGTCTCTATTTGTCGCCCTCATCCTGAGGGCCGAGACTTCCTTGTTGCCTTCTTCTTCATCTTCTTCTTCTTCTGCTCATAAATGACATGCATACGTTGATTCAAAACAAGTTAACTCAAAACAGATATCACGCTACAATGCATTGCCTAACGAAGCATAAAATAGCAAGAAATAGCAAAGTAAACTAAATATTACATAATGCTCACCAATAGGGGGTTGTGTTCGTCATAGCTTGAACAACAGTTTTTGCCCCTCCTGTTCATGAGAGCTTTCCCTGGTTGGGGGAGGTCTCTTTCTTCACAGCTCCATAGGCACGGTCTCCCTATGTCATGTTCTCGATTATGGTAGGGGGAATCTCCCCTATGCTATCCTAGCCGCAAGTGCTACGAATTGCCAAACCTTTAGTTGTTACAGACAACGACTCCTTGACCATTTCCAGGGGGTCTTGGGCTTTGCATAGTCTAAAGAACTTTTTGAATCCATGACTTAGGAATTTGGTCATGATCTAGCTCAAACCAGACTTCGTCCTCCTGGACCACTAGGAACTCTGCAAAGTGCTTTAAACAACCTATGTAGAAAGTGTAGTGTATGTTAGAGCGGGACTCCGTTGGCTCACGGAGTCCCAAAAATCTCAGCCTGCAAACCACTACATAGGAACTCGGCCCATTTGTAACGGGCCCCCTCCTCCATAACTTCCCGGATTACCAAAGCCTGCTCAAGACCCAAGACTTTCCCCTAGGTGAGCAATTGAGGAAATGCACGAGCACAAAAGACTGGGTATATCCCCATGGAAGGACCTTCCTTAAGCTTGTCCATAGGGAACCCCTTTCACTCCTTGGTGAGCCTCAAACACTCCTCGATGTATTGCTTCTGAAGGGTTAACTCCTGCTTGTCCTTCAACATCACGTTGGTGCCATCAATAGGGATGCCAAACAAATCTACAAATAGCTGGTCATTGATATCAATGACCACCTACACACCCTACACGTATGTACGAAAATGGCTCACCTACCCAGAGAAGGAGTTGACTAAGGAAAGCATCTCAACAGCAGGGACACCCAGATTTGGAGCCATGAACAAATCCATAAGTCCAGCCATTTGGATTTTCTTGAGCAAAGGGTCCAGAGCCCCTCATTCTAACCAACTCTGGCTCACTGCTACTTCAGCATATTTGAAGTAAATGTTTCTCCCTTGCCTCTTGGCAGTTACCACCATCACCTCACAAGGCTTCTTTACTCCTACAACAATGATTGCAAAACGTACTTAGCATAAAAAAACTACAAAAACACTTGAGCATGTGGTGCCCGCCTGTTAACCCACCAGGTCTATACAGTGAGGGGAATAGCAAGAGTTCAGCTGCCAGGACCGCTTCAAACATGACATTTTTGAAAGGTTCTCTCCACTCCTTGTCCAGCCAACCTTTCATCCTACAATGATCGTAGAAGGTGGCGAGTGTGCGTAGGTGGGAACAGTATCCCTCCCCGTAATGAGCAATCACGCCCACTCGTAGGCTCTTGAGGAAAATTCCCGTAGGGCTAGTTGCGTTGTGAGCAACTCACCCGGTTGATCATGAACCCTGTCATCATCAATATAGAACTTGGTGACAAGCACACACTATCAGCACTCGGCCAAGTATGGTTGAAGTTGCACAACCAAGCAAAGCAAAGATGCGAAACTCACCTGCCAACACAATAGACAGTCCCTTGTTGGTTCTGAAAGTATGTCACCGTGTGGCACGTAAGATACAATGTGTTGAACAGGTGATAACACTGGTATTCTAGCATATCCCAGATCCAGGCTAAACACCTCAACCCTGTTGAGTGTTGGTTAGACCCTCCTCCCAGCCTGCTTGTCGTCGCATCATCAGAAAGGTATCTCAGGATGCCCTGATTTGTCCTTGGTAGTATGGCCTCTATTATGTCGGATGCCTATGCTTCGTCTAAGGAGGACCAAACCATGAGACTAAAATGGCTGAGAAGGAACTACAAAAAGTCTCGTGCCCCACCCTTGAACCAAAAATCTTGCTCTCCCAAACTTATCGAGGGAGGAGGAACATTGGCCATAGGTCTGCTCACATGACATAGGACCCCTTCAAGGTCCTAAATGATTAGCCTAGACCTTGGCCCTACTCTGCATGATGAAAATAGCAAATATTGATATCAAATTTAAATGCAATGCATGCGTAACATAGAAATGCTTAGCAGAATGCGAATGTAGCATAACATAACCCCTTGTTCACAATAGCGTAGCAAAGATGCGAAAGCCTAGCGTAGTAAGAACATGCAAGTAGCTTAGCGTAGCAACAAAATAACTAACAACATACTCAAACAAAAACATGCACCGCGACGCTACATCACACATATCCAAACCCTCCCGATGGTTTTGCGCCGCGGCATGCCAAGGTTAAGCAACTTAAAGGGCCTTAGCCCTGTAGTCGCGACAATCGCAGCGGTGGAAACAACCTTGCATGCAATCACAACGAGACCCTTGCATAATAGCCACGACCAAAAGAAAAAGAGGTTGCGGCAACACAAAAGCTCAAATAACACGGCTGCAGAAAATACAAATAGCAAAACAAATGAGATGAAAAACCAGAGTAGAATGCGATAGAAGGTGCAAGATGAAAAGGGTGAAGAGACATGAAAACTCACTGAGTCAATGGTGTGCTCTCCCACACTGGAACGTGCACTTGTGGCCCACACCTCAAGGTCTTTTTCACCTCCTCGACCTTTGCAAACATCAACTAAGTTTTAGGAGCCATGGCCTTGCTTGCAGATTCACGACCTTCACTTTAGAAATTAGCCTCGCTAATCAATTAACAAAATTGCTACGCGCTCCAAAATCACCGAGTGCTCCGATGATGATTCTACGCTTTTATGGTGAAAATGTTAAAATTACCAAGGTTCAATCCCTATTTATGGCAGTCGTGGAAAAATGAGGAAACTTTTTTTTTCTCTCTCTCTAATTAATGTGGAGCGTGGCATGTAGCGTAGCATGCTCGCCACGGCATCATGACACTATTAGCATTTAAACCTTGACATACTTCAAGCCAATTACTCGCCTTCCCGAAAATGAAAAAATAATATAATAATATTTTTTTTCGATTAAAGGTCCAAAAAGACCTTAAACTAACAAGCCTAGCATAATTGCGCTCCTCAAGACCCAAAAGATAGTAATTCTGACCCATAATGTTCACAGGCTGCAGTGACATTAAACTAACTACACCCTTACATTAGCAGTTACCTCATACGACTCAACATAGGTGGTAGCATATTTCCTAACAGTTTCGTGTCTTCATTCCCACACTGGCAATTCAATACCCCTAATACTTGTAATTTTATCCTTTTCACTATTATTTTGCATATCAAGATTTTGCATGTCGCAATATTGCAGTGCAAGATGACACTAAACTAGCAGTTTAGCATTCACATATCAATGGTTACACAACTTTGCACTTCACATCAACAATTTACATATCTTTAACAATTCTAGACTCTTGTGCCTTGGTGGTCCGCCACGACCTTAAACTATTAAACTCTTAATCTTTACATCACCTTACTTAGCAAGTCGCATCTCGGTGTTGCTTTGCAGATTTACGTTTCACACAATCTCTGATGACCCTTACCCAAGCTTTCATCTTATGATGGCAGGTTAAGCAAGAGATGGAAACCTATCGTGCCCTTTCCACACCTCTAATGTTAGCAAGGCCGCAAGGCAAGCTAGCGAGATAGTTAAACCCCGACATGATTGACTAGGGGTCGACTACGATTAACACTATAGCAACCTTATAAGCACCCCTGGATTGGCCCAGACACCTGGTCCATGTCTTAGATTTAGAGGTCAAGGATGTAACCGAGGATCCTCTTGTCGAGATACCCGTAACCACGTCAAGAAGGGAGGTAAATACATTAAGACTTAGCTCCCTCCTATACACACAAATACATGAGGGTATAGTCAAAACTTTGCAGGATCACATCAATGTCTTCGCATGGTCATACAACGACATGTCGGGTCTGGATCCATGGCTGATTCAGCATAACATTGTCTTAGACCCACATGTAAGGGTAGTCAAGAAAAAGGTGCGTAAGATTAAGCCAGAAATCGCACTAGCCATGAGGGACGAAATCACTAAGTTATACCGAGCATGTTTCATCTGCGCAGTCGACTATTCAGAGTGGGTGTCCAACATCGTTGTGGTTTCAAAGAAAATAGGAGGGATACATATCTGTATAGACTTTCGAGACTTGAACAAGGCAACGATCAAAGAAAACTTCCCACTCCTAAGCATCAATCAACTCATCGACACCACAGTTGGTCATGCTTTGCTATCCTTCATGGATGGCTTCTCCGGATACAACCAAATCCACATCAACCCAGAGCTCCAGTTGTCGACAACCTTCATGACTCCATGGGGAACCTTCTGCTATACCATGATGCCTTTCAGGCTCAAGAATGCTGGGGAAACCTACCAGTGAGCCATGACCTATATTTTCAGTGACTACATCCTAGAAACATTAAACGATTACGTGGATGATATAGCGGTTAAGTCCAAAGAGGCAACCCACCACCCACACAATCTAGAGTTAGTCCTCAAGTGCTGCCAAAGGCATGATTTACGTCTTAATCCTAAGAAGTGTGTCTTTGAGGTAAAGACCAGATGCATGTTAGGGTTTGTAGTATCAGAGGCCGAAATACGAGTGGACCAAGACATAGTCAAGGCCATTTTCAATCTAGCCCCCCTACAAATCTTAAGGAGTTATGTGGTTTATAGGGTAGAGTGCAATTCATTCGAAGGTTTATAGCAAAGTTGACCAACAAGTTACACCCCATGCAACATCTTCTAAAGAAGGGGGTTGACTTTGAGTGGATAGCCCAGTGTCAACAAGCCTTCGAAAACCTGAAGAAGGAGCTCTTTCACCTCCCAACGGTACACCCACCGCAAAGGAACAAGCCTTTCTTCATATACCTTGCCACCTCTGACGCATCCATAGCTACACTGCTATGTCAAAACTGGGATGACGATTCTGAGATATCGGTGTATTACCTGAGCCACGCACTGATATCATACGAGGAAAAATATAATGAGGTGGAGAGGAACTTCCTAGCCTTAGTGTTCGTGCTAAAAAAATGGTGGCACTACCTATTCCACAGCACAACCAATATCATTTGCAAAAGTAACATACTTCGGGCTATCACTAGCAACTTGTAAGAAAGTAGCAGGATAGCCCGATGGAAAGCAATAACTGCAGAGTTCAACCTACATTATGTAAGTCAATCATTGAAAAAGGGCCAAGCCATAGCAACCCAACTTGTGGCCTCACCAGTCGACGACCAGGCAACCGTAGATCTTGAGTTCCCAGATGAATACGTTAGCAATGTTGCCATCATCCCATTGCATTTTGAGGCAACCTTACATTTTGACGGTGCCTCAACCACGCGAGGAGGTAGCGCCGCTACCATGATCACATTTCCGTCTGGGGAAATGTACCCATCCACTTATCGTTTTATGTTCCCTTGCACCAACAACGTGGTGGAGTACAAGGGGCTACTCAGAGGCCTATTAACTGCCTGTGCGCTATATGTACAACACCTAGCGATCCAGGGAGATTCACAGCTAGTCATGAATCAAATCACCGAAGTCTACGCCTACAAGGCTATGCACTTGCAACCCTACTACAACCTAGCAAAAATATTACTGAAGCAATTCATGACCATTGATGTGCAACACATGCCACTGAACGAGAACACGGTAGTAGGTGCCTTAGCTACCCTCACGTTAAATATCCCATCGCATTCCTTGGCAAACTTGCCAACTACGATCATAGAATGCATGGAGCCTATCACTCAGGTGGAACACGTGGCCTCTATCGATGCTATGGACACCCCTGAGTGATATGATAACATTAAAGCTTATTTACAGCATGGCAAACCCCCAGGTGGATTGACATTGGCTCAAAGAGATGCAATCCGCAAATGCGCTCTGCAATACATGCTCATGGGAAATGATGCCCTGTGCCAACGATCCTACGATGAGATATTGCTAGTATGCGTGGGTGGTAAGCAGGCACAAAAGGTAGTTAATGAGGTTCATGAAGGGTTGTGTGGTGGACACATAGCACCCAGGGCTATGGCTGTGAAAATTAGATGCCTAGGGTACTATTGGCCCTACATGGAGTGTGACTACTTGTCGAAAGTCAAGACATGTAACACATGCCAGAGATATGCAAACCTCATACACATAGCACCTACAGACCTTCACCCAACCCAAATTACATGCCCTTCCAATGATGGGGACTAGACCTCATAGGGCCTATCATGCCTAAGTCCTTCGCAGGGCATAGCTTTATTATCACTGCCACAGAGTATTTTACCAAGTGGGTGGAAGCTATTCCCCTGAGAAAAATGATGTCTCAACAAATCTACCATTTCATCCTCGATAACATCATAACTAGGTTTGGACTCCCGATAACTATTGTGACCAACAATGGACCATAATTTAGCAGTATGGAAACCCGAACCTTTTGTAGCAACCTAGACATTAAACAATCATTTTCTTCCCCTTATTATCTATAGGCGAATGGGTAGGTGGAGGCTACAAATAAGTCCATCATCAACTTACTAAAGTGGATGCTTAACAATAGCAAGAGGTGATGACATGAGCAAATACTCTACATCCTCTAGGCCTATCGAACGACTTGCAGAACTACGATGAGTAAGATCCCTTATAGTCTTGTTTATGGATCTGAAGCTATATTGCCTCTTGAGTTGCAGGTACCCTCACTTCGGATGATCCTGTCTGATGCCATAAGCAAAGCCCAGAATAATGAATCATGGACCATCGATCTCAACTCGATGGAGGAGGAACACGTGCAGATGCTGAGATGAATCAAGCACTACCAGAACAAATAACAGCAGAAGCACTAAGCAAACCCACATCGACGGCCAATGCAGAAGGGAGACCTCATCCTCAAGGCTATCCATGAGCACGTAAGTAAGTTCTCAGCCAACTGGAAAGGTTCTTACATGGTTGCTAAATCCTTTAGGAATGGAGCCTTCAAGCTGGTAGACATGGACAACAACGAGTTCACCAACCTAGTGAACCACACATACCTTAAGCCATACTACATTTGAAGTGCAACGACAACAATAAGCACTGTCCGCTATGAAGATAAACTAGCAGTCACACTAGGCAGTGTTTGCCACGATGATAAACTCGCAGCAACCGTCTGCCACAAAGTAAAATTGGCACTGTTAGTCCACTATGACTATAAACTGGCATTGCACGTCCACTATGATGTAAAACTAGCATGTACGGTCTGCTAAGACCTTAAACTAGCACAGCAGTCCGTTGGGATCCTAAACCAGCACACAATCTACCAAAACCTTAAATTGGATTTGCATCACGTGCTCAACATGCACCACCACCAAATACACATCGAACGAAGGGGCATGATACCGATGCGTGGGTGGGACGTTGCAGCTCCAAGACATAGTTCTCAACAAAAGGAGAATGCAGTTCGAGGCATATGCGCCGCCACCCTCAGTGTCATGCTAACCCTTCAAATATGTCGAATGATGTCACATAGGCCCTTCGAACCTACCATTGCCACGACCCATCACCCTAACGGTAGTTCCTGGGCTTATTCCCACTTTTGAGGTGTTGATAGTATTGTGGCCTAGCCGCAATATTGTTTCTCTTCAGTTCCCCACCAAGGTTTTAGCTCATGCAATGTTCAGCTATGTGGTAGCTGATCCCATAGCTGAACTGAGCATGCATTTCTTTGGTGGGGATTCCAGTGCATCCGCATCCACAACAACCCCCGATGCCTTGGAAATCAGCTCCCCCGCACTAGCGCTGCCAAGACCGCTGTTGGCCTCCCTGCTTTGGGCATCTCACACTAGCAACGATGCCCAAGAGTAACAACAATGCTAGCAGCCAACAAAACCTTGTCCTTGCAAGTGCATCTAGCTACAACAGCAAACATTATAGCGTTGTGAAGTGAGTGCCTCAACTAGCTCAACTACTTCAGAGTGCAAATTCCAGCACGCGCGTAACACAGCTCGCCGTGCGAAAGGCTGCAGTAGGCAAGTCAGAGCCCTCCATGGATGTAACGTAACTCATCTTGCAGAGGGAACACCTACCTACAGGAGGTTGAAGAACAACGCCAACCAAAGATGAAAATGCAAACGAGCCCCTCAGAGCACTCCGACGAGGGACTCAGCTAAACATCATCTTTGCTCTCTGCCTTAACCATCGCAAAACTAATGCAACACTCTTAAACATGGCCAAGCGACATCTCAACACTCAACAAGCGACAACCTTCATTTCGCCTACTGTGTTGTTTCGTATTCTTTGCCGACGTTCATCGAGCCTATTCTCTAGACGTCGACAAAGAGGGGCTAATGAAACACCCTAAAAAATGCTGGGTCATCCTTGCTTCACCAGGATCTTGTAGTCCACACAGCACGATGATAGTTCATTGGGAGAAGAATGTTCTGAGTCTAGGTTGGCCAGTTCAAAAAATTTTCTACTTTGAGCATGGATAGGTTTTGTACCATCTTTCCCACCCACCAAAGTAGCCTAAATAGCTAGTAGCCTACTCAGGAACAGTGTGCAGAATCAGCGGTAGCATCCTGGGTGTGCAAGAAATAGTTCGGCAAGTTTTCTAGGTTACGAAGCCTGCTACGCTACGTAGAAAACTTCAGAAGAAGATGGTAGAACGAAGTGCTATGCTACGTGACGTCACACAGCATAGCACGACAACGACTTCACTACCTACTCCCCTCGCCCAATTTCGAGTTTTGCAGTGATGTCCTTTTTTTTTCAGGAAGCGACGGACCATGTCTATTGCTACGCTACACTGAGCTACATGGCACAGCAAGGCATAGCAATCCTACGGAAGAGATAGAAGGCAGTTCAAAAGGCAGAGTCAATAGAGTTTGCAAGACTTGCACTACAGGAGAAAGTTTGCAAATCAGCAAAACTCTTGTGACTAAGGCAAGTTGCTACGCTATGCATAGCGTAGCAAGCATGTAACAGACAGCAGAACGTGCGACAAGGTGGTACGCTATGCCAAGCATGCTATGTCACAAAGCACAACGAGGCATGTAGGTGGTTGTGCAACATCAATGCACTCCACCTAATCAGACCATTGGCATGCATCCCCAGATGCTAACGGTGCAATTACGACATGGTAGGATCATAGTTATTGCATGGCAGGTTCGCATTGCAATGGCCTTGTAGGCCCAATGGTCATAGATGACTCTAGTGATGCCAGTAAGACAAGGCAAGATTGTGGCACATATCATTCAAAAACTGCCCCTTTCCAGTTACCTTCGGTCCTATAAATATCCCAGCAAACAGCATATAATAGGTGGGAAATTTTTAGAGGTACTCAAAATTTGGAAAAGTCCACAACCTTTAAAGTTGACAATTGCAAAAGAATTCGCATCTTTCTTGAAGCAAATAGCTTCCAAGTGGTGGGAACTTTGAAATTCTAAAACAAAGATCTCCCTTCTCTCCAGCATTGTAATATCAAAGTCATTTGTCTAAAGCTATAAATAGCGACCTCTCTTGACTGGCAAGAGGTCCCTGTCTCTGTTCTACCACCTTGGTAGAGCCCCATATTGTTTGTACGTGAACACGCGTCCAAGCGCATAGCTCTTTTTGCTCGGCACGTCCTAGTTACTCTTGGGATTTCTGTACTCCATCATGCTATGTAGCCAATTGTATCCACCTTGACAGGATGAGTTTGTAGCTCTAGAGCAATGCATGTTTCTAACCATACTTTACTTTATTTCCCATTTACTATCTCGTTTCTTTGCATTATTTTCTATTTTGTTCACTTTTAAGCATTATTTCGTATTACTGTTACATTTTTACAGTTTCTCTCCTGCTTTATTTACCCATAAGCATTATCTCGCATTTCACATTATTTATGTTGCAAAAGGCTATATTGATGCTGATGTAAGTCCCTGTCTGATCGACCAGACCGTTTAGGGCACCCCGTGTCCGCACACACCCAGCACTGCCCTCCTGCGGATACGAGGTTGGAACTGTCGCGTCTGTCGACCCCCGGCGTTCTTCCAGCCGCCTACGTTTTCGGTTGCTACAATGGGTACTCAAACAATGTGTGGATTTTCTATGCCACCATCAAAGTATTATTAGCATTATACCAACTTAACCATGATGAGTATGAGTTTCAACAAGGCCCTACATGGGGAAAAAATATCACAACCACTTAGGATTTCTTAACAAGTTTGCAAAACATCATAGTTATGGGTGAAATTAGCCCCTGTAAAAAACTCTAAACTATTCATCCAAATTTGTTCAAGAATTCCACAACAACATCATTACAATTATTATAGCCATCATGCATTATAGCCAAAAAATCATGCCTTAGTATAAAACCATATCGGCATAGAAATAGCCTTAAAACTTAGAAAAAAACTATAGAGAAAAAGAATCTTACTAAAATAGTAAAATATTTTCATTTCTCATGAAAATGAAATTAGAGCATAGTTAACATCATTTGGCATCCCTAGATGCATGGGCCATTAATAATAAAAATTTCTAAGCACTTCCATGCTACCCATCCGTAAGGGGTACATTGTTAAAACCAAGAAAAACCGCTACGCATGTGACCATATAGGAAAATATTTGAAAAATTAACCATAGCTCCAAATTTGATGATTCTAGCACCATTGAAATCTTGAAATCATGAGCTCCATGGCCATGACTAGAAACTCTGAAAATTCTTAGAGGACTTGAAAGAAAATGAAGCAAACCTAGTAGTAACCTTATCATTGTAAAAAAAAATCCTAAATCACACAACCATAGTAAAAAAAATTTGTTTAAATTCTGATTTTAGTGATTCCACCACAGAAGGAATTCTGAAATCTTGAAATTTTCAATCGTAATCAAGAAAGCCAAAAAGTTATAGAAATTTTAGTAGAAAAGATGAGAAATCAAGTAGTAACCTAGCCATCATCTCAGAATCCCTTTTTGCATGACTTTAGTAAAAAATTCATCAAAATTTGTTCGAACTTCAAATAGAGTGATTCCACCTCCATTGAAAAGATTAAGACAAAATCTACATAGCCATAACCAAAAAATAGTCAAAACCTTTGCCATTTCTTTGTAAAACAAATTCATAGCTTTACATGAAATTCTAAAAAATGGCACAAAACCTAATTGCACAACCTAACTAAAATGGCTATAGATTTGTCATTATAGATCCAAATCAAATCATACCATAGCCATAGAAAACCTTAAACATAGATCTATAAGTCCATAACCTTAGGTTGCAATAATATTTAGCCATTTTATTAATAAAAAATTCCTAAGTTTTCTTGCTTTTTACATCAAGAACATTTAAAAAACACCTAAAATTCATAAAACCTAATTTTATTTCACCTAGAATTAAAGTCAAAACAATCATGGAACCTTAAAACCACATAAAAACCATCAAAATAGAGAATGTAATTTTGTCAAAATTTTATTTTGACAAATATCTAATCCTAGATCTAACAAAAATGGCTTCATCCCCAAAACTAATGAAAAAGCACATAAAATAACAAAACCTAATTTTAGAAATCAAATCTACCAAAGCAAAAATAACAAAATAACCATAGATATACATACAAAAAACCAAGATATGAGGTGGGATTTTGTTATAATTTCATTCTACCCACTTCCTTAGCATATATTTGACAAAAATGAGCCCATCCTAACTAGGAAAACTATGAAAATGTCTAAGAAATTGGAGGGAAAAAACTAGAGATGGCCTACCTCAAAGTGGCCATGTAAGATGCTTGGATTGAGATCAGCCTAGGAAGTTTGGAGATGTTCCTAGCAATCTCATATGCCTTTTGAATCCTTGGATTCTTGCTCTTACCTCCACACTTCTTCATCCTTCTAAGACTAATGCTAAGGAAGTTAAAAAAGGGATTGAAGTATCTACATTAGCTGGGGAAGAGATATGATGTTTCCATGCTATGGATGGATAGAATTTATAGAAAAAATATCTATTGGAGCTCTCTTCCAATGTGTTGTTTGCTAAGATTGAAGTTATGATTGAAACTTGCAAAAAGTTTAACATAAGAACCAAATCAAAACCTAAATGCCTACTCCTAAGCCCTTGTTGCTAATTTTGTGTAGTGGAACACAAAGTAAATTGAATTACAAGGGGGGAGGGATGTCTTTTTTTGTGATAGGAATGGTGAGAGATAAGTGAAATTTTCAAATTTTCAAATTTTGGGTAGTGGGCCCCACCATACGCCCTTACTCTTGTTTAAGAAACTCTATCAACACTAGGGCTTTAACCCCTTAAACATCTAAAACCATGATTAAGCCTTAATTACCATGAATTCAAGCTAGGCTACATGGATATAGCAAGGATGCATGCTTTCCACCTTTTAAAACCCTTAAAACCTAACTTCTTTTCCATTTTTGGCAGCTGTAACCTACCTCATCCAACCCAAGGCTCTAAAAGGCAGCTAGATCTAGTCAAAGCTAGACATTTTGGACTTCCACACTAGGGAAACACTACCAAATGTGGAAAAAATTAGGTAACATCCATACTTTCCCCCATGATCCATGTAGCCCAAATTTGATCCCTAGAGTGGGCCCACATAACCTAGAATCTCTATAGTTACCTCTAACAGCCATGAAACCTTATGAAATTTGCTCAAAAGTGCTCGAAACCTTAGGATTTGGTGAATCCACTCTAAGGAATGCCTCATCCATGCTAGGTAGTGTGGATCTAGTGTGGATGGATGGGGGGGATGACCAAAACTTCCAAAATTAACTACCTAGTAGCCATTTTTCAAATCTAACACTCCTTGACAACCTTCAATAGCCTATGTTTATCTTGAAATAAGTTAATTTTGTACCCATATAATTCTCCATTCTGGTGAATCCTCCCTCCATGCTACCTAGCTTAGAGCTAGCATGGAAGCCCATGGGGTATGCAATAAAACCAAAAAATAGCCTAATAACTTACCCTGGTAACCTCTAGACCATACCAAAAATTTCTAGAGCCTCCAAGTGGTCCAAAATTAATTTAAAAAAGCACAAAATTGCATTCCCCTTCTATCCATGCTAAGGTCACCATGAATAGTGTGGAGAAAGGGGGGTTGATTGCATGAGGCACCTAGAAGCCTCCAAACTGGTGGATTTTGACACCAAATCTCAACAATTGACACTTGCAACCCTGAAGGTTGACATGACTAATTTATTAGCTATCAAAAGAGTCTAGATTTGACTTTTTTGATTCATCCACATTAGGGGAGACCTCATCCATGCTGGTCAGAATGGATCCAACATGGATGGAGATAGAAAGGTTCATGAGGGATCCTAGATACATCAAAACAATGACAAATTACCTTGTACTTGCACCAAAACCTTGTCAGCCCTTTTGGAAGCCACCAAACTTCTAGAAATCAAACAAATCAACCCCTTAAGGATTCTCCATGCTAGGAAGGATCCTATCCATGCTAAGTGTTGACGACCGTTTGGGACGCGACCGCCAACGAGTGTCCTCGAATAGGATTTAGGTGCTTGCTGGTCTCTGGCAACACCAAGGCCTAGATACCTCCAAATAGACTCAGTAGTT
>MNCI01035832.1:509362-586506 GCA_015680685.1 Gnetum montanum
TTTTAAAAAAATAAAGCCAAGACCTCCATCTTTTTAATCTATTTGAGAACTCTCGATGTCGGCTGTTGAATTTTCCTTGATAAGGGTAACTAAAACTGCAACTTCCTCTATTTTTGTGCAGGAAAATTACGCAGAAGAGTGTATTTCAGGTGGTCTAGACAAGCATGCTATCATTAATGTTGGAGAAAGGGTTTGCAAAGATGCTGAGAACAAACAATCTAGGGAAGTTGGTGATGGGGTGAAACCCGAAATTGAAGGTGTCGCTACTTGAATTCCAGAACTGCCGTCGCGAAGCTCTGATTGTGGTTGTTGTTTCAATTGGAGTGGCAATGACCATAAGAGCTCCTCCTCCTTCGCCATTAGAAAATCTCCTCTAGATCTGCTGTTGGGTTTGTCTCGGTTACTGCGCAAATGTGTGAAAAAGCATGAAGCGCTTTGCTATTTTGCTGCTACTTCTTGTTCTATTTTGTGATCGTGGGATTGGCACGTTAGGGCTTTTTAGCAAGGTTGGCAGGACCGTCTGAGTCAAAATGGACGAGTAGGATGTGAACTACTTCTAGAAGTCTTGTTACATGTCATGGTTGCCACTGTGATGAGAAAGTAAATTCGTAACCACAGTAATAGTTGCAGTTATCATTATCAGACATTCTTAGATAGCATTGGCATTGGCGTTGAGTCGCATTGATTCTGGGATTGCTGTGGAAATTCTCCACGCTGGCCGGGAATAGCTGAATGTTGCAGCCAAGAAATGAGGGCAGACCAAGCTGGGATGCCATTGTTGTTGGTAAAGCAGAGTTGTCCATGGCTACTAAACTCAAACTGCCCACATTTTGTATGTTTGGATAGAATATCTTCCGCTCCAACAAGCTCATATAGAAATCAACACATAAATATCAAAAATAGATCCCCACACAGTTAGTTTACTCTTGCCCTTTATCTCGAACCGACGATGATAGGTATCTAGCTAATATTGCAGGGGACATTGGAAACAAACATTCAAACAAGTTATATGAATTTCTATGCAAACTTATAGCTATCATTACTTTGGTGAGGTGAGGTCTGCTTACTCTAGGCGGTATAGTAAGGGAAAACAATAAAGGTCGTTGGTAGTAGGTTTTGAATTCAACATTTTCAAGCACAAAACTATTTAGAGTAATCTATCTTTAGCAAGTACTTAACTTATTTGTTATAATTTATGGTTGGAACATGCCTTTAAGATAGCCTATGGAGGTGCTAATACTAGGCTTTGAATCTTGTACCTTAGGGTGTCTACCAATCACTTAATTTTTGAGCTCTTTTTAATGAGGTGTGATATACGATAACTTGGTTTTCTACTAAAATATCAATAATGTCTTAAGACATCTTAAATTGTGACTTTTCAAGGGTTTCCTTCAATAAGCTAAGTGTTTGAAGTTTTGTGGATCTCAAAGGTTTCACTAACAAATTTTATTTCTCTAAAATTATCATTTCTCCAGCTGTGCATGGTCACCATGGTTGCTCCTTCTTGTGATGATGACTCTCAGATAATGCACAACTCAAAGATAGATTCCAACATTCCACAAATCAAACCCACAAAAATCTGCAACAACCCAGCACACAGACCAGTCCTGCTACTACATAAATACATAGGCCCTTGATTGCTTCCTTCATTTCTTGCTTCGATCTGCAAATTCCTCTTCCATGAAATGGACAAAATGTGCCAACACTAAGCAACTTAGCCCCAATGTGAATGAGAGGGACTGAAGCCAAAACTTATGAAATTTACATGAAAATTGACTTTTGTCAGTAACCCAACCCTTCTGGGAGCCACCAGAGTTCTGGAAGTTAACCAAAATAATCCAAAATTCCCTCCCTTTGGTTCTCCATCCTATGGAGGATCCTATCCATGCTGAGCATGGTAGCTACAATGTGGATGGAGAGGGGTAAGCCCAAAATCATCTAACAACCCTAAAATAACCAAATTTTAATCCTAACCATCAACACTCAACACTAGCAATCCTTAAGACATGCATGAATGACCAAAAGTGATAAAAATGGTAAAAAGTAAGCTCCCTTAGTTCTTCCATACTAGGGATCACCTCTTCCACATAGGCTAGTGTGGATTTGGCATGGATATAGGGGGTGACCTATAAATGGCTTGTAGATGCCTCAAACTGACACTAGATAGCCTTGTATGCACTCTAGGATCTTGTTTGCACCTCCCAAGGTCCTTAGACACTCCAAAACTAACTACAAGTAGCCAAACGTTATCCTCCTTGTATCTTCCTAGCTAGATCCATGTTGAGCATGGTGGCCTCAACATTGAAGAAAGGGGGTTACATAAAAAGCCACTTAGAAACACTCAAAATTACCAAATTTTAGCCTTAAATCATAGTCCTTGATCCTAGCAACTCTAGGATTTGGCATCCATGGTTGATTGTGGTTAAAACTAGCATAGATCTAATATCTACCATTCATCCACACTAAGAAAGGCCTCTTTCATGTTGAGTAGTGTAGAACTAGCTTCAAAGAGCTACCTTTTCACTTTTGGTGGTAGATTGGTACTCTCAGAAACCAAAAGCCTACACCGGAGAAGCCTAGAACCTCATAGCCTTAAGTTTGCACTTATCTAACCCCGTTTTAATCCCTAAAACTCATCCACTCCCATATTCCATGTTGCAGCAACTTCCCCAACATGGATTAGGTTGGGTTTAATCTTACATATCCTCAAATAGCCTCCAAACATGATCAAAATTAGTCAAAAATAAGGGAAATCATAGTCTACAACCCTAAAAGCCTATAAACTTGGTCGATGTGCTCCTAGACCATACTCAATCAAATAATAAGGACACCCCATTCTTCCATACTAGGCCACCATGCTTAGCATGGAAAAAGGGGGTGGGGGAAGCTATTCCAACTTGCTTTAACACTTAAAACCTTTTGAAATGACCTCAAAACATAGCTAGACGATGCACAACTACTAGATCTTGGTTCCAAATGCCCATGCAACCATTTTTTGGTCCAAATTTAGATTATTCACATTAAGCCCCCTTCCATCCACATTGGCTAGTGTGGAAATAGGGGGTGAAGATCCAAAGCCTATTTTTTAGCCTTTTTCGATCCCCCAAATAATCAATTTTGATAGATTTGGCCTTGCACTACCTTGGGAAGGCCATGGAACCTTAATTTTGATCCTCTTGATACCATGCAACACATTTTCCTTGGTTTCCATGTTGGCTAGTGTGGAAGATGTTTTTAGGCTCTAGAGAGGAGTTCCAAAGGTTGAAACTAACATCAAAACTAGCTCATTCCCTTCTCCAGCCAACTGCGTTGACATGTAACTCATTGGAAATGAAAAAATAATCAAAAATAGCCTAGGAAATTGTTTGGATGTTTCATCCAAGCTAAGGATCAACTCCTCCATGGTGGCTAGTGTGGAAATAGAGGGGATCTAGTGTGTAAGCCTTAAAACCCTTGAATTTGTAGGCCTAAACAACCTAGAAACAACCTCTGTTGACGCCCAAACTTATACAACAACCTTGTAGCCTTAAACCATGGCCTAAAATGCAAAATCTAACCCTTTTTAATCATGTTTTGATGAAAATTCATCATATGTATCCCACATTACCTTATTTCATCATTATGTTATCATATCATGATCTATTTTGATGATTGTTGCATTGTTGATCTTATTCAGCCTTGATAATACTTTTATTTCAATGTGTTTATCCTTGTTGTAGTATTTTATGGCCTTATTTAGCCTTTGATTGTTATTGAATGATGGCCTTTAACCTTCCTTGACCACCATTTGGCACCATGTGACCATGGCCCACTAAGGCCTTAAACAGACATCATAGTCTGCTAAGACTTAAACCTGCATCATGGCCTACTATGGCCTTACCTTGGTAAGCTTGTGACCTATTGTGACCTTTTAGTCTTGTGTTGACCTTGTTTTTA
Organism: Gnetum montanum; assembly: GCA_015680685.1. Lineage (NCBI taxonomy): Eukaryota > Viridiplantae > Streptophyta > Gnetopsida > Gnetales > Gnetaceae > Gnetum > Gnetum montanum. The sequence goes on from MNCI01035832.1 coordinate 513,299, forward strand.
GCCTTCACTCCATTGCATCTACCTATCTCTACCTTATATATGGACCTTATATGACCTCATTTACATTCTATTTGGCATTACATTAGCCTATTTTTGCATAATTTCATAGCCTTTTAGCATTATTTACTCATCTTTACCCAAGTTCCACTTAATGCACTTATGGTTGACATGTAGGATCAAAGTGTGAGTACTTGGAAGTAGATCAATTTACCTTTGAGCCTAAGTGGGCCTCACAATGATGAAAGATGTATCAATCCCGATTACCTAGATCTTGAGTTTGAGAGTCTTGTTGACTGTGTAACCTCAATAGATAAACCTCTAGAATGGTGTGAAAACCTAGTTAAAACCCTTGACTTGGAGGCAAGTGACATAATTGAAGACTCTCTATTTGAGATTCCTATCACAACACATAGTGGTAAGGAGAAAACACTAAAACTAAGCTTCTCACTAGAACCTCAACAAGTTCAAGACATCAACAAGGTCCTACAAGGTAATATTAAGGCCTTTACTTAGTCAAATGAATATATGCTAGGCTTGGACCTACACCTAGTATAACATAACATCATACTAGACCCTAACAGTAGGCTAGTTAAGCAAAAGTGCACAAGATTAGACTTGTTTTGGCCTTGGTAGTCCATGACAAAATCACAAAACTCTACTAAGCCAGTTTCATTAGGGTTTTTGACTATGCAAAATGGATGTCCAACATAGTGGTAGTTCCTAAGAAAAATGGGATTATCGATAGTTGCATTGATTTTCAAGAGCTAAATAAGGCAACCATCAATGATAGCTTTCCTTTGCCTAGTATTAATGAACTTATTCATACTACGGTTGGGCATGCCTTATTGTCCTTTATGGATGGATTTTCGAGATACAACTAGATTAGGTTCAACCCTAAGCATCAACTTAGCATGATCTTCATGACCCCTTGGAGTACCTTTTGCTATACTATGATTTCTTTTGTTCTTACAAATACAGAAGCAACTTACTAGAGAGCCATAACCTATATCCTTAGTGATTACATGCTAGGTTTGCTTAATTATTACATAGACAATATAGCCGTTAAGTCCAAAGTGGCCAATGATCATGCTAATGACCTAGATATTGTGCTTAAAATATTCCTCAAGTATGAGTTTAGGCTTAATCCCAAGAAATGTGTTTTTGGTATCAAGATCAGTAAGATTCTTGGCTTTGTAATATCTGAAGCAAAGATGCGTGTTGATCCTAATAAGGTTAGTCCATATCCAAATTTGCAACACCTACCAACCTCATGGAGCTTTGGGGATTACAGGGTAGATTACAATTTATTTGTTGGTTTATTTCTAGGCTTACAAATATTTTATAACCCATGCAACATTTACTTAAGAAATGGATTCATTATGAGTAGATAGCTTAATGCTAAGAAGCCTTTGACAACCTTAAGAAAGAGTTGGTACAAGTACCAATGGTCTATCCTCCACAAGAAGGCAAACCATTTTATATCTATCGTGATATCTCTGACACATTCATTACTTCTCTACTTTGTTAGAAAAGTGATGTTTGAGCAAAGATGCTAGTGTACTACCTTAGCCGTGTGTTAGTTGTCCACAATACCTGATACACTAAAGTGGAGAAGTATTGTGTAGCACTATTATTCTCATTGAAGAAGTGGAGACACTACCTCTTTAGAAGCTAGGTCAATGCCATTTTCAAAGACAATGCACTTAGAACCATAATGAGCAACATGTATGAAATTAGTTGTAGATCTTGATGGAAAGCCATAATTTGTAGAGTTTGATCTTTATTACATTTTCCAATCCTTAAGGAAAGGTCAAAACATAGCCATACAACTCACTATCTTTCTTGTTGATGACCATGTAGCCCTAGATCCTAAGTTCTCTGATGAACATATCAACAATGTTAGCCAAGTGCCTAAGGACTATGAGGTAATCATGCACTTTGATGGAGCTTTGACTACCCATGGGGCTAATGCTACTACCATCATAACATTCCCATCTAGTGAAATCCAATCCTTTGCCTACCATTTTGAGTTTCCATGTATCAACAACATAGCAAAGTATGAGAGTTTGATCAGAGGGATGATGGTAGCATGTGACCTACAAATCAAGTGATTAATGATCAAAGGTAATTCCCAACTTGTGATTAACCAAGTAACCAAGGTTTACACATGCAAAGCTGAACATTTACAACCTTACTATTGCCTAGGGAAGCAATTGTTATAACAATTTATAGATGTTAATATCAAACACACATCCTAAAAGAAAATCATAGCCAACACCATTGCAACATTAGCCCTGAATGTGATGCCATATGTGTTTAGTAAGTTGTCCACCTTAACTATGGACTATGCTATCCCCATCACACAAAGCACTAAGGATACCTTTGTGGTCTTAGTTCATACTGCTCCTACCAAGGAGTGGTATGATGATATCAAATTTTACCTTATGCATGGTGAATCCTCACAAGGCCTAACTTCTACTCAAAAAGACATTGTACGTAAAGGATAAAAATAGTATGTCATAGTAGGTGATAACACATTATGCTGAGCATCCTACAATGATGTATTGTTAAACTACTTGGGTAAAATCAAAGCTAGAACAATCCTAGAGTATGTTCAAAAGGGTGTTTATGGGAAACATATAGGACCTATAGCTATGGTTGCTAAGATTAGATGGTTAGGCTATTATATGCCCTATAACACCTAAGTCTTCTATAGATCATAACTTCATCATTGGTGTAGCTAAATACTTTACAAAGTGGTTTGAAGCTATTCCCATAAGAAGGATAACATTTGAACAAGTTTGTAAATTTATACTAGATAACATTATATCCCCTTTTGGCATACCCATGACCATAGTTATAGATAATGGATCATAATTTAGTAGCCAAGAAACAAAGGATTTCTATCACAACCTAGGCATTAAGCATTTTTTTCTCATCACCTTATTACCTTCAATCTAATGAATAAGCAAAAGCAAGCAACAAGCCCATCATCAATTTGCTTAAGAAGATGCTCAATAATAGCAAGCACAAATGGCATGAGTGGCTTGTCCATGCACTTTGGGCCTATTGGACAATCTATCATACAGACACTAGTGTAACACCTTATATGGTGGTTTATGGTTCTAAAGCTATTTTATGTCTTGAATTACATATATTGTCTCTTTGTGTAGCCATTTTTGACTTCATTAATAATGGGTAGAGCAATAAGTTATGGAAAATGGACCTAGACTTGGTGGAGTAACGTGTGCAAGCGCTAGCTCACATCAAGTAGTATGAAGAGAGGAAAAAATGGTAGCAACATCATAACTTGACCAAGTGTAAGATTAAGGAAGGTGACTTGGTCCTCAAAGCCATCTGCAAGCATGTGGATAAATTCTTAGCCAATTGGAAAAAGCCCTTCTTTGCCACTAGAGCCTATGGCAACAAAGCATTAAGGATAGCCAACACGAATGGAAATGATTTGGTCAATCCAGTTAACCATTCCTACCTAAAGCCTTATTACATGTGACCTACATGTAGCCTACAACAGCCATGACATCGATGACCATCAACAAGCGAGCCTACTCTACTATGACCTATTGAGGCCTTAAATAGGCAATATCACCTACTGAGGCATTAAGCTAACACCATGGCTTGTCAAGGCCTTAAACTGACAATACGACTTGTTGGGGCCTTAAACTGACAATACAATCTACTATGACCTTAAAGTGGCACCATAGTTTGCTATGACCTTAAACTAGCACCAAGGCCTACCAAGGCTTTAAACTAGTATCATGGCCTACCATGGCATTAAATTAGCAACATTGGTGACTTGGTTTTATCATTTTATGTGGCCTATATGCATTGTAATGTTATAACATGCTTTATTTGCTTGGTTTTCTTATCATTGAAGTTGTGTTTGTAGGATGAAGCTTGGAACTATCACAAGGATGTAACTCATTATGGAAACAAGTTACCATGTGACCTCGATGTTCAAGATTTGGTGAGTTTTTCTTACTATGTCAAGAGTGCTTGTACCATTTCCCTTCATCTAGTACCACTCCTTGAGCCCAAACCCATAGCCTGATTATGATCTTTCATACCTTGGAAAGTAATTTTGACCTATGTTTATCACTCATGCACTATAGCCATATGATATCTCTTCATCATGCTTTGTCCTCGAGTCCACTTGAATGTAACAGAGCTCATTCAATGAAAAAATAATTAAGTCCATTGAACACAACTAGTTCGATGGGAAAAACAAGTCCTTTGAGTGTAATGCAAATCATTCAATAGGAAAAATATATCAAACTGACTCTAGTAATGAAACCCAATGAAGGTTTCACCATACAAAAAAAATAAGGAGAAGCAAATTTCCAAGAAGTCAACTGGCTAGTGAAGCCTCAAAGCCCAATGGCTAAAGAAATCTTGGAGTGAAGTGATTACGTTCTAAAGCACATTTGCCAAGTGACCAACACTTTAAAACATGTTAATGTCATTCTATAGCCATGATGTCAATACTTGGAATGCATTTTTAGCCTTCATGACCATCTTCTTGATGACCTCACTACCATTATCTCATCATAGCCTTATCCCATCATCACAAGCACTCTTCAGCATGGTTCAACATGACTGAATCAAGCACAGAGAGGGAACGTTGATGGTGGACCTATAGTGATGTTTTTTATTCTTTTTCAATGCCTCTTGGGTCAATCCTCTAGATACCAATAAAGAGAGCCATTGAAACATCATCAAATTTTCATGTTGTAACCATTTTTCATTATATAGCCTTCACCCCATGAAACCCAAGGTAAAACTTCATTGTAAATGTGAAGGTTGTAATCCATGAGGGGTAATCTCACATGTTTAATACTTATGGGGCTAAACAAATACCTCATGAGTGGTCAAAGCCTCATTCCCCATGTAAAAAGAGTCATTTAATATCTATATTTGGGCTTGGGAAGGGGGTCAAAAATGCCTTTCGGGATGCCAAAATGGTAATTTAATGGGTTTTATAGCAGAAGGGGGGGGGGGTGTATACACTTTTCTATGCTGGAAACACTTATTGGGGGTAGGTCTAGCCTACCCCTAAAGTGAAGGTATGTGGATCTCCTACTCCTAGTGTGGAAGGGCAAGGCTCAGCATGGAAGGGTATGGTGGCATCTATGCTCAGCATGGAAACTTCATCCCTAGTGTGGAGACTTTACCCCCAACATGAAGATTGCATGTCCACCATGGAGACTGGATGCCCCTAGCATAGAAGCCTCATGCATCAAATTTCAACATTCCATGCACTTTTGCATTGACCATGCATTCTAGAAAGGATGAGAAAAGGCCTAGCATAGAAGATTTGCCTTCAACGTAGATGGTGTTCCCCTATTACTATTTATGGTAAATGGAATGGCCATGGGGGTTGATGAGTGGCAAGGTACCCCTATGGTGAACCATACGAATATGAGTGTTCACGCATGATCCAGTCAAACTCTAAGGACTAAGTGCTTATGCACCTTCATAGAATAAGGATGGGTTAGGCAATTTTTGTCTTCCCAAGCTTACTTGTAAGGCACGATTGTATAGTTAAGTAAACTTGAGATATATGATTTTTATGCTCTTTTTATGTTTTATATTCCTGGTGCTTAAAGTGGAGAAATGAAATAAATAAATTAATAACTAAATCAATTTAACTGATCAAATAGGCTCTAACTAGTCCTAACACCAGCATTGGTTCCCACTTTCTAGACACATCCTAAACTAGTGTAAGACTATTGGGATTACCAAACGCTAGTCATCACTAGGTTACCAAGTGTTCCATGTATGCTTGAAGTGGTTGTACTAAGTGTGCTTACTTATGGAAAATTAATAATTCTCTAAAAAAATTCATCAATTAACTAATGAAAGCATTAAATAACTATAAATAACATTGAATGCAATAAATAAGCTATTCTAAATGTTACAAAGTTTATCATAAAGTTCATCTTTATTTCTGGACACAAGGTGTGCTCAAGTACACAATGCTCAAATAAAGATCCGTTCACTTTATGACTCCTATTGCAGAGACTTAGAAATAATTCTAACTCTAGAAAGGGAAAACTGCAAGAGTTCGAGTAAAGGACTAAGAAACTAACTATCCAACCCAAGTGCCTCTATCTCTTATTTATAGGCAATGAGATAGATTCTGATATTGTATGTCTAATATCGCTTGGGAGGATCTGATATCATGGACCTGATATTGCGACTCATCATACCCCCATAACTAAATGAAAAATTGTCCTCGAGTTCCTTACAAAATATTGGAAAGGTATGGGATTATTGACTGAATGAAAATCTGACAATGACATGGAATGACAAACTTGAGTGCTTGGTAAATAGATTGACAAACATATTACAACATTGGTGTTCATCACCATTATGGTGAACACTATACATAGATGACATCTAGATCCTCATTTGACAGCTTAGAGAGAGAGAGAAGAGAAAGAAAAATGAGGCGCATTGCTGCCAATGTTAAAGATTGTGCAAACCATTGTTCATCCCTGGCCACAAGATTAAGCATGTTCTTTGTGTAATGCTCCAGCTCCAGTCCATCTAGAGTGCTCCCTCCTATCCCAGTCCATTATTCATGTGATCACCATTTGCACACACAACACAATCACAACTTAGCAAGGATAGATAAGATAGTTGATACCTTGCCTCATTATGAAGCACATTGGCTAGGTTATGGGTATGGCAAATACTTGGTTAGATGTTTATAACTGATAACTACCCAAGGTGTAAGGGTGAGATAGGTAATGGAATGGAAAAATTTGCAACAGGTACCCCCACGACTAAGAGCAAACCTTCGATAGCAATAGGATGGAAAATAGAAGAACAAGGAAGATGAGAGAAACAATGGTATGGTCAACAAAGATGTATAGAAGGGCAGATAAAAATGGATGTCATAGATGGAGTGAAATGAGAAATAGTTGATTGCAAGAAATGTTTAAAGGAAAAGAACTTAAAAATTGCACAAAAAAGGAATGCCAATGGGTCCTCCCCAAAGCAAGCTCTTGCCCGTTATGCCTTGACAAACCCACAAACCAAAGAGTTTGTAGGCTCTAAGAATGACATATGGAAACAATGGTTCAGAACTTACCCACAAGAGTTGACCAAAGACTAACAATGCATCAACCAAGATATAGACTAAGCATAAAATTGGCAATGAGGTGGAATATGGAAAGAAATATGGAAAGAGAAGGGAGAATGAAATGGAATCCCAAAATCAAGGTTGTGTAAAGTCCCTTGTATATTATGTGGTTAAGGTGACTTAATAAGATTTAGTCCAAATCTAGATTCAAACCAACCACATCCAATGACCTCACATCAACACAATTGACCAACCCATCCCCCTAAGGCAACACGGATACTTTGACAGAGCCACCACCATTCCAACAAGAGGAGAATAGAGAAATAGGAAGTGAGAAGGGCCTTAGTTAGAGGGAACCTTCAGGCATGGGTAACATGTCTTTCTAGTGCCATAACCAATGCTTGGAGCCCATGTTCCTTTATCATGTCTAAGGGGTGTGCTTTGAATTCTCACTAGTTTTTTTTTTTTGTGAGAACCACACCATGCAAAGACTTATTTGATTCATTCAAATTTATGATATTTGGTCAATAGAAAAATGATGGAACCCTAATGAAAAACATCCAAGTTCCCAAGAGAATAGCCAATACAATTGCATCGAATCCCCTTGAAGTCATACCCTTTTTAATCCATTTGAATCCTTCCTTGGGTTGAAGAATATTAAGCTACCAATTCATTAATTGGTTTGTTTAGGAAAAGGGACAGTACAGCTCCAAAACCAAGGGAGACCATAGAGTTGGATGGATGAATGGGTCTTGTGGACTCATTGCCTATTTTATCAAAAGAACTATATCTTAGCATCAACATTGAAAGTCAAAGGTAAAAACAAAACATTAGTAATCAACACTATTATAGTATAAGCCACCATCATGAGCACTTATTATATGACGAGTAAGAGTAAATCAAACAAAATGAAATAGAGAAAAAATAGTAAAAATGTTAACAATGGTGTAAAATAAAAATAAGTAAATATGAAAAATGTGTAAAAAAAAGGACAAAAGAGACTGAGGGCTTAGAATGGTTAGCATTGGTGGCCATTTTTCCCACGACTGAGTTGGAAGGAGGAGATCTGAAATAGTGAGCAAGGTTTTCCATTAATAGAGGTAGTGTTAGTACTGGTTGTTTTAGGCTCATAGAAAGTTTTGGTTTGTTGGATGTTGACCAATAATTTCTTGTTTGGGATTTTAGGTTTATAGATCATTATGGCCCCTGAAGGGAAAGTTTCATGAATGATATAAGGTCCTTCTCACAATGTTTGAAATTTAGTTTGTTGTGGCACATGTGTGGGATTCCAATATAGAACCTTATCTCCTGGTTGGTATTTGGCCTTCCTAATCCTTATGTCATGATGTTTTTTATTAAAGGCTTTGTGCAGTTCATTGGATGACATGGCTGCTAATCAGTTTTCATCTAGCATGTTAAGGTTCATTAACCATTCTTTTTGTGCTAGATTGAGGTCAAGGTTGAGGTCACATGATGTAGATAGTGTACAGAGCTTAGCCTGGATAGGAAGTGTTGGAAGTTTACCATACACTAACTCATAGGGAGAATAGCCTATAGGGAGTTTCCATGTGGAGTGGTATGCCCAAAGAGCATCGTTCAGTTTGGTGCTCCAGTCTCACCTATATTTGCTAATGGTTCGTATCAATAATTTTGTGATCTCCCTATTGGTGACTTTAGCTTGATCATTCACTTGAGGATGATATGGTGTAGCCAGTTTATGCTAAACTCCTAAGCATTGCATCAACTTTCGAAAAGTCACACCTATAAAATGTGTACCATTGTTAGAAATAAGTGAACAAGGCATGCCAAACCTATTTATGATTTGTTGTTGAAAAAATCATGCAACAATAGATGATGTACAGTCCGTAACAATGGTTACTTCTGCCTACTTTGTAAAATAGTCAATAGTAACAACAATGTAGGCTTTTCCATTAGACATTGGTATAATAGGCCCTATAAAATCAATTCTCCATATGTAAAAGGGTTCTAAAGGTTGAATCCATTGTTGTGGACCCTCCATTCTAGCAGTTATTCTACCATCATGTTGGAAATGCTCACAAGATTGGATGAAGTGATGAGTGTCTTGAAACAATGTAGGCTAATAATATCCTACAAGCAAGATTTTAATGGATGTTCATCTCCTAGCATAATGACCTCCAAAAAGGCTCTCATGAGCATCCTGGAGAACTTGCAATTGATCTACATCGGGAACACACCATTAGACCAAGCCATCAGAACATACCTTATAAAGGTGTCCATTGATTTCCATGAAATGTTTGGCTCGACGAAGAAACTATTGTTTCTTTTTAATGTCTAGCTCTTGTGGTTTTTCTTGTATGAGCAGATAGGTAAGAATGTTACTATACCAATTTGTATCTATGGTTAATTGATTTTTTATTACACCTACAAAGAGGAGTTCATCGAGGAAATGGTAAAAAATTGAATATTCATCCTCTTTGTTGTCCCATTGTAACCGAGATAAATGATTAGCAACAACATTCTCAATGCCTTTACGATCAATCATCGTAAGATTGAACTCTTGTAAGATCATGAGCCACTGTATGATGCAAGGGCTCACCATTGGTTTGTTCATCAAGAACTGAATTGCACTATGACCCGTGTGTACAAATATCTTATAGCCCAATACATAGTGACTAAATTTTTCTAGTGCAAACACCATAGCCATTAACTCTTTCTCGATTGTGGTGTAGTTGAGTTGTGCACTAGCAATACGTCAACCTACATAGTGAATGTAGTAGGCATATTTTTGGTCATCCAACTATGTAAGTACATCTCCTAATGCAAAGTTGGATGTGTCAGTCATTATATGAAATGGTCTGGACTAGTCAGAAGCTTGTAGAATGGGTGTTTCTACAAGCTTCTATTTCAAAGTTTGGAAAGCTAGTTCACACTCGTTGGTCCATTTGAAAGGTATGTCCTTTTTCGTTAATTCTACCAATGGTTTTGCAACCTTCCAAAAGTTCTCTATGAAGCATCTATAATATCCAGTATGTCCAAGGAATGATTGGATGTCCTTTACCATTTCAGGTTGACAAGTGATTCCTTGGATGACCTTAATCTTTTCAAGACCTCTATTCCTGTTTGTGAAATATTATGCCCTAAAACTATGCCTTCTTGGACCATTAAATGGCTTTTTTTTCTAGTTGAGCCTTAAATTGGTTTCAACACATCATTTTAGTACTTGCTCTAATCAGTCCAATGCTTATTCAAAGTCCACTCCGTAGGTGGAGAAATTGTCCAATGCTTATTCAAAGACCTCCACACCATTCCTTATTTGCTACTGCAGTAGCATTGCACAAGCCAAACAGTAGAAATTTATAGCAATTTGCAACCAATCTATTAGCTAAATTGCAGCCATTTTTCAGCCCCATTCATGGCCTAAAACCTATAAAAGCAAAATCCAACATCATTCTTAGGTTTCACACTTTAGCATTTCTGAGCATTTGGCAATTTTGGCTTTCAAGAGCTCTTTCAAACTTGCAGAAATATAGCTTCTTGGAGCCTTCTAGCATGGAACCCTTATGACCTTATTACCCCTATTATTATCCCTATGAGATTTGTGAGTTTTTTCTTTTTATGCTACACTCCTAAGATCCCCAACTCCCAACATGGGGCATTTAACTAGCAAAATCCTTTACATTTTTCAACATCCCCAATAGTGATCAATGTTGTAGATCTAAAGCAGTAGTAGAAGGTGTTTGATAGCATTGAGGGTGTTAGGACATCTAGCTCATGGAGTTGATTGCATCAACTTTAACAAACCATAAACCCTTATCAAAGTAAACCCCTTTTTCTCTTCCACGAGAAACATTTATACACATCCCTTGAACATATTCTTTATTTTTTTCAATAAAGTTTTAAATTTTTAGTTTGTGTGCAAGTTGTACTTGAATTCTACTTTTTAGATCTACATCTTTCTTTACATTATTCATTTTTCATTCTTAAATCTCTAGGTTACCTATTGAACTATTCAAGGCATCTCGTACCCCATTTTTTGGAGGCCCTAGGGATTTGCGCTTAAAGTTGTATGCTCTAAGATTTTTAGTTTTCTAGTGACCAAATTTTTTAGATGCCACACTAGCCTTAACATGCTATGGAAGGGAGGTTAAAAGGTGGGTTTTGGTAATGTTTGGAGCTTGGAATCCATTCCAAGGCTTTTTAGGGACTTAACCCTAGCATAGATGTGGGCAGGAGTTCTAAATTCTACTATATTGAAATTTTTGATGTTTTGCTTGATAGGTGCTTAATGGGGCCAACCTAAGTTTAAACAGATTTTTGGTTCAAAACTTCCTACCAATCCAACATGGCTTCAACTTTTCTCATGTGAACTTGTAGTTCACTATGGGTTAAGTGGGTATTTTGGGCAATGTGTTTAGGTTAAGGGTGCATAAGTGTGGAATTCATTTTCACATATCAATTTTATAAGATTCATTTCTAAAATCCATTTCTCACAGGAAGTGCATAGATTCTAGGAAATTTCAGCAAATTTTTACTCTAAACCTTGTCCATCCCTAGAGTGGTTTTGATAGAACCCACCAAGGAGTAGCACAATTGTAAAGGATTGAAGGAGATTTGGAGGATTCTTGATATTGTTAATCAAGATGTCAAAAAGAACAGTGTCCACTAGCAAAAACCTAGCTTTAGAAGAGGCAAACATTGTTGCCAAATGGCTTTCAAGTCTATCATAGCCTCTACTAGTAGAAGGATCCTCCACCATGACTGTTAGGTACATCATTCCTAGCTATTTTTTGTAACTTTTTGCTTAAAACCTTGGCATTTTGTCTTATGCAGGCTTGTTTCTTGTGTGAAATTTGATTATGTAAAATTCTCACACTAGATTTGGATGATAGTTACATGGTTATAGCATTTTTTTGGTTTTAAGTAATTTTATCTTACATGATCCTATGCATTTTTAGTGCTTTCTAGCCAAAAAGAAAAAAAAAGCAATGCCACTTTTCATTTTTTTTTTATAGAAAATGGCATAACATTTTTCATTAATAGGACCATAGGATTATTTTCTATTGTTTACTAGTCATTCTATAGTGAAATAACTTAATTCTAGTCCATAGTTAATTTTTTATGAATTTTTCCATAGACTAGTGCACTATGAAATTTTTGACTATCATTGCTTTTCCTCTCCAAAATTGGCAGCGTTAACATCATTAACAACTTTTTCCTATCAATGTCCTCACTTCTAAGGGATGCTTAGGGCTGTGTATAAGGGTTTGGCATCAATTCTAGAATATTTAAAAAAATTTCATATTTTTTCCAATGATTTTATTGCAGCCATTTTTCTATGGTTTGGGTTTTTGCATAAAATTTTAAAATGATTTTAGGTTATGATGTAAAATTTTCCTAGGCTTGAAATTGTAGCATTGATGTCAAATTTTCATTTAATTTCATATATATACAATTCCTAGACTTAGGAAAAATATTTGTTACTAAAATATTACCATTTTGATACATGTGAACTATCCTGTACAGTCGTAGTTTCAGTTGTTGAAAGTACAAACCTCCAAGTCTTGTATAGGCGATGTTGGCCTATTTCTTCATATTTTTATGATAATGTTAATAGTTCCTAAGGCCATTTACATGTTGTGTTTTGGTTATTGTAGGCTACAAGTGATGGTAGTGTCCCTAGTGGCCAAGGTGTTGGTGATGACCTTCCTCCTCCAGTTGTGCCCTAGGCCTATGGTAATGCATGGAAAAATTCAATCACTAGAAGAACCAAAAATTCCAAGTGAAACAACCTAATCTTGGATCCCAAGGGCCTCCAAAAAATAGGTTCCAAGGTGCCCTAGATGGTCTGGTTGATCACCTAGGAACTTAGAGAATGTAAATAAAAAAAATAAAATTTTAGATTCAAATGAAAAAATAAACACAAAATTAAAGTTAGAACCAAATCTGCACTACAAATGAACTAAAAACTTTATTAAATAGCAAAATTCTTAAAGTGTAAAGTTCAAGGAGTACAGATTATATGCTCAAATGCATAAGAATCTTTGGTTAATTGTAGCATGAAGCTTGTTGGAGCTAGTAGGTTATGTTTTGTAGTTGAACTCCACAATCCAGGTACTTCCCAACCCCAATTGCCAAGAACTCCCTACTAGTTTTTTCTTGAATTTTCAACTTTTGTGATGGTGTTGTAGGTGGTGATGCTTGAATTCCTGGTGTAATGGTAGTATGATAAGGGTCTTTGATGCTCAACATAGATTCCAAATGAATTTCAATCACTCAAGGTTACAAAAAGTTATTGGTTGTTGATGAACCATGATTTGTCAGGCTCCAATATAGGACCCTAGATATTAGGTATGTGATATCATGACATCACTAGCAATATCGAATACATGATATCATGGTTCCTGTGTGAGCCTATAAATACACAATTGGGCACATGGAAGAGTCATAGGAAAAGCTAGTATTAGAGTAGGATCTTTTTGTCAATTTCAATTCCTCTCAACCCTTTCCTCAGTGCATGAAACCTTTATTCAAGTGTGATGTACTTGGACATGCACATGATCGACAATAAAGATCAAGATTACTTCATCATTGTAGCATTCACTTAGTTTAAATTGCTTACTATTATTGTTATTTATTGCTTTCTTAATTAATATTTCTCTACCCTCATTTCTTATCCCTATTATTAAACACAAAATGAGTACAACTTAATCACGATCATTTAAGTGTGACTATTTGGTATCCTAGTAGTGTACTTAGGACATGCGCTTGGTAATCCCAGTAGTAGTACACAAGGTCCAAGATGTGTATGGATGATTAAGGAGGGATGCTCATCACACTTAGGCTAACTTAGATTCTCTTCTCCCTTTCCCTCTTAGCTTAAAACAAAGTTATTTTCCATTGTCCCTAGGAGTAGCATAGTGATAGGAAACACATCATACACCTCACTCTGGACTAAACCATATTTGACAAAGCAAATACTAGTCCAGGTGGGAAGATAACGAACTATGATCAACGAGTAACTATCTATATATCACAACTATTCCATCTACAGAGTTTGATTAGATTGTGCGTGGACGCTCATATTCGTATGGTTGAGTGTAGGGGTACCTTGCCACTCATCATTGGCACCATTGCCAGGGACAGTGCTAGTTATTTATATTAGTTATATCATACAAGATCGCTATAACAAAGTATTCACGATATATCTTTTAGAAAAGAAATTAATTTCAACCAAGTGACACACGATTCACAATAATGTCTCTCTCACAAGACTATGACAATGCAACAACTAGTAAGGAAATTCATTGGAGAACCAACAAATTATATGATGATGAAGACAAAGTTTGGAGTACTCAATCCTATGCATGGGTCTCCTATGTACATAAATGAAGACAACATCATCCCAATTCACAATTCTATAACCTACCTAGTGACAATGAACCCCTGCTGGCCACTAAGAGCCTAATGCATATACATGAGTCTATTCGAATATCCCACAGGCATCGTAAGGAAAGTCGTCTACCCATGCTTGATTTAAAAAAATTTCCAAAGTTTTTAGGAGGCTATGATTTAGATCCACAACATCATTTACAAGCCTTCCATGATGCCTGTGTATGAAACAATATTGATAATGGGTGGCAAAAACTAAGCTTTTTCCTATGACACTCGTTGGCCAAGCAAAAGTATGGTATAGGTCTTTAAAACCAAAATCAATTTAACGTTGGCCGATAATGGTGGAACTATTTCATGAAAGATATGAAACCTATGCAAGAGTGTCAGCCTTGAGGAGACAAATCCAAGAATGGAAAGGCTAATGGACAACATGAACCCTTGCACATGGCCTTAGAAAGGCTAATGGATTTTTTGAGGAAAGGCTAATGTACCACATCATGGATGGGCTCCATAATGAGACAAGGGAGACCCTAGGGATGTATGCCCTAGGTCAACTGTATGAGCTACGAACCCATCAATTCCAAGAGCTTATTAAGCGGGTAGCAAAAGAAGAAGGAGAAATGACTAAGTGGGAGAATGTTGAAAGCTCTTAATGGGACCAAAATCTTGGGTTAGCAAAGGTCCATAATCATGAAGAGGAAAAATCAACTCACCTCAAGGAGGTGGAATCATCTTTGTTAATACTACAATCACTGGATGAAATTGAGGCAAAGGTCAATAAGATGACGAAATGGATACATGAAAAATGTGGGGAATATGCCAACACTATTAGTGGTAGAACCATGATGAACTAAGAAGCAGGATAGAACACCCTTAGACAATCAAAAAGAAAGGTTGAAGAGAATAAGAACTCAACTACTAATCATACATATCAATGTAACATTTGCTTATACGATGACCCCAAAGGTCAGTGCCCAATCTTGTCACATTTACATGAGCATTGAAGAAGAATGTTACATCCAAAGTTTGTACAAAAATACTATGTTCAATCATATTGGAAAAAATCCCAATCGTGGGGGAGGCCATCCCCAAACTGGTCACACCTTGTGTATCATCCAAATCAAAGCTCTTATTAGATTCAGCATCCTGTTTCCCCAAGTCAACATCCTCTATCTCATCACATTGTTATCATTCTCCTAAATACTATCAACCCATGTCCTCTCCCACAAGATCACCACCTCATGTTCCTTATACTTCTCCTTACCCTCAATATTTTCATCTTTCACCTTCTTCTACATCGCTACCAATAGTACTAGAAGGTTTTACACCACAGCATCAACCCATGAATGTTACTTGTGCTACTACTATCAACTACAGTAGGAATCCTCCACAACATCAAAGGTGTTCCTTCTTTAGACATGACCGTAGAAAGGGATAACACAGTTCCAAGACCACTACATCCTCCCACTCAACACAAGTTCAACACTATGGTGCATCTTTCTCCTCAAATACAATGCCTCATGTTATCTTAATAGGGCCACCAATCAACACTCCAACAACTATGTAGCTCAATGAATATAGCCACGTAGGGAGACATATCGATCCTTGCATACCATATTATGGTCAAGGGTGCCATAGTGGGTCAACTCCGTATCAATTAAACTCATCTTATAATCTACCCCACTATGCCTACTACAATCAAGTGTGTGAACCCCAATTTGAATACAATCCAACCACCACATCAAAAGACACATAGTGGTTTGGATATGACCATGTTCCAATATTTCCAAAATGCATGGATCCCAACCTTCCATGATCAAACGTTTAGTTATGGGGGATATCCTCCATTCTAACAAGCATAATTAATAAATATTTTTTCTTTTCTTTAATTTTACAGTTTTTCATCTTTCAATTTTTTGTTTTATCTTTTTATTTATTATTTTATTGTTTTATATTTTTGAGGGTAATCTCATCGGTAAATAAAATACTCATGTGACCCATTGGTTGAGGTGTTGTTCTATGTTATCAAGTCTCAAGTGACTAATTATTTGGATAGTGAGCCCACAACATCCACCCACCCATTCTATTAATAAGAGGTTCTACTCCAGGTACAATGATATTCTTTTCATCATGAAAACTTAAAAGTAATTTTGTACTCATTATGCCGAGAGCGAAGAAGGATGGACTAAGTAGAAATGACTAGGGTGTGACATCAACAGGATTTGTGGATTCTCTTTGGTGACATCTATAAGAGTTATCATGCAGCCTGGTTGTACTAAGATCCTTGTAGATCTAACGAAAATGGGAGTAATATTAGTAAAGGCACTCAATAAAGAAACCCAATGCTATTCTAGGAGGTCCCACTAGAAAGAAATGCATCCATGCCTGAAGGTAGGTGGCTTCTCTAGATTACACATAAGAAAAAGGAAAAAAAAAAAAGGGAAGAGAAAGTGTGCCAAAATGGCCAGACAAAATCAAATGTGTTGCAAAGAAACTCCAAATCACTTCTCCCTTAAAAAAACACCAAGTGATCGTACACCTTACTGTCATGATGCTCTTATGGTTGTCCATCATTGGATGAAACAATGTGATGTCACTGATCAAAGGAATGGAGTTGGTCTTGATTTTGGAGCGACAGGCTAATGACACATTAATCATGTCCTACACTCAAGATTCATTGTGCCCTAAGTCAGTTACCTCATGTTTCAATCTCTGCAATCCCTTCTACAATTCACCTCATCTCGCTGTTCATGTATTTGTGACTCATGTCTTGTGTAGCATTGAATTCATATCTCATCACAGTGGTATCTACATGTGTGTGTTTGTGGAACTAGTGTGGATTACATTTAACCCTTCTAGTGCCTATGGACATTTTAAGGTGTGGTTACGCAAGGGCATTATAGGTTGGAACCTACTTTGGGGAGAACCCACTTGCATGACTTTTGTAATTTGTACTTGTTGCACACCACCACATCATTTTATACCCTTCAAGTACTTCATTGCCAAATATATTCTTTCCCTTATCATCATTTTATCAACATTCCTCAAAACCATTGCATGTCCTTTTATGTGTCACCTAAACAATTCAAGTTCGACATTAAACTTTTAGGGCAACTTCCTTAAAAAAATTTCTAACTCTAAAATCACACTAAGCAAAGAATTCAACATTTATTAAAGGCAATGAGTAAGATATGAAATAATTGGACTTCTTTTAATAACCTTACTAACAATTGATCTTTGTTTGATTATAGATGGCCCCTAAAAGAGGACAACAAGGAGGACCTTCTCAAGGTGCAACTGAACACCCAAGGGGAGGCAGTGGCCAAGGACCTCATGCAGAACATGCAACGCAAAAGGCACAATCATTCAACATCGATCAAGGAACTCCTGTCACTGCATAATCTAGCCAAGAAAAAGTGGAGAGGTCAGGGGCCAAGCCTATGAAAAGGAATGATGGCTATCTGCAGCATGGCATGTTAAGGCCAATCAAGTGTTCCCGTAGCTATCATGTCCATGGGAGGTGTCAACTCCATCAAGCATTGGAGCAACAGCATGGATGGTACAGGACCCCCAAATTGAGGAGGAAAAGCTCTAGGCACTCCTTCAGAGCCATCAAATTTCAATAGCTAGAGCACAAGATAAGGGGAAGTGAGCCATGGAGGAACCACTGCCACCTGGAACCACATGAGTTCCAACAAAGTTTTGTACTTTTGTAATTTTTTGTGTGTCCCAATTTTGTTGTATGTAATCCTCCACTACAACATAAATAAATTCCTAGTCAGTCAATAATCCCATACCTATCCACTGTGTAATCAATGGGGCTTGTTCTAATTTTGTTTGACTCAAGGATGAGTTTTCATTCAGTCATGGGGGTATGATGAACCATGATTTGTCAGGCTCCGATATCGAACCCTCAATATCAGACCCTTGATATCGGGTACATGATATCACGGCCTCACTAGCGATATTAGATACATGATATCGTGGTTCCTATGTAAGCCTATAAATACACAATTGGACGCATGGGAGAGTCATAGGAAAAGTTAGTGTTAGAGTAGGATCTTTTTATCAGTTTCAATTCCTCTCAACCCTTTCCTCAGTGCTGCCCACAGTGTGATGATTGTAATTGTATGAAACCTTTATTCAAGTGTAACATACTTGGACATGCACATGATCAGCAATAAAGATTGAGATTACTTCATCATTGCAGCATTCACTTAGTTTTAATTGCTTACTGTTGTTATTATTTATTACTTTCTTAATTAATATTTCTCTACCCTCATTTCCTATCCCTATTATTAAATGTGGAATGAGTACGACTTAATCACAAGCATTTAAGTGTGAATACTTGGTATCCTAGTAGTGTACCTAGGACATGCACTTAGTAATCCTAGTAGTAGTACATGAGGTCCAAGATGTGTATGGATGATTAAGGATGGATGCTCATCGCTCTTAGGCTGGCTTAGATTCTCTTCTCCCTTTCCCTCTTAGCTTAAAACAAAGTTATTTTCCATTGTCCCTAGGAGTAGCTTAGTGATAGGAAACACATCATACACCTCACTTTGGACTAAACCATACATGACAAAGCAAATACTAGTCCAGGTGGGAAGATAGTGAACTGTGATCAACGAGTAACTATCCAGATATCACAATTAGTCTATCTGTGGAGTTCAACTGGATCGTGCGTGAATGCTCATATTCGTATGGTTGAATGTAGGGGTACCTCACCACTCATTAGTTGTAATAATGTTTAGAATGCAAAAAAATGTTTTGGAATCTAAATAATGTGTTCAAGTTTGGCTTTTATAGGCTTCAAGGTTGTTGATTTTATGCTACAAACTTCTACCATGATTGCTGATAGATTGACATTGTTTGCAAGTGTTGTAGACCATAATTCCTAGCGTAGTTGACCATTTAAGGCAAGTTTTGATACACAAAAGCCATCAAAATCACACCATATACTAAAAATAGTAAAAGAATGTTTGTGACTATGTTGGCTTTATTTCAACTATGTTGGCAATGTGAAGACTGCTGAAAGTTATGTTGACTACGCTAGCCATTGTGAGGAAGGTGAAAAATCCAACGCAGGCCTTGCAACATCCACGTTGGATTTTGTAGTAACTACACTGGGAATTGCTAAAATAATAAAAACCCAACACCACCAATGCTAGGTGTAGGTGGTTCCAAAATAGTTGAAGCTATACCACCACAAAAGATCATGAAAATGCCAAATTTGGAAGTCCCCAGGGCATTTTCAACCTTCCCAAGCCCAAATATAAACATGAGATTGCTTTTCCACTTGGGAAGTGAAGTAGTAGCAACTTATGAGGCATTTTTAGCCTCCAAATAGTTAAAGTATGCAAGATTATTGCTCACAAACCATAAACCTTACATTTACAATAAACTCTTGCCTCAAGTTAGGTAGTGAGAGTTACAAATTGCAACATGAATTTTGTTACTGGTATTTCATTAGCCGCTCTTTGTTTATGTTTGAAGTATTGACCCAAGAGACATCAACAAAGAATGCAAAACACCACTGTAGGTCCATCACCAATGTTTCCTCTCTGCACTTGATCTTGTAGTGTTGAACCACACCAAAGAGTGCTTGTCATGGTGAGATAGGATTAAATGTTTTATTTGGCTACAAGGAAATGGTTATTTGGGTTAATAATGGGTTCAAATGTTGACATAATGGCTACAATTATGGTAATGACATATTGGCTAATTAACAAGGTATTTACGCTTTGTGTCTTCAAGATAAGGGTAACTTGGTAATATTCTTGAGGGATCAATATCTTGCTCCAATGTTTCTTAGGTCATTAGGCTCCTCCCTTTGCTTGTTTGGAGCCATTGATTTTTCTTTTTGTCTTCATTGGCCTTTCGGCTTTCTTGGAAATTTGCTTCTCCATTTTTTAGGATGAAACCTTCATTGGGTTTCATTAGCAAGGCCTGATTTGTTTTGATTTTCCCATTGAATGAGATTTGTTACGTTCAACGAACTTGATGGAACTTGAAGAAGGAGTTGTTAAGTAGCCACAATGCATCAGTGTCAAGCATAGGACAACATTTTTGTTTAGTATAAGGAAGGTTACATTTAGGCTATGGGATGGTGGCTTGAAGGGGGAATAACAAGAGCAAAGTGGAGTAAACACTCTTGACATGATGGGACAAGCTAACCAAGTCTTATGCATCAAGGTCATGTAATAACTTGTTGCCATAATGAGTTGCACCTTTGCGATGACTTCAAGTTTCATCCTGCAAGCACAACTTCAAGAGAATAAGAAAACATGTTGTTGCATGATGATACTGTTGACACATTTCTATCATTTCATGAAGCAGCAACTTGTTAAGAAGAATTCAGTTCAAAACTTTATTCCAAAATTTAAGAGTTAAAGGGTTACTACATTCACAAGACTACCCTGCAGTTCTAGTCATGCAGTTCTAGTCATGAACACCCTTTCTGCCATGATTTTCTTATACTCTACTAACACAAAATCAAATAATACGTAATGATATTGACGCTTGAGATGAAACAAGCATGGCCCACTCGAGTTGGCAGCTGTTCCTCATCATGGTTTTCAATGGGATTCCCAAAACATATTAACATATAAGCATAGCATGGAAGTGGGGTTTTATCAGCGGCTCCTATAAGGAACCCATATGAACTAAAACATAATGCAAGAACTTGAGTGCAGTGGAGTCAATTAAAGAAATCACAATGTTGGGAGCATTGGCGGTGGTGTCATGTATTGTTGTTCTAGCAACGGTAGGTTGTCTCAATCCAGAGGTTTCGTGCTAGACCGTTAGTCATGGTAGTGCTTCAACAATACCGTTCCTGCCCAGCTATGGGATAATAAAATAGATAATTACCTCTGAGCTATTGGATGGCACAGAAACAATGCCTATCAGTGATAGGGATGGGGGCTCCGTGTAAAGGTAAAAGACGAGAACGACCACGATGGGAATGTCATCATCGTGTGGCCCTATTATTCGTGGCTCAATTAGCAACGTACGCTCTTCAACGGCAACCATCCATTGCTTGGGCAAATGCATGACTACCTCAAGAAACTGTGCCAGAAATTACATCATGGTATTTGACTACAACACGGCTTTAGAGCCAAACGCGTTGGGCAGTAACCACCGATGGCACTCATTTTGTTCAACTAATTCTATTCAAAATCCTTTGTTTGAGAGCAATCTCAAGGATTAATCTGCATCCTGTAACAATGGAGGAAGGAGAGGACGAGAACTGGTCACTGGGATTTCTCTCACCTAGTCTGTGGCCACTATCTTAATGGTGCTTATGGTCATTTCCTCAATCATTAATCATTCAACTGACAACCTCATGGAGTGGCTGCAAAGAAGTAAGAATGGACCTTTGCACAAAACAGTAGAAGAAATGAAAGTCGAGCCATTGTTGTTGGGCTACTTGTCTCTGTTGTCAACAGCATCGTGGTAGGCTAGAGCTTCTGCGTCATAGCCAGATTTTCAGATTCAACATCATTTCCACAAGTGCGACTTCAATATTCAAACCAGATTGATTTTTCTTTTACGGTAACAAACATGACGTCTGTGATGTTTGGGCTGCCCAAGGTGTTGCAGTGGTGTCCTTCTACATGTCGGGAAGTGAGCGGTGGTGGTGCAGGCATGGAGGCACTTGGTAGCAGGTGGCATACTGAATGGTGCTTATTCTAATGATGGAGATGGTGGCTCCACTTGAAAACTCCAACGTCCCTCAAGCTGGAGACTCCAATCCTGGCAAGGACGAATCCGCTGCTCCCAAATGCATCGCCTGGACCTCCACCACCTAAGTCGGATCCCGCCGTTCTGTATTCGGCTTCAAATTCCAGCAGACGACATTGACGGCATCGAAAATGGAAGAGACATGACACGATAAATCATAAAACCCGAGTCCTTATACAGACCACGACTAATTTTTTTTTTTTTTTAAAGAGTTTTGTTAACTAATGCCCTAAGCTATGGTGTAAGAAGAAATACTATGGGCATAAGGTTATAATATGAGTTTTAACAATAATTTATATTTAGGTATATATAAAGAAAAAAGGGAAAAGTTATCATTTAAAAAAGGGGAAGATTATTGGGCAGGACACTTGCCAACTATGGTTTAAAGTTCTCTAATGATAATAACTTCCTATAGAAATTATAACTTTTTATGGTGGTTATGAGTAAATTTCCTAGATATTTGTAATTCAACTTAATCTCTTATGATGATTGTAACTACTTAGAAGCCACTATAAAAAAAAGCTTCAAGGGTAGAATAAAAGAAAAAAATTAGGGAACTTGGAAGAATTATTGAAGATTTCTTGTAAAGCATGGCTTGCTAATTGCATCAATTCAACTACTTTGCTTAAATCCTCATTGTCTTAGTTGCTTAGCTAATGGTTTGGATAGTACTATGCTTGACATTTAATTTTGGGATTTTTTGATTGCTCTTATAGCTCTATTTTTTGTACAATTCTAGACTTCTATTTTGTTGCCATATAAGAGCTTATGTTGTCTTTGAAAAGCATCTTGAACAATTTAATAGTAATGTCTTTATGAAATTTCTTGTTTAAGTCTAGAGAATCTAGAAAATCTTTGATATTTTGGGTTGACTTGAAATAGCTTCAATTTTTAATGTTTTTTTCCTAGATGATTCAATCTTGAAATTGTTAAATCTCTTCTAATAACTCCATTATTTGTAATTCTTGAAAACTATTTAACTAAACAAATAATAGCTTATATTTTGTCATTTTACAAAGCATTTTGGTAGTTTAATAAGGGTGTCCTACGTGAAATTACTTATTGAGCTTAAAAGTTTTAGATAATTTGTAATAGTTTAGATTGAATTGGAATAGCTATATTTTGAAGTGTTTATCTCACTTAAATATTTGAGATTTCACAAAAAATCGCTTTCTTTTCTTCTTTCTTTTAAAATCCATTGAATCACGATCTATTTCTAGTTTTCTTACAAATCTTTCTCTTTGGGGAAAATTAGGAGTAGATTTTTCTAGGATTGTGTTTAAGCATTTTGTTGAAATTTTTTTTCTTTCAAGAAATGTACTATAAGAACTATATAAACTAAGTGACTTGACAAAATAGGAATCTTTAATGACTCACAGTATTCGACAAGGTTAGCTAAGTTTCTTTTATAATAGCTAGTTATAGTTTCATATACAAACCCAACCATTTCAACATTCACAATAGAAAACACAAATTTATGTTTAGTTTACTCTATTACCATTGAGTTTATTTGGAGGTATCTAGGCTGTGGTGTTTCCAAAGACTAGAAAACACCTACACTCAAGTTTGAAGTAACACCTTCATTTCCTATGATCCTAGTCACAACACTTGAAAGCAAATGTTGACGATCCCAGATGGTCACCAATAGTTCTTTCTGATGCTAGAATGATGGGATGTGATATCACATGGGCTGCAATATCACATACACTGTGATATCGCATTCCCCGCGATATCGCGTCTTTCCCTGCGATATCGCAGTTCACCACCAAATCTATAAATAAGAGGCGGCTCTCCCTTGTTTCTAATTCTAGGCCTAGACCATAGCGAAACTCTAGCAGTTTTACCTCTCCAGAGATAGAATAATTTCCATGTGCCCGTAGTAGGAGCTCCAAAGTGAACGAATCTTTATTCGAGCAAATATTGTACCTGAACACAAGTTTGTGTATGGAAATAAAGACGAAATTCTTGGATAAACCTTGCAGTGCATGGAATAGGCTAAATAGGATTTTATTTACTGTTATTTATTGTTTATCATTCAAATGCTTTATTAGTTCATTAAATCTCTCTCAACCCTTCTCTCCTAGTTAAGTGCATTCAATACGACCACTTCGAGCATGTGCGTTACACTTGGTGATCCCAGCAACGAGTAGCGTTTGGTAACCAAGGTTGGATTGGTTTAGGGTGTGAATACTAAGTGGGAACGGATACTGATGCTAGGTTAATTAAGGCTTAGTTAGTTAGTTAAAGTTAGTTAATTAGTCTCTTCACCCTTCACCTCATTAGCATAGGAGATAAAACAGAAAAACTATAAAAATCACATACCTTAGACTTACTTAACCATACAACCATGACAAATACAAGTAAGTCTGGGAAGACAATGAATGATAAACCTTAAGTGTTCCATAAGGCATGTAGGCACTTAGTCTAGGGAGTTCGACTGGATCGTGTGTGTAACGCTCGTATTCATATGATTGAGTGTAGGGGTACCTCGCCACTCATCATTGATGATGTTGCCAGGGACTAAGTGTTTGTGTGCTAAGTAGAGCATAGGAGATCACTCACATAATTATATAATGGTTAATCAGCACACCAAATAAGAAACAATGTCTTCTTCTTCTAACAAAAGCACTTCACCGCCTAGGGATTATACAAGAAACAGTCGGCAGTCTAAAACACATAACCAAAATCCACCAGTTCCTCAATAGTACCGGGTGGTATATACTCATCCCGATGAGTATATACCTGATTTCACTTTTATCCTCCATTAGGATGAACAACTACACTGGAGAGACTTACAAGGTAACATAGTGTTACCTTCAGATCAGGTAGTCCCTAACATGCTTCTTCGTGCTCTTGCATAGATAGGCATGACACAGATATATGTTGAATACATTGTAGGTGATTTCGACACAAGGGATTACCATCCCACAGCCGGACAACATCTAAGGGACTCGAGGCAGGAGAGCCATCATACATTGTTGAAGGACAAAGGGGTCTCGCATGTCCTAAGTGAAATTGGAGATGGTGAACCGCTTATAATGGGTTCTCCATCAAATGATGTTGCCCCTCCTAACGATAGTGAGGAGGTGGGGTATCAGAACCTATGCTCCACAATACACAACCCTGGTTCTGATCCCCGTGAATGCCAATTGTTCACTGAGGGAACAAAAACACATGACAAGAACAGGAATTCAGATCGTCATCACGATCGGGGCCATAGCCACCAAAGAGAAGGTAAGAAACATCGTCATGGTGATGGTTCTCCTTCTTCTTCCCCTTCATCATATCATTCACCCTCTCCTTCCACATCAAGGTGTAGTCATAAAGAACATAACGGTGAGGATAAGGGTAAGCAAAATGAGAGACCTTAATGAGAGAGTCGAGAGAGAGGACAAGGGCACTCTAGGGAATCAAGGCATGAATGAAGGAAAAGTAGGGAACAACGTAGGCATCATAGACTTCATGAAAGAGATGATCATGATGAACCCCTACTTGCAACCCAAAGTATGCTAGATATTACGGAGGTAGTTAGAATACCAACAAGGCATCAAAAAGATAGCTAGATCAAACAATTAGACATGAATAATATCCCACACTTTGAAAGGGGATACAACGTTGATCTGTAGAATCATTTACAGGCATTCCACGATGCTTGATCCTTGCAGAACATAGAGAACGAGTGGCAGAAACTAAAGTTATTTCCTAGGGCACTCATAAAAGAAGCAGAGAGTTGGTACCAGTCCTTAGAACCAGAAACCATTAGAAGATGGAGTACAATGTTAGAATTGTTCAACGATAAATACCAAACGTACTCCAAAGTGTCCAATTTGCGTAAACAGATCCAAGGATGGAAGCAAGATACTCATGAACCCTTGGATGCTACCATGGGCCGATACTATGCATTGTTACATTGTTGCCCAGGCCATGGTTACGTACAATGTGATCAACTACGCCACCTCATAGATGGGCTAAGGCATGAAACTAGGAGAACCCTTGGGACATATGCCCAAGGGAGATTATCAGAACTTAGATCCCATGAAGTTCACAGATTGTTGGAGCAAGTAGCTAAAGAAGAAGGGGAGCTACTAAAAAAAGAAAGCGTGGAAGAATATAATCGTGATCCTTCCCTCCAAAAGAGGGGAGTGAGATTCTGTGATGAAGAGGATGAGTCACCACTTGAAGAGTTGGTGAATAAAAAAACCTTGCCACTTCAGAAACTAACGACAGAAGTATCGGCTAAGGTAGATGAAATATGGAGCTCCTTAGACAGTAAAATTGAAACTGTCCTAAAGATTGTAGAGGAATCTAAGGAGGAATGAAGTAGTGACAAGGACAAGAAAAAGTGGAGAGATTCAGGCCATGCACATGACAAGGGTAAGGGAAAAATGAATATGGTCGATGTGGTTGTGGATTCGGATACAGACAATGACGATGGATGTGAGATCTACCAATATGACCATCCTAAGGGATGTTGTCCAATCATCTCACATCTACAGGAGTCTGGGGTGTATGCACTCAACCCAAGACTTAACAGACGGCAGGCACCCCGAAGGTTACCTTATCCCCAAGGTAACCCAAGGCAATTCCACCAACCATTAACGTACTATCCAAGTGGAACTCTGCCACAACCTATCGGGCAACATCAGTAGTGGTAATACCCACAGTTATGGAGGATGCCACCGCCAAGGCAACAATACCCTTACCAGAAAACTGAACCTTATGGCTATTACATGTAGCAGTCAGTTTCTCCAAGTGACTCCATGGGTCACATAACTCCACAATGTCACTACCAAGTTCCGGAGTATTTTAGAAGGACTCCTTCTCCTCCGGGAGACATACCATAGACCTACCATCCTCCAAATCCATCCACCTCTCTTACATCAATAGTTCCACTACCACCCGCTCCAACAATGCAAGGGGAACTCCCCACTCAACCATAGCAACGTAATGCTATGAGAGCTGTAAACCTTCAACGCGCTACTACTTCTGACAACTGCAAGAAGAGAAGACCTTTCTTCAGAACCAAAAGCCTAGATGATGAGTGGCAAGGTACCCCTACACTCAACCATATGAATACGAGCGTTCACACACGATCCAGTCAAACTCCATGGACAAGCTAGTTGTGGTATCCAGATAGTTACACATTGATAGCATTTTGTTGTCTTCCCACCTGGACTAGTATTTGCTTTGTCACACATGGTTTAGTCCAAAGTGAGGCATATGATGTGATCCTCAACTAGTGCTACTCCTAGAGACAATGGAAAATAATCTTAATTAAACTAATAAGCAATAGAAAATGAAGTCTATGCTAGCCTAAGTGCGATGAGCATCTATCCCTTAATCATCTGCACACATCTTGGACCTCGTGCATGACTACTACTAGGATTACCAAGCATAGATCCTAGGTACGCTACTGGGTTACCAAGTAGTCACACTTAAATGCTCGTGACTAAGTCGTACTCATTCCGCAGTTAACAACAAGAATAGTAAATGATGATAAAGAAATATTAACTAAGAAAACAATAAATAACAATAACAATTAACAATAATAATTAAATAATTAAAACTAAGTGAATGCTGCAATGATGAAGTAATCTCAATCTTTATTTCCGGTCATGTGTGCGTCCAAGTATGTCACACTCGAATAAAGGTTTCGTACAATTATAAGCATCACACTGTAGGCATGCACTTGGAAAAATATTCTAACTCCTATGAAAACAAACTACAAGAACCTCCCCTACAATTAACCCAAAAGATACCTAAGCGCAGTGGGTGCACGCTTATTTATAGGCTAGCACAAACAAGGCTGCGTATACGGGGCCACGTATACAGGGCCTAGTATACGCAACGGGCTGAGTATACAGGGCCTAGTATATGGGGCCACATATATGGGGCCTAGTATATGCAGCACCCAAAAACCATGATTCATCACTAGACAAGCTCTCACAACCACAAGCGTATGAGTCCGTACATGCTCCTCCAACAAATAATGCTTTGAAGCTCCCTTCAAACCAATACCAGAGCTCAACGCATACAGTTATGTTAACACATATTGTAACCGACTAGATCAAGGTAGGCCACCTTCCCAGGAAACTCTCTAACCCTGGAAGTCCCTTAATCTACCTCCAAGTCACTAGGAACGAACCACATAAGGCTCTTCTTGACTTAGGTTCTGGAGTCAACTTAATATCACGAGAAATATATCAAGCTTAGAACCTTCCTCCACTCAAGAAGAGCAATATTCAACTAGAGCTGGCTAACTAGTCCATCACCATTCCCTTGGGATCGGTGGAGGACATCATTACCACTGTGTGTGGTTGGTAATGTCTAGTTGATTTCCTAGTGATAGAAGTCAACAACAATGAAGGGGACTTTCCAATTATAATGGGAAGGACATGGTTAAGTACAATAGATGCATGCCTAGGAATCCATGATCTTTCCTTGGAAATATCTAAGATAAACATTTATGGAAAGATCAAGAAGAAGAAAGTTTCATGCATCACATACAGTGACTCATCGGGTGATGACATGGAGGAATGCTTAGCATCTCCTACATGCAACCGGTGTGCCCTAGAAACTCTGAGACAAAGATGCCTATATGTAGCAACCACACAACAAGTGGACACCCCATGGTTGATAGCTAATCAAAAGAGCAACCGACCAACATGCATGGAACGAAATGGGGGAACAACTCATGCCCATAACGAAAGCATAAATACATTGGAATATGAGCATCACCAACTTCCACCCCTTAACTTGAAAACATCAATCCGAAGAAGTTGGACACTTTTAAGAAATTCAAACAGGCGCTCATTATTTCAGATCTCTTCCTTTCCATTCAGTCATGGGGGAGATGGCCACCTATGCTAATCATTTGCGGCCCTCAGTTCTTTTTAAGTTTTTTTTACACGTTTTTGTCTTCCACATTTTTGTTTTACATATTTTTATTTTACAACATCATTATACTTTTTCATTTTGTGTGTGTGTGTGTGTGTTATCCATCTTGTAAGTTTGTCATTTAATAAGTGTTCTTCATGATGGTATGAACTATTTTTATATTGATTGCTAATGTTTGGTTTTTACCTTTAAGTCATGATGTTGATACTAAGGTATGGTTCTTTTGATATAACAGGCAATGAGTCCACTTCATCCATACATCCACAAATTTCTATGGTCTCTCTCAGCTTGGAAATGTACAGTCCCTTTCTATAATAAGAACTATAATGAATCTATTGCATTTCTCAAACTAGGGAAGGACTCAAGGATTGAAAAGGATGTGACTTCAAGGGAACTTGATGCATTTGTGTTGGCCGTTCTCTTGGGTGCTTGGATGTTTTCTTCTTGAGTTTTCTTACCGTTTCGACATTACCCAATTATCGAGAAGCTGAGTTAATAAAAATAACAAAGTCTTTGCATGGTGTGGTTCTTACGCATAAACATATAAAACAAAAAAAATGGTGAGAATTCAAAGCACACCCATTAGATGAAATAATCATTTGGGCTACAAGCACTGGTTATGGAACTCAAAATAAAAAAATTTCCTCTAACTAAGGCCCATTCTCTCCTCCTTGTTTCGTCAGAATGGTGGTGGATCTTGGGTGAAGGTATTCTTGTTACTTCAAGGGGATGGATTGGCTGAATGCATTAATGCAAAGTCACTAGATGTGGTTTGTTTGAGGCTGGACTTGGAATGGGATCTATTGAGTCACATTAACCATGAAATACACAAGGGGATGTACACCACCTTGTTCTTGGGATTGCATTCCATTCTATTCTCTCCATCCTTCTCTCCATTGTTCACCTCATTGTCAATTGTATCATTAGTGTATATTTTGGTTGATGCATTATTTTCTTTTTGGTAAATTCTTGCGATTAAGACTTTAACTCTTCTTCCAAATGACATTCCCAGAGCCTACAGACTCTATGAATGTGGGTTTGTCAGGGCATTAAGGGCATGAGCCTGCTTTGGGGAGGACCCACTAACATTCCTATTTGGTGCACCAGTTAAATTCTTTTCCTTAACATTTTTGCACTCCACTCTATTTTGTTCATTTCCATCTTGACATCCATTTCATCGACGTTATAGTTGTCTCTTTTTCTCCATCTTTCTTATTCTTTCTTCTTTCTCCATTCTATCACTACTAGAGGATTGCTCTTAGTCATGGGGATCTGGACCCAAATGTTTTTGATTTTCTCCTAACCCCTACACCTTTGGTAGTCACCACTATGATATCTCTAGATCCGTATTAGCCATACCACAACTCAGCTAATGGACCTTTCACCGAATCAAGGTATCAATTACATTATGATTCATTTACCCTTGCTAATATAAGACTGTGTTGTGTGTGTAGATGGTAATCATGCAACAATGGATTGGATCTAGAGGGAACACCTAGAATGGATCGATGCTGAAGTAGCTATGCAAGGAGCAAGATCGATGGCGCGCTTATGGATGGACAACAAAAGGTGCAATCTTGGCTTTGGCAGCAGCAGACTTCTTCTCTTTTCTCTCTTCTCTCTCAACTACCAAATAAAGCCTGATGTCAAATGTATAAGGTGTTCACTCTTGTTGTCGTGAACACTAGTTTTGTCTTGTCTTGTAATGATGATCCATTCACATGTCATCCCATTCACCATTAGTTCCATTTGAGTCAATAATCCCATACCTTCCCAATGTTTTGTAAGGAACTCAAGGACAAGTTTTTA
The DNA here is from genome assembly GCA_015680685.1 of Gnetum montanum. Classification (NCBI taxonomy): domain Eukaryota; kingdom Viridiplantae; phylum Streptophyta; class Gnetopsida; order Gnetales; family Gnetaceae; genus Gnetum; species Gnetum montanum. The sequence continues at coordinate 544,227 of MNCI01035832.1, forward strand.
TTCAGTCATGGGGATATGATGGGATGCGATATTGCATGGGCTTCGATATCGCATCTGCCATGATATTGCATCCCCGCGATATTGCGTATGCGATATTGCATCTTCCCCTGCAATATCACGTAAGTGATATCATGGTCCGCTGCAAAATCTATAAATAAGAGGCGACTCTCCCTTGTTTCTAATTCTAAGCCTAGACCATAGTGAAACTCTAGAAATTTTACCTCTCTATAGATAGAATAATTTCCATGTGCCCACAATAGGAGCTCCAAAGTAAACGGATCTTTATTTGAGCAAATATTGTACCTGAACACAAGTTTGTGTACGGAAATAAAGACGAAATTCTTGGATAAACCTTGCAGTGCATGGAATAGGCTAAATAGGATTTTATTTACTATTATTTATTGTTTATCATTTAAATGCTTTATTAGTTCATTAAATCTCTCTCAACCCTTCTCTCCTAGTTAAGTGCATTGAGTATGACCGCTTCAAGCATGTGCGTTACACTTGGTGATCTCAGCAACGATTAACGTTTGGTAACCAAGGTTGCATTGGTTCAGGGTGTGAACAATAAGTGGGAACGGATACTGATGCTAGGTTAATTAAGGCTTAGTTAGTTAGCTAAAGTTAGTTAATTAGTCTCTTCACCCTTCACCTCAGTAGCATAGGAGATAAAACAGAAAAACTATAAAAATCACATACCTCAGACTTACTTAACCATACAACCATGAAAAATACAAGTCTGGGAAGACAATGAATGATTAACCTTAAGTGTTCCATAAGGCGTGTATGCACTTAGTCTGCGGAGTTCGACTGGATCGCGTGTGTAACGCTCATATTCATATGGTTGAGTGTAGGGGTATCTTGCCACTCATCATAGAATGAGGGCCAGAAAATTTGTTACCTAGGTTCATAAGCCTGATAGTCCTAGTGTGCCAATAGTTCTTTTTAATATTCAAAGAGCTTGATAGTTCTAGCACACTAATAGTTCTTTTTGGCACTAGAAGAAGGGCAATAAAATTTTTCACCTAAGTTCATAAGTTAATAGCTTATTACATTCAAAAAGCTTAATAGTCTTAGCACTCCAACAGTTCTTCTGGTGCTAGGTGGGCTTGAAAAAAATTTTAGTTGTTATTTTAAGTTAATGACCAAACAGACTAGTAGTTTAGAAGATTTCGAAAGTTCTTAAGAAATTTCTAATTACAAGACTGATTATTCATCAAAAGAAGAACAAGAAAAAGCTTTTTTGAGTTTGGGACAAATAGTGAACTAAAAACTGGAAGGATAAGAAGTTCACCTCTTATATTTGGTTTATTAATCTATAGGAGAAGGTCAAAGAAATATAAGAGTTCAATGATAAAAAAGAATTCTAATAAGATGGTGAATCCACAACCAGTGAATTCTTACAAAGAGTTACACCATTATGATTTCAAAACTACAATGATATTCCTAAGGTAGTTTACAAATATTTGCTTGAGCTTTTTATTTCTAGAAAATCTTACTTGGCTAAAGAGGACATTCACCTATTTGAGTTAGCTTTAGTTCATGCAAATATTCAACCACAAGGGCAAGCCTGTAGGTTTTTCATAGCAAGTTTAAAGGATATGGCTCAAATTTGGTACTCAAACTTGCCAAGCAATAGTATTACAAGTTGGGATGACATGAAAAGCCTTTTCTTGGCTCAATTTGGCAATTAATTAGATCAACAACAAATGTATTATGGGATGGTACAAGCTAAGCAAGGAGTTAAAGAGTTAATTAGAGATTTCAAAAAATTTGTGGGCTTTTCCAAAGATAGTATAGACCATTAGATGAAATGCTTAGAGACACTTATCTTAAGGCTATGTATCTCAATATTTTAATCTAGTTAAGGAGAACTTCAAACTTGCTAACATTAAATGATTACTATAGTGAAGCTATATAGTTAGAAAAACAACTAAACTTGAATAATGAAGAAATTATCATAACTCAAAAAAGATAAGAGAAAACGATGATTCCTACAAAAGATTTTTCATAAATTAAAGCATTACTAGGGCCATCTCACATTAAGATAGAATGAAATTTACAAAACAGAGAATTTAAAAAGGGACAATTAATGAAAGACTTGTTCAACAAAGTAGTGAAATTACAAAAAGCTTTGCCAAAAGTTAAAATCAAAGAAGTAAAGAAAAATAGAAAACATAAGCATCATGATACTAAAAGCTAGGAGATAATGAGGATGAGAGTGATGTTGCTATGTCCAACTTCCTTGATATTGAATCTAATAATGAGCTATCTAGTGTTCATTATGTAAGCAAATCTTCTAAGAACGGATCTAGTGATACTTCTTCATTGTCAAGTTCTGATGAAGATATTTCGTCAGATGAAGAGTGTAATAACAATGAAGAAAATGGAGAGAATCTGTGATAAAAAAAAAAGAATAACTACTTCCAAACATCCAAACATTATTTCTAATCCATCCACTAAGAGGAAGGTTTTTGAACCAAGTGAAAAAAAAAATAAAGAAGATCAAATACAACAAAGTACTCAAAAGCATACTTTTAGTAAATGGATGAAGAAATCAAACTTTTATGGAGATGGAGAATATAATCTAATTGAGGATCTTAAATATGTTAAGATCAACATCAACATATATCAGTTTTTTCATATAAGAGATTAGCAAAGAAAGGCTTTAGAACTTATTAAATGTAAAAGAAGAGATGGAGATTCAGAGTTAAACTATGTGTCTAACATTAACAAGGTAGCAAAAACTAGCTTTGATTGTACTCCCGATAAAGAAGCTCCTCCTTTTCTATTGATAATGAAGTTAAAGAATATTTATCTTCATAAGAAGTCTATTTGATTTTGGAGCTACATCTACTATCATGCCATTATCTATATGCATAAAGCTTAGTTTTACTCTTGAATAATCTAATAAAAACATCATTCAAGTGCATAAAAGTAGAGTGAAGATTGTGGGTCAACTATCTAATGTTCTGTTAGAAATCACTTTTGAACCCCATATAAAAAGTAGAGTAACCATTCAAATAGTAGATATCTCAGATTCATATAATCTTTTGTTGAGTAGAAGTTGGAGTAAGATTTTCTTAGGTTACATATTAATAGATTAGTCACATATGTGGCTACCTTGGAAAGGGGAACCAAATAATATATATATATATATATATATAGTGAACCTTTGATGATTGAAAACATTACTTCAAATGGGAAAAACAATGTTGTCGAAATAAGGGCTTTTGAATCCAAAATTTGCACACTTAGAGAAGTTTATAACATGAAAAAATAGAAACCTCAAGATAAGAACAAATGGGAATTATACTTTGATGGTTCTTGTAATTCCAAAGGTGCAGGAGCTGGAGTAGTTCTAGTAAAGGATGATTCTCCAAAAATTTTAAAGGAAATTCATCTATCCTTCCCTTGCACAAATAACAAGACTAAATATGAAGCTTTATGTTTTAGAATTAAGGCAGCATTTGAAAAAAAAAAGATTAAGGTAATCATCATAAAATGAGATTCAAGACTAGTTTGTGAACAAATTAAAGGCAATTGTGTAGTCAAAAGTTCATTCTTGTGATCTTATAAATAGCTCATTTGCAAAATGTTGGATCAGTTTCATCACTATAAAATAGAACATATAGGTAGAAGAGATAACCACATAGCAGATGATTTAACAAAGGCAACCTCAACATTGGATATAAAAAGGATAGAAATTCATGAAGGGTAGTAATTGAGAATGAACACCAAACATTAGTGCTAGATAACATAAAATATTTACAAGTATTTGAAGATGATGATCAATTGCTTAGGTTTCTAAAGAATAAGAAAGAATTCGAAAGTCAAATCATACCTGAAAAAGTGTCAAGATTTAAATAAAATTTCATTCCTAAAAAGGTTATTGATTATGAGCAAAAGTTTAGCAAAAATTTTCTTACAAGAAAAGATATACACAATCTGGATAATTAAGCTAATGAAATAGTGAATCTCAGATCTATTGAGATATCAAAGCTATTAAACGTCATAAAGGAAAAGAATTCAAATTTCAAGAAAAATTTATTATTGTTGTTAAAAACTAATTTAGGAAATTTTTCTTAGTCTTATGATGATCTTAATACTTTTAGACCAAATGTAATGACACATAAAATTCCTTTGGTAAATGGTTTTAAGATAGTTAAACAAAAGCAAAGGAAATTCAATCCATAATATGAACTAGCTATGGAAGCCAAGATTAAGAAGTTATTACAAGCTCAAATTATATATCCAGGCCAATATTCAACATGGATTGCTAATCTTATTCCAATAAGGAAGAAGAATGGTGATATCAGGATTTGTATGGATTTTAGAAATTTGAATGACAAAAAGACAAATACCCGCTTCCTAGAATTAATGAGATGTTAGTTAAATTTCAAGATGTTAGGTATATTCATTCCTAGATGGTTTTTCAAGCTATAATCAAATTATGTTAGATGAAAGCGATAGATATAAAAAACATTCATTACCAAGTGGGGAACTTTTGCTTACAAAAGAATGCCATTTGGATTATCAAATGCTAGAGCTACTTTCCAAAGAGCAATGGACTTGGCTTTTAAAGGTTTAATAGATGAGTTCATTATAGTTTATCTAGATGATATTATTAGTCTATTCAAAATGGAAGGAAGATCATATCAGCCACCTCCAACAAATTTTTTACAAATGTTGTGAATATGGTATTTCTTTAAATCTTAAGAAATGTATCTTTGGGGTAAAGTACAGAAGCTTGCTAAGTCATGTAATCTATCAAAGGAGTATTTCTATAGATGACTCACAAGTTCGAGCTGTACAAAATATTGAGCATCCAACAAATAATAAATCTCTTAGAACTTTCTTTGGAAAGGTAAATTTTGTCAATAAATTCATCCACAATTCACTAAAATTACTAAATATTTAATGCATATGCTCAATAAAGACATCCTAGTAAGGAAAACACCAAAATTAGAGAAAGCCTTAGTAGAAATTAAAAAGGCTATTTGAGAAGCTCCATACTTGTTAAAACCAAAATTGAAGGGAGATTTCTAGTTATATGTTTTTGCCTCAAATGATTCAGCTATTGTTGTTTTAACCCAAAGAGATAATGGTCAAGATGAACCAATTGGATTTTTTGGATACTAGCTTAAGGATTCTAAATTAAATTATTCTGATTTAGAAAAACAAACATTTGTGATTGTTAAAGCTCTTCAATCTTTCAAATATTACTTGGAAAGATCATTGGTCCATATTATGTTAATAGAGCCTATGGTTAAGTAGTTCTTGGCTCAAAATAAGATTGGATTTAAACAAGGGAAGTGGCTTATAAAACTTCAAAGTTTTAGATTTTCATTGAATATATGCAAAACTATTAAAGGAATGGGATTAGCCAAGTTAATGGGTAAAGAAAATGAAATATGTATGTTAAATTCATGAAGGAAATTGGGATGATGAAATTCTAAAATTTCTTAAAACAAGAAAGGTTCTAGATAATTTTACGACAAGTCAGAAAAGAACTTTCTTCAAAGAGGAAAAAATTTTGTAGTTAAAGATAGAATTTTATATAGAAAGGACTTTAGAGGGGTTTTGTTGGAGTACGTTCATAATGATCAAATCAACCCTAGTTTAGAACAATTTCATGACCATGCTAATTTGTTTTATGAATCTCCTAAGTCTACTATGTAGCATATACTTCACTATGATTTTTATTAGCCTAGCATGTACCAAGATATTAGCTCAAAGATTCAAAGATGTTATAAATGTCAAATTCATGGACCAAAAATCAAAAAGGCTAGAGCTTTCCTTGTAATTGCAGATAGGCCACTTCAACAATGGGGTTTAGATTTCACTAGCACACTTACTCCTTCAAGATCCAAACATAAGTTTATCCTCATAGCCCTTGATTATTTTACTAAATGGTCCAAAGAAAAAGCCCTAATAAACAATTCAACATTGAATCTAATTAAGTTCTTAAAAGATCATATTCTAAGTCACTTTGGTATGTCTAAAGTATTGGTATACAATAATGGACCTGCTTTTCAATGAGAAATTTATAACATGGGCATTAGAGAAAGCCATTTTTCTATTTTCTTCTTCTCATTATTATCCACATGGAAATGGCTTAGCTAATCTACAAAAAAAAAAAAAAGAGCTTATTTCCTACATTAAAAAGTTGATACAGAGGAATTCCAGGAGTTGGATCAATTACTTGTACTTCGCATTATGAACTGACTGTATTAGATTTAAAAAGGCTATTGGGATGTCAGCTTATAATTTGGTTTATGGTTTGCGTGCAAGAGTTATAAATAAAATTATAAGTTTGGAACTCTGATTTTGCGCAAAAGTATAGTGAAAAAGCATATAATGTTAGAAATTTCATGGCCTTGCTTCTTAAAATAGAAGCCAACATCGATAGAGCTAAGGATAATTTATTAAAAAATGCTTCTCAAGTTAAAAGATGGTTCGATTGAAAGGCCTTGAAAAGAACTTTTAAAGCTAATGATCTTGTATTATTATGGAATATGAAAAGACTGAATAAATTCTCAGCAAGATGGACGAATTTGTTCCAAATTAAGAGACAATTATTAGAAAACACATACAAGTTATCTACATTAAGTGGGATGGAATTGCAACTTTCTTATAATGTTTTACACATAAAGCATTACTTTGGTCAATTGCCCATAACTTAGAACAATAATATATGTATTAATAATATAATATGTACATATATGTATAACATAATATATAATAATAGTAATATATATAATAATAATTAAATGGTAGTGATAAAAAAACATTATAAATACATATATAAAAATAATATTTAATTATAATAGAAAGTATATGTGTATATACATATATGATATAATAAATATATATGTATAAGAAGAAGTGTTAGTTTAAAAATTAGATTTGAGGTAGTTATTACTTGTTGTGGTAGTTAAAGTGGAAGTTATAATGCCCACATAGTGAAAAATAAATAAAACCACCACAGTGAAAATTAAATAAAACCACCACATAGTGAAAATTAAATAAACCAACTGCATAGTGGAAAATTAATAAACCATGTTTGAAGTGGGAGAGTTTGTTGCTCAAATGAGCAAGAATTTCAAAATTTTAGCATTATATAAGGAGTTGTGGTTAGCTTGGAAAACACAACTTCAAATTTAGCATTTGGAAAAGAAGAAAAAGGGATTGAAGTGTTCTGATTTAGTGAGTTTGACAGAGATGGTGGTGAGAAGACCTTTCATTCCTTATGAGACTGGCTGCTACCCAAACCACGTTATGAGAGCCTTTTGCCAGGCAACTATTCGCGGTGCATCCATCAAAAGTCCATTCTTGCTTTGGCTTTCAAATGAATTTAGCTTTTTCACTGGTGGATGCTCCCTGCATTCAAATGTTTGGGGTAGTTTTCACTAGTGTACAACAGAAGCTGAACATCAAGAAGAGTCTAATCAAGACAATTCTTGAGGAGAAGCTTTCATCTCTTAGAATATGGAAAAAAATAGTTGTGAGGAGCATCACAAATCAGCAACCAAGGTACCAGCTGAAAAAGAGAGGTACCAGCTGAAAAAGAGAGAAACGATTGCTGGAAATAATGCTGAAACAAAGGAAGTTGAAGCTTCAACAAAGCAGGGAGAAGAAAGGAGAGCATGGATCACCATAGAAATCAAATAAGAGAGAAATCACAACATGAGGATTCTAAAAAACGTTACCTTGACAATTCTCTTCCCTACTACAGAGTAGTTGATAGAAGACTGTTTTTACAGTTTTTAGTTTTATAGGAATGAGGTTTTTATACCATTAAACCTTAAGATTGGTGGGAATTTTCCTCAAAAAGAAAATGAATTTACTATTTTGTATTGTAAAAAGGATTCAATAAAAGGTTTTAATTACATTTCAAAGCATAGCTTGCATAAATATCTTTAGGTATTTTAAGGAGGGAAGGAAATGTTGGCACATTTCTGTCATTTCATGGAGTAGCAACTTGATAGGAAGATTTTAATTCAAAATTTTATTTCAAAATTTAAGAAATAAAAGGTTACTACATTAGCAAGCAATAGTACCCTGTAGTTTCAATCATAAACACCCATTCTAACATAATTTTCTTATGCTCTGCTAACAGAAAATCAAATAATATGTAATGATTGAGGCTTGAGATGAAACAAGCATGGTCCACTCCAGTTGGCAGCTGTTCCTTACCATGGTTTTCGATGGGAATGCCCAAAACATCTTAATATACAAGCATAGCGTGGAAGTGGGGTTTTATCAGCTGCTATTATAAGGAACCCATATGAACTGAAAAATAAGGCAAAAACTTGAGTGCACTGGTGTCAATTAAAGAAATCACAATGTCGGGAGCATTGGTGGTGGTGTCATGTATTGCTGGTCTAGCAATGGTAGCCTGTCTCAGTCCAGAGGTTTCGTGTCAAACCTTAAGCCATGGCAATGCTTCACTAGTACCGTTCATGCCCAGCAATGAAATAAAAAAACAGATAATTACCTCTGAGTTACTGGACGACACAGAAACAACGCGTATCAGTGATAGGGATGGGGCTCCGTGTAAACGTAAAAGAAGAGAACGAACACGATGGCAATGCCATCATCGCGTGGCCCTGTCATTCGTGGCTCAATCAGCAAAGTATGCTCTTCAATAGTAACCATTTGTTGCTTGGGCGAATGCATAACTGCCTCAGGCAACCACGCCAGGAATTACGTCATGACATTTGACTACAACACGGCTCCAGATCCAAAGGCCACGTGCTGGGCAATAACCACCTACGGCACTCAGTTTATCCAACTAATTCTATTAAAAACCTTTTGTTTGAGGGCAATACGAGAGATTGATCTGCATCGCGTAACAATGGAGGAAGGAGAGGACGAAAGCAGGTCGCTGGGATTTCTCTCACCTAGTCCGTGGCCACTGACTTACAGTGCTTAATGTCATTTTCTTGATTATGAATCGTTCAATTCACAAGCTCACAGAGTGGCTACAAAGAAGAAGGAAAGGACCTCTGCATGAAACCGTAGAAGAAATTAAAGACGAGCCCATGCTGCTGGGTTGCTTGACTCTATTGCCAACAGCATCGTGGTCGGCTAGAGCTTCTGCATCAAAGCCAAATTTTCAGGTTCGACATCATTTTTGCTAGTGTGACTTCCATATTCAAACCAGCTCGATATTTTTCTGACGGCAAGAAACACGGCCTCGATGATGAGGGGCTGGCCAAAATGTTGCGGTGGTGTCGGGAAGTGAGCGGTGGTGGCGTAGGCGTGGAAGCACTTGGCGGCAGGTGCCATACTCAATGTTGCCTGTTCTAATGATGGCGCTGGTGCCTCTACTTGACAACTCCAGTCTCCATACATCCCTGAAGGCCAAAACTCCAATGATCACAAGGACGAAAACCTACCTCCGCTCCCCAACGCACCGCCTGGATCTCCGCCCTTGAAGCTGGATCCTGCCCTGCCGTTATCTTCTCAGCTTCAAATTCCAGGAGACGACATTGACGACATCGACAATGGAAGAGATGCCACACAAAAACTCATAAAAGCCTCGTCCTTGTACCGACCACGACAAATTTTTTTTTTTAAAAAAAGGGATTTTATGAGCCAATGCCCTAAGCTATGGTGTGAGAAAAAATAATATGGGCATAAGGTTGTAATATGAGTTTTAACAATAATTTATATTTACGTATATATAAAGGAAAAGGGAAAAAATTATCATTTATAAAAAAGGGGGAGATTATTGGGAAGGATACTTGCCAACTATGACTTAAAGTTTTTTAATGATAACTTCCTATAGAAGTTATAACTTCTTATGGTGGTTATGAGTACATTTCTTAGATATTTGTAACTCTTATCTCTTATGATGATTATAACTACCTAGACACCACTATAAAAAGAGCTTCAAGGGTAAAATAAAAGGAAAAAACTTGGGGAAGAAACTTGAAAGAATTATTGGAGATTTCTTATAAAGCATGGCTTGCTAATTGTATCAATTCACCTACTTTGTTTAAATACAATGAGTTTTTTTCTTCTCATTTTTTTCTTAGTTTCTTAGCTAATGGTTTAGATAGTACTATGGTTGGCATTTAATTTTGGGATTTTTTTATTTCTCTTATCACTCTTTTTTTTTTTTTTTTGCTTAATTCTAGACTTCTATTTGGCTACCATATAAGAGCTTATGTTATTTAACTCTAGAGGGTCTAGAAAATCTTTTATATTTTGGGTTGGCTTGAAATAGCTTCAATTTTTAAAGTTGTTTTTTTCCTAGATTATTATTTTGAAATTGTTAAATCTTTTCTAATAGCTCCATTATTTACAATTCTTAACATCTATTTAACTAGCCAAATAATAGCTTGTATTTTGTCATTTTACAAAGAATTTTGGTAGTTTAATAAGGGTGTCCTATGTAAAATTACTTGTTGAGCTTAGAAGTTGTAGACAATTTGTAATAGTTTAGATTGAATTAGAATAGCTTTATTTCAAAGTGATTCCTCATGTTCAATTTATCTCACTTAAATATTTGAGATTTCACAAAAATCTGCTTTCTTTTCTTTTTTCTTTTAAAATCCATTGAATCTTGCTCTATTTCTAGTTTTTTTATGAATCTTTCTCTCTAGGGAAAAATTAGGAGTAGATTTTTCTATAATTATGCTCAAGAATTTCGTTGAAATTTTATTTGTTTCAAAAAACGTAGTATAAAAACTATATAGACTAAGTGACTCAACAAAATAGGAATCGTTAATAACTCACAGTATTCAACAAGGTTAGCTAAATTTCTTTTATAATAGCCAATTATAGTTTCATACACAAACCCAACCATTTTAGCATTCACAATAGCAAACACACATTTACACTTAGTTCACTTGATTATCACTAAGTTTATTTGGAGGGATTTGGGCATTGGTGTTTCTAGAGACCATCAAACACCTAAACTCAAGTATGAATGAACACCTTCATTTTCCATCTTAGTCATGAGACTTGAGGACAAACATTGGCAATTCCAAATGATCACCAATAGATACATAAGGCCACATGAGATAATCAGCTTATTAGATCACTATAGGTCCTCATTGTTACAAATTTTTACAATCCACTTCTTGTGCAAAAAGATATAGAGAGAAGAATGTTGGATCACTTATTATCGGTCACTATGGTCACGGTTTTCAATGTTGGTACCTACCAAGAAAATGTGTTAGATGTAATAAGGTTTTAGATAGGAATGATTGGCCAAATTAGCCAACTCATTTTCATCCATGTCTGCCATCTTAAAGGTTCCATTGCCTTAGGCTCTTCCAAGTTGGTTGACAACTTTTCTACATGTTCATAGACAACCTTGAGGACCAAGTCTTCCTTCTTGATCTTTGTTTTCCTAGGTCATAATGATGCTATTATTTTTGCCTCTCTTGGTATCACTCAATGTGACCAAGCATTCATACCCATTGCTCTTCCATCAAATCCAAGTCCATGGTGCATAACTCATTATTTTGTTCATCATTGATGAAGTCTAATAAATCCACTCTAAATCATGAAAATTACATTTAAAGAGGAAAAATAGCTTTAGATTCATAAACTAAGCTATATGGAGTTACACTAGTTGCAATTTGATATGTTGTTTAGGAGGTCCAAAGTGCATGGATAAGCTGCTCATGCCACTTAGGTTGGCTATTTTTTAGCATCATTTTAAGCAAGCTTATGATGGCCTTGTTTCTAGCTTTAGCTTGTCCATTGGCTTGAGGGTAGTATGGTGATGAAAATGAATGTTTAATGCCTAGGTCTTGACAAAACACTTTCATTTATTGGTTGCTGAACTATGATCCATTATCCGTGACTATGGTCATAGGTATGCCAAAACGAGCTACTATATTATTGAATATCAATCTACAAACTTGTTGAGATGTTGTCTTCTTTAGGGAAATAACTTCAACCCACTTTGTGAAGTATTCAGTTGTAGTGATAATAAAGCTATGCCCTGTAGAAGATTTAGGCATTATAGGTCCAATGATATCCAATTCCCAGCATTGGAGTGACCAAGTTATTTGTGTAGTGTGCAATTTAGTTGGTGGCACAGGTATCAAGTTGTTAAACCATTGACAAGTGTCACAAATTTTGACCTTCTACAGGCAATCACTTTCCATATAGGGCTAGTAATAGCCTAGTCATCTAATCTTAGTGGCCATGGCTCTAGGTCCTATATGTCCTCTACATATACCATCATGAACTTACTCAAGGATTGTGCAAGCTTCATTTTGTCCAAGCACACTAACAATATGCCATCATAAGACCATCAACATAACGTGTTATTGCCTATAATGTCAAACTATGTTGATCTTTTATGTATAGTCTCCTTTTAAGAAGCTTTCTTGGGTTGTTGCTCTTCATGACTAGGAGCTTCTTCTTGAAGCTCTACTTTAGACCCTTGCTTTATGTCTACATTGTTGATAGCTAGGGGAACAACATTATCACCATTAATGATGATTTCACCTCCTTTGTAAGGAAGGTGAATTTCTTAATGGATGGGAAAGGACATAGCTTGTAATTGAGCCAACCAAGGTCTTCCCAGGATCAGGTTGAATCTTGGTGTTTCTTCCACCACCAAAAAGTTAGCAATTTTGGGGAATTGATCCCTGATCACAAAATTCAAGGAGATAGATCCCTTGATGACAACTCTTGATCCATTGAAGGACTTAAGAGTTGTAGTGGTTATAGGTTGTATTTTCTTAGTTAGGTCCAAGAATTCAAGGATGGTGCATGGGATGACATTGGTTGTAGCTCCATCATCAACATGGACCTAATGTATTTTAAATTGTCCTATGCATATGGTTATGAATAAAGGGGCTATAGTTGCTTCACCATTTTTGAGTATAAATTGCTTGCTGAACTATGATCCATTATCCGTGACTATGATCATAGATATGCCAAAACGAGCTACTATATTATCGAGTATAAATCTAAAAACTTGTTGAGATGTTGTCTTCCTTAGGGAAATAGCTTCAACCCACTTTGTGAAGTATTCAGTTGTAGTGATAATGAAGCTATGCCCTGCAGAAGATTTAGGCATTATAGGTCCAATGATATCCAATTCCCACCATTGCAATGGCCAGGTTATTTGAGTAGTGTGCAATTTAATTGGTGGCACAGGTATCAAGTTGTTATACCATTGACAAGTATCACAAGTTTTGACCTTCTATATGCAATCACTTTCCATATAGGGATAGTAATAGCCTAGTTATCTAATCTTAGTGGCCATGGCTCTAGGTCCTATATGTCCTCTACATATACCCTCATGAACTTACTCAAGGACTATGCAGGCTTCATTTTGTCCAAGCACACTAATAATATGCCATCATAAGACCATCAACATAATGTGTTATTGCCTACAATGTCATACTATTTTGATCTTTTATGTATAGTCTCCTTTTGAGAAGTAGTCAAGTCATGTGAAGATTCATCAAGAATTAGGTAAAACTTAATATCATCATACCATTCATTTGGGGGAGTACTGTTGATAGAGGCTATGGAGTCACCCTTAATGTTCTACACTATTGGATTAGCACAGTTCACAGTTAAGGTAGGTAACTTATGAAACACATCAGATGTCACACTAAGGGCTGAGGCTGCAATGACATCAACTAAGGTGTTCGTAGTTTGGGGTACATGTTGGATACGAATGTCTACAAATTATTGTATTATTTTCTTTCCTAAGTCATAGTAAGGTTGCAAATGTTTGGCTTTGCCTACATAAATCTTGGTTACTTAGTTAACCATAAGTTGTAAATCACCTTTAATCATTTAGTGTTTGATTCCTAGATCATGACCTACCATCATCCCCTTGATTAATCCTTCATACTCTACCACGTTGTTGGTACATAGGAATTCCAAATGGTAAGAAAATGTTTGAAGTTCACTAGATAGGAATGTTATGATGGCAATAGCACTAGCCCCATGGGTGGTTGAAGCTCCATCAAAGTGCATATTTGCCTCATAGTCCTTGGGTACTTTAGTAACAATGTTGACATGTTCATTTGGGAATTTAAGGTTAATGGTTGCATGGTCTTCTACTAGTGAAATAGTAAGTTGTGTTGCTATAGCTTGTTCTTTCATTGAGTCTTGAGAGATATAATGAAGGTTAAACTTAGCTATTATGGATTTCCAACAGGCTATATGACTACTCTCATAGATATTGGTCATTATGGTTTTGAGTACATTGTCTTTGCAAATGACATTAACTTGGCTTCTAAAGAGGTAGTATCTCCACTTCTTCAATGAGAAGACTAGTGCTAGACAATACTTCTCCACTTTAGTGTATCAAGTTTCATAGGCAATCAACGCATGGACAAGGTAGTATATCAGTAACTCTTCTTCATCATCTCATTTTTGATAGAGTAGAGAGGACATGAATGTGTCAAAGCTAGCAAGGTAGATGTAAATGGTTTTTCCTTTTACAGTGGGTAAACCATGGGTAGTTGCACAAACTCTTGCTTAAGGTTTTCAAAGAATTCTTGGCATTGAGCCATCCACTCATAGTGAACTCCTTTCTTAAGTAAGTGTTGCATAGGTTGTAACTTATCTATAAGCTTGACAATGAACCTATGAATAAACTGTAATCTATATTGTAGTCCCCAAAGCTCCTTAAGGTTAGTTGGAACTACCAAGTTGGATATGGCCTTAACCTTATTAGGATCAGCATGTATTTCTACTTTAGATACTACAAAGCTAAGTATCTTATCAATTTTAATGTCAAAGACATACTTCTTGGGGTTAATCCTAAGCTCATACTTGAGGCATCATTTAAGCACAAGCTCAAGGTCATGCGCATGGTTATTGGCCACTTTGGACTTAATGGTCATATTTTCTACGTAGTCATTGAGAAATCCTAGGATATAATCGCTAAAGATGTATGTAATCACTCTTTGGTAGGTTGCTCCTACATTATTTGGAACAAAGGGCATCATGATATAATAAAAGGTACCCAAAGGGGTCATGAAGATCATACAAAGTTGGTGTTCTAGATTAATCCTAACTTGGTTATATCCCGAGAACCCATCAATGAAGGATAATAGGGCATGTCTAGCTGTAGTATCAATAAGTTGATCAATACTAGACAAAGGGAAATCATCCTTAATGATTTCCTTATTCAGGTCTCAAAAATTGATAAAGATGCATATATTCCAATTTTTCTTAGGAACTACCAATATGTTGGAGACCCATTCTATGTAATCAATGGCTCTAATAAAACTAGCCTGGTATAGTTTTGTGATTTCATCATGAACTACCAGGGCTAAGTCTAGAATAATCTTATAGACCTTTTGCTTGATTGGTTTAACACTAGGATCGAGCACAATGTTATGTTACACTAAGCATGGGTCAAGACCTAGCATATCTTCATGTGACCAAGCACAAGCATTAATATTTTCTTGGAGGACCTTGGTTAGCATATCAAGGTTCCAGTGAGAAACTTAGTTTTAGTGTTTTCTCCTCACCACTATGTGTCATGATAGGAATCTCAACTAGAGAGCCTTTGGTAATGTTGACTATCTCAAGGTCAAGGGTTTTAACTAGTATTTTAGGCCATTGTAGAGAATTCTCTATAGAGGTTATGTGATGAACAAAAATCTTAGGCTCAAGATCTAGGTAATTAAGATCAATGAATCTCTCAACATCACCATGGGATCTTCTTAGGTTCAAAAGAAAACTAATTTCCTTCTAGATGTTCATACTCCAATCCTACATATCAACCATAAGCACATTAAATGATATCTAGGTAACAACATGAGTAAATATTGCCAAAATAATGTAAAATACTTCACTAATAGTGTATGAATAAGCCAAAACACAATGCATCAATGATCAAACAAGGTTTAAACAAGGCCACTAAGGTTACAAGAGATAGGTGAAGCAAATGGGATGAAGTGAAGGCCAAATAAGGTCAAATGAAGGCCAAATGATGATAGGATGGAGCCAAATGATGATTGAGCTTCATCAAATGATGTTAAAGAAGGCCAAAGCATGTTCAAGTAAGGCCATAAAAGAAAAGGCAAAGTAAATGAGTTAGCTCCAAGGCTAGTTAGTATAGAATAAGGCCAAATGATACCCAAATGATGACCAAGTGGGATCAAATGAAGCCCAAATGATGATCAAATGATGGTCAAATCCCATCAAATGGTATCGAATCAATGTCAATCAAAGTCCTATTTGAGGTTACATGACATGGATTGATGTCAAGCCATGTTGATCAAGGTCAACTAGTACCATATGGTAGAACATTTGGTAAGATAGGACCAAATGATACTAAAATGATGAAGATTTAAACCAAAATGACACCAAATGACCTATCAATAAAGGTCAACATGCACAATAATGTCAAAACCATTAGAAACACCATCCAATAAGGCCAAACCAATCATGGTGGAAAACATATC
The DNA here is from genome assembly GCA_015680685.1 of Gnetum montanum. Lineage (NCBI taxonomy): Eukaryota > Viridiplantae > Streptophyta > Gnetopsida > Gnetales > Gnetaceae > Gnetum > Gnetum montanum. The sequence continues at coordinate 560,645 of MNCI01035832.1, forward strand.
ATCAAAGATTCCCAATATTGGTCAAACAGGATTAGATTCTGGTAGTTTTAGATCTTAGTGGGCCATAGTGTAGGCCTACAAGGTTGAGAAGTAAGGTTGGGTACTTGGTGAGGTCATTTGAAGGCTGTTTGAAGTTAAAGTTGAGACTTTTTATTGTGCCTCCATTGGACCAAGCCAAGACTACACTAGCTAGCATAGTTGGGACAAGCCCCAAAATTGTTGATGCTAGTATATGATTTTCCAAGTTCTTCGTGGCTAGGTTTGGGGTTCCAATGATTTGTATGGCTAGTGTAGTAAATTGTAGTTGAAGATTGGTGAATTTTGGCTTCATTTTAATCCTCTAAAAGCTACAAATGATGTAGATACTAGTGATTATGCTAGGGCTATGCTAGCCAATGTAGTCCCAAAATAAATGCATTAAAAAAGTGATTCTATGAGATCTTAGAGTTGAAAATGGTGTTCCATTAGCTACCTAGGATAGTGTAGGATCTTGGAGAGACTGAATGGACCATTTGGAAGTTGAACTAGGCTACTAGACATGGATATTTGGCATCAACACCTCATGACTATGCTACGCAATTTAGTTGAGGGTTACTTCAGTGTAGATGAATCAAACACTAAGCTTTTCATGGTCAAACAAAGCCAAACTACATCTAGCACAAAATCCCAAGGTTCCAGGCTTCCCAAATTAATTTTTTTGATCATTTCAAGTGTTATGATGTTAGTTTGACCACCCTAGGACAAGGACTACATTGGCTAGTGTAGTCCCAAGCCTTCCTTAGCATAGATTGATAGAATCTAGCATTCTCATGATTAAAACAAAGTGAAATTGTGACTAGAAAATGTTAAACAATGTTACAGATTTCCCAAGTCAAATTCTAGGCCATTTGGGATGCATGATGGTAGTCAAATCAACTCAAAATCATGACTACACTAAGACTACACTAGCTAGCATAGTCATGGCCTATCTTAGCATAGTAAGGTTTGAAATTTGGATTTTGATTATTTTTTGTGATTAATTGACTAGGTTCTTGGATTTCTAGGGTTACTAGTGTCTCTAAATAGTTGACTTAAGATGGTCAATTTTGAAGGTTGTTTGGGTACTGAAATGCCCTTTTCTCATTTGGAATACACTAGCCAATGTAGTTGGACCTGGCCAGAACATAGATAGAGGAGACATGGCATTTCCAAGGTTAAAACAAGGTAAATTTACAGCTAGGTAAGGCTAAGCAAGGTTATGGGTTTCCAAGTCAAGGTTTAAGCTATTTGGAGTGTCAAATCATTAATCAAATTAATCTAGGACCATGACTATGCTGGGACTATGTTGGTTAGCATAGTCCAGGCCTACTCCAATGTATTCACAAGATGAACTTTAAGTTTTAGTGGAATTTCATGGTTGATTGACTAGGTTTTTGGTTTCTTAAATCACGGTTGTTCAAAACTAGGGTTTCAAGCCTAAGATGGCTAGTTTTGATGGTTGTTTTGATTCTTGATTATCCATACACCCCTAAACTATGCTAGCTAGTGTAGTTCTAGCATAGTTAAGGGATGTAGGCTAATTTTTGCTAGTTTTTTACTTGTTTTTCAAGGTTTAGTAATCTTTGAATTCTCCAATAAGGTTCTAGGGCTGAGATGATGCACCAAGAAGTTAATTTGACTTGCTCAAGACCCATTTTGACATTTTGATAGTGGATCTACATTGGCTAGCATAGTCCCAGGCTTCCTCAGTGTAGTCCCAAGGTGGAAATGGGATTTGGCCTACTTTTGTTTCATAGTTTTTTAGTATAAGATCACTAGAGGTTCCGCAAGAGTGTTAAGGCCAAGATATGTTAGTTTGAAGGCTATTTTAGGTTTTTAGCAATCTATCATCTCCTAACCATACTAGAAATAAGTTGGCTAGCATAGTCCTAGCCATCCCCAATGTAGTTTAAAGGTGGGAGTAGGAATTATTCCATTTTTGTTTGATTTTCTTACATCTCAAGCTTGTCAAAGATATTAGGGGTCCAAGGTGTGTTATTTTGGGGGCTATTTTTTAGCTTTTGATCTTAATCTCTTACTCAACTACACTGGGACTATGTTGGATAGTGTAGTTGAGGCCTCCCCCACCATAGTCCATGAAAAATGCATGGTTTTGGGGCTTTTTAACTAGTTTTGTGTAGCCCTAGAGCTACCAAAGGCTTTGGCTAGGGTTTGGTGCATGGTGTGGTAATTTTGGAATTGACTAGGAGTTCGATTGATGGTAGAAGACATTATTCCACTTGGGACTATGATAGCTAGTGTATTCAGGCTGTTGGCCAGCATAGTTACTCTAAATAATAAGTTGTGATATGATTTCTGGCTTCTCTTAGTGTATAATGATTTCCAATGTCAACACCTAGTTTCCTATTTTGGGCATAAGGTTTCTTGGTCCAAATATGGCATGGATGGATGCCTAGGAGGTGGGTTCTAGTAGTGATTGGAATTTTAAATCCATTTGAAGGCTTTTGGATGCTTAAACCCCAACATAGTCACCATGGAGAAGTTAAAAATCCAAGTGTTTTAGGATTTCCATTAGCTTGTTGGAGAGACACCTAGTGGGCCCCATCCTAAGTTTGAATTATAACATGAATTATTTTTCCACTAGCCCAACATAGTCCTACCTTCTAATTGTGATCATTGAGTTAAGTGAAACTTGTGTGAATGTTTTGGAAAACTAGGATTTTGGTGATTGATGCATAAGTTTGGGAGTGATTTTCTTATTTCAATTTTGCACAAATCATTCTTCTCACACTACTTTCAAGCTTCAATGCATAGTACCAAAGCTCTAATCCTATTTTAGCTTCAACTACATCTACCTTTAGTGTTACCTATCCATCCCACACTAAGAAGTAAGTGCAGTTGTCTAGAAGGCTTTCAAAAGCTCAAGGATTTCATGCTTTCTACATTGTTTGTCAACATGTCAAAGAGGAAGGCTTCTACTAGCAAGAATCCAGCCTTGAAGGAGGCCAACATAGCTATGAAAGGCATCACCAACCTACCATGGCCCTTGATTGGTAAAGGATCATCTACCATGACTCCTAGGTGCACAACTTTTAGCCTTTTCTTGAGAAATTTTACTACAATCCTAGGTGTTTTTCCTTGTGGAAGCTTGTGTGTTGGCTATAATTGAATTTTTCAATCTTCTTATATTAGATCTAGGCTATGTTTGGTGTTTCTCTAGTTTTGGGATTGGTCTATGTCAAGTTATAAATTTTGTTTCAACTGTTTCTATGCATTTTTTTTAGTTTTGGGCCAAAAAGCAACACTAATTTTGTAATTTTTTGTATGAAAATGGGTTATAAATTTTAATTTTTATGGCCATAGGATTTTAGTACTATTTTTAATGATCAAATGGACTTTTGAACCACTAGATTCTAACTTATAGTAAATTCTCTACAAATTTCTCCATAAGCCAGTACATAGTGGATTTTCGGTTCTAGCTATTTTTTTCATGTTACTTTCCTACATTTTTTTGTAAAAATGGATAGGATTTTTTATGTTCTCAAGTTTATAATTTTTATTTCATTTTTTAATGGTTCAAATGGTTTAAGAATCACTAAATTCCAATTTGTGGTTAATTTCTAGTGAATTTTTTCGTGAACTAGTGCAAAGTGAGATTTTTGGCCATCACGATTTTACCATTGTGAAGCTGGGAAAAGTTGACACTTTGCAAAAACTTTTCAGTGAACGTCCTAGGTTCCTAGGGATCCTTTGAGGTGTTGGGGAGGGTGTAGAATTGGTTTTAAAATTTTTTTAAAAAATTTCATATTTTTCATTAGCTATTCTTTATGGTCATTTTCTTTAGTTTCATGTTCCTGTGCAATTTTTGGTTGAATTTGGTTATTGTTTTGTGTAGAATTTTAAATTTTTCTCAAGCTTGGAAGTATAGTGTAGATGTTAAATTCCATTCAATTTTATATCCACATTGTCCCAAACCTACAAAAAAATTTTTACTCCTAATCTGTCATTTTCATCCTAAAGTAGATAACCCTGTATAGTTGTAGTTCTGGTTTTGAAAACTACAAACCTCCCTATTTGTATAGGTAGCATTGATATTTTTTTTTCATTTTTTTTAATGTTGCAAGATACACAAGGCTATTTTCATGTTTTATTTTAGTTCTCAATAGTCATTCAAATTTTCTAAAATTTTTAACTAGCTCTCATAGAGGTTTTACTATGCCTAATTTCACCATTAACTTGGATTTCTAGTAAAATTTTATAAAATTTAAATTAGGTTTTTGTGACTGTTGTACTAGGTACAAGCTAGTTTTCATTTTTTCAAAGTTTCTACATAAAAATTATACAATTTTTATGCATATTGTTTCATGAAAATTACTATCATTTGTTAGCATGCTACTTGGTTTTACTTCGTATTTCATGAAAGTTGTTCATAGGTTTGTTTTAGTTCTAAGTGTTTAAATTGTGGATTTGGTTGCTTGGGTTTATATGAAATTTTTACAATGGGTTCATACTAGTTTTTAGTTATTTTTATTATTTTCAGTTATAGTTATTCATGGTTCTAAGGTTGTTGTTGTTGCATCATGTAGGGCCTTTTTCAAATCCATACTAGTGGTTATTGAGCTAGTGGGGCTACTTTGCTATATTCACACACCAGGGCCTAACACCCTACCTACTCACATAGTGTTGGAGCATGGCTCTTTTTAGTTTAGACTAGGGAAGAAAGAGTTCCTGGCCTTTTTTCTATAAAATTTTAGTGTGATAGTGTGGTTACACAATGACTGTCATCATTAAAACCTTGTTGCCCTGATCCTCTAGCTTGATCTTCAAATTCCTTAAAGATGATCATGTAACAAGTGCTGAGGGTGAAGTACTTAATAGCACATATACAAGAGGCACTTGTAAGTTGTCCAAGATTTGGAACATGCCTGAGTTCAACTTGTATAATGCCAACAAAACATTGCTAGTTGGTCATCATGCCAACATGCTATTTTAAAACCCTCTTGGTACTATCTACTGCATGGAAGGATAAGTGTGGCTTTAAGTTTTCCTTTTTTGCTTATTTTACTTATTAGTTTTATTAAGCTACTTGGCTTTAATGGTTTTCTTTGCTTGAATTGAAATGTTTGTAGGTGCAAGGTGGATGACAAAGGATTCACCAAAAATGATGAACTCTTATCCTTGGCTCAAACAACATTGGGAGTTTTTGTCAAAAGCCTCATAGTGAGACTTACAATGGTGGAGCAACTCAAAGGTGAGTTGGGCAAGCACACCACATGTTATTCCAATGCCTAAAAAAGATGCTTAGCTAATGGGACAACACATGGTTTGTGGGATAAATCAAATCTTGTCCACATATCCCTTGAGGCCTTCATGCCACCTTCTTCTTGCAAGAAAGGTAAGAACTTTTCTTTTTTGTTTTGATTTGGTTTCTTTTTTATGCTAGGTCAACATTTTCATGGTTACATAGTTATAGGCTATTTAGGATTTAAAAGTTTAAATGATTTTATTAGCATGGCTATACATTTGATATTATTTAGTTATACTTGTTATATTTTTTGTTTCATGCAGCATGCCTATGCCTAAGCTAATTGGCCTTTTTTTGTATTGTAGGGACTACCACCTCCTCCACCATCACATTGGTGATTTCATGACACTTTGAGAAAACTCTTTTCTTAAGTATGATGAGGTGGATTCAATGTAGCAATGGTTGATCAATAGGATGCCCAAAAATGTCCAAGCAAACATCGTTGATGCAAGTTTACTTAATCTCTTCATGGCCTTTAGCCCAACCATCCCTACCATTGAGATGGTAAACATCATCAAATCCTTGACAAAGGGATAAAGAAGCTCATCACCTAGGGTCATGGTGTGCCTATCACCCTAGCCATCAATGAATCCACCTTCAGTAACCTCTTTAGCATTTCTCATGAGGGCTTAAAAATTTTCATCAAATCAAAGAAAGAGGTGGACCACTAGGAGGAGGTGGAAGATTGTTTGAACACTCATCATGACCACAAGAGGTTGTCTCTTATCCACTTTCAAGTTGCAAAGGCTAAAGTGGCATATCCCTTGTTCTACTCTTGGGCATTCCCTAAACTATTATCATAGAAAAAGATCATGGGCATTGAGCAAGCATGGACCATGAAGAAGGTCCTTTTGGAGGATGCTCAATTTAACTATCTTGTTCATTTGGCTTCTGGACTACATTGGGAGATCCTTACACTCTAACATAATCTTACAATGTAATGCCACATGCACTATGGATTTTTTACAACATATCTAAGGAGGTTTATGGAGTTCCTTTTGGTTAGGAAGGATGGAAAATGGGTAAGTTAAGATCCATCCCAACTCTCTAAGCCTTGGGTGAAACATGTTTTTCCCACCATGTAGGCTCAAAATTCACCATAGGACATTAAGGCTTCACTATCTATTAACACTAAGGGACTTAGTGGTAGGCATTGTTCTTCCCTTGACAGCATGTGGTTTGAACCCCAAACTAAGCACAAGAACATTAAAAAGGTCAAGAAATTATGTGCTAAAGCTAAAGATGAAGCTAGAGAAAAACTCAAGAGGCCTACAGTTGAGGAAGTAGCACCAATGATTGTGAAACCCTCCTAGAGGAGATTCATTGTTAGACTTGGCCAATCATGCAATGTGGTTGAAGGAATGCTTTAGTTTTTTTTATTTTTAGTTGTTTTTGCATTGTTATGTTTTATGTTATAAGGATATATCATTAGTCTATTTTAGGAAATATATGCTAAGTTATTTTGCAATTTCCTCTTATTGTTCCTGTAGGTGAACAACAAGATTTGGCAACTCAAGAAACAATAGCAAAGATGAAGCAAAAACACCTAGAGGAGGAGCTCTTACAACATCATGAGCATGAGGGATTATCCCATATCCCATTGGATGATTTTGACACAATATTTAACCCTCCTAGCTAGGTGAACCCCCTACTATCATCTTGAATGATACTCCAAGTATGTATGCTTTTTGTTTCATATGTTTGAGCTTTGTTATTTTACGTTTAAGCTTGGTCTTAATCATTAGTTGATTGTTATGCTTACCATAGTTGCTAAGTCACAATCCACTACCTCAACCTCCACATTTTGCATGAAGCCATGGGTGGACACTCCTGATAGGAGAGAATTCATGCTAGGGATGGGTGAGGACATGATTAATTGATTGTAGCAAGTTGCTCTAGAAATTGATAAGAACTTACCTTATCTTGCACTTTTAGTTTAGTGTTTTTTTTTTTTTTTTGTTTATAGTTATATAATTTCAGTTATTTTGTTGTTTGTTGTTTGATCAGAGGAATAATGATAGCTCATTACTGTATCAGAGAGGTAATGGATGTATCAAAGATGGCAAGATAAATATAAAATGGTTTACCCTCTTGCAAAGGATAGATTGTTAGTAGTTGTGTCAACTCTTGCTTAAGGTTTTCAAAGGCCTCTTGGCATTAAGCTATCCACTCATAGTTAACTCCTTTCTTAAGCAAGTGTTGCATGTGCTATAACTCATCCGTAAGCCTAGCGATAAGCCTACAAATAAACTATGATATACCTTGTAAGCCCTAAAGCTCCTTAAGTTTGGTAGGTTCTGCTAATTTGGATATGGTCTTAACCTTATTAGGATCAACACGTATCCTTGCTTTAGACACTACAAAGCCAAGCATCTTACAAGTCTTAACACCAAAGATGCACTTCTTAGGATTGAGCCTAAGCTCGTATTTGATGCATCGTTTAAGCACAAGATCTAGCTCATTAGCATGGTCATTGACCATCTTGAACATAACAACTATGTCATCTACATAATCATTAAGCAACCCTACCATGTAATTACTAAATATATAGGTCATAGATCATTGATAGGTTGCTCTAACATTCTTAAGGTCAAATGGCATCATAGTCTAGCAAAAGGTACCCCATGGGGTCATAAAGGTTATCCTAAGTTGGTGATCTAGGTTGATGCTAATTTGGTTATATCCCAAGAATCCATCCATAAAGGACAATAAGGCATGTTCAACTATATTATTGATAAGTTGATCAATACTAGATAAAGGGAAATCATTCTTGATAGTCACTTTATTTAGGTCTCAAAAATCAATGCAAATATGGATACTCCCATTTTTCTTAAGGACTAACACTATGTTGGATATCCATTCTACATAATTAATAGCCCTAATGAAACCTACTTGGTATAGCTTTGAGATTTCATCATGAACTGCCAAGGCCAAATCTAGTCTAATCTTGTGCACTTTTTGCTTAACTAGTCTAATGTTAGGATCCAGTATGTTGTTGTGCTAGACTAGAGATGGGTCTAGGCTTAGCATATCTTCATATGAACAAGCAAATTCCTTAATGTTACTTTATAATACCTTGGTGATGTCTTGAGCACATTAAGGCTCCAATGAGGTACTTAGTTTAAGGGTTTTCTCCTCATCAGTATGTGTTGTGACAAGAACCTCAACTAGAGAGTCTTCGATTATGTGTCCTGCTTCTAAGTCATGGGTTTTGACTAGGTTTTTAGGCCATTTTAGAGGCTTCTGTATCGAGGCTATGTGGTCTATAAGGCTCTTAGGCTTAAGATCTAGGTAATTAACGTTGATGCTCCATTAAACATCACCATGAGGTCTATGTAGACACAAAGAAAAACTAATTTGCTTCCAGGCATTCATACTTTGATCCTGCATGTCAACCAAAAGCATATTAAGTGGCACCTAGGTAAAAGTGAATAAATAATGTTAAAATACCATAAAACACATGCAAATCTAATGTAATCAAGGCCATTCGAGATCATCAATGAGGTAAGGACAATTCAGCAAAGTGCAATAGAGGCGAACAAAGCTCAAATAAAGGTCAAGCAAGGGTAAGTACAAGAAATAAGGCAAAAAATGGTTAATAAAGATCAAAATTTCACTAGTTTTAAGCCTTAGCAAGCCATGATGCTAGTTTAGAGTCTTGGTGGACTACGATGCTAGTTTAAGGTCTTAGCGGGCCATGGTCACATGGTGTCAAAAAATGGTGAAAGAAGATAAAACCCCACTATTTGATACTATTTAAAGGCCAAAATAAGTAAATAAAGATCACATAAGGTTTCATAAAGGCCATAGAAGGTCAACAAAGTTAACAAGACAACACAAGTCCAAAAAATAGCCAAAACATTACATAATAAGGCAAAAATCAAGAAAAATAGGCTATATATGATAAAAATTGGCTAATACAGGTAAAAATGGTTTGTTTTTGCTAGTTTTAGGCCTTAACAAGCCATGTTTCGAGGCTACAAGGCTATTAGGTGAGTTTAGGCATCAATCAACGTTATTTCTAGGTTGGTTGGACTAAAAAATCAAGTGTTTTGAGGCTTCCATGCTAGGCTTAGCATGGAAATAGGGACCTTTAGCATGAAAAATAAGGAAAATAGGTTTTGTAATGCCCAAAGGTCCAAAATTAAGGTTCCAGGACCTTCCCAATGTAGTGTAGGGTCATATCCATCAAAATTGGGTACTTCAAAGGTCTGTAAAGGTCAAAAAGCAGGTTTTGAAGTCTTTCCCCCATGTTTCCACCCTAGCCAACATAGAAGAAATGGCTCTTAGCATGGAAAACCAAAATTCAAGCCAAAATGTGGTCATACATGGTCAACATGTAGCCAGGATCCAGATCTAGAGGCTTTGCATCTTCTAGCTTCATTTTGAGGCAATTTGAGTTGATTCTGAGTGGCAAAACATGTTAAAATGGCTTTCTCCACTTTTTCCATGCTAAGCATAGTATCCTTAGCATTGAAGAAAATGGAAAAACTTTTTTTGTAAATTCAAAGTGATTTAGAACCACTTTGACCAGGTTTCTAGGCCCCTAGGGTTGTAGACTTTGATTCTGCAAGTTTCTAGCTAATTTCAAGCACATTTGAAGGTTATTTAAAGGAAATTAAGGTCTTACCACACTATTTCCATGCTACAAAAGTTACTCCAACATGAAAGAATGGGGGGAATTAGTTTTGAAGAATGAAATAAGATCAGACAAGAAAAATCTTGGGCAATGAGGTCCTAGACTTCTTTGGCGTACATCTCTGGCTTTCGGGAGTGTCATCTTGCAATCAAAAGTGGAAATGTAGCTTTTCCCCCTTGTTTCCAAACTAGGGGAGTTACTCCAGCATGGAATAAGTAAGAATCCTAGACCTAGACCAATTCAGATCACAATCAACCATGCATGTTATCTTTTGGAGTTTCCAAGGCTAAGGGCTATGTCTACATGTTAAAATTTAGTAGTTTGAGTACTCCCAAGTGGTTTTTGGACTTCTCCCCTTTTTTCCATGCTAGAGCTAGGGAGCTTAGTATGGAAAACTAGGGGAAACCATCTTTTGGTCATCTACGATCAATTTCTTAAGGTTTGAAGGATTCAATGACTATTGTCAGTGTTCTAGAGTGCATGTAAGGTCATTTGACATCATTCTGAGGTGTTTAGGAGCTCCAAACACTTGATTTTGCATGTTTGGTATCATGGAGGACGGGATTCCAAACATGGAAGAACCATGCATCCTAGATATGGGCTAGTTTTGGCATCAATCGACCATGCATGTGTGCTCCCAAGGTTGTCGAGTTCAAGGACATAGGTTTCATGTTAGATTTTGGTAATTTCAAATACTTTTGAGCATTTTTTGGGCTTCCCTACTTTTTTTTCATGTTGGAACTAGGATGCTTAGTGTGGAAAATTGGGAAGAATAATTTTTTGACCATTTGAAATTTGTTTCTTAAAGTTTGAAGGCTTCAGAGGATGTCAATAGGGTCCTAGACCACATGCAAGTTTAGTTAATGTTGTTCTAAGGTATTTATGGATCCCAAATGAGACTACCCCTTAATTTTCATGCTAGGAAACATGGAGGGGATCCCCAGTGTGGAAACACCATAAAAATTAGATCTAGCTCATTTTTAAATTTAATTGATCATGCATGTATGCTTCCAAGGTTGTCGAGGTCTAGGACTAGGGTTTGGAACCAAAACCAGCTAATTTGTAGGTTTTCTAAGTGGTTTTTGAGCTTCCCCCTTGTTTTCCACACAAGGGATAGTATGCCTAGCATGGGAAATAAGGGAAAAATCATTTTTTCCTTTTTGCATCATTTTTGAACATGCATGTAGGTCCTTGAGGTTGTTAATGATCATTACCAATGCTTGATATCAAATTTTCACTATTTTGAAGGTTGATTAGTGGTTTTTAATGTTCTTCCCTTTTTCCCATGCTAGGGCTTCCATGCTCAGATGCAAAATTTGGGGGAAGCTTTTCTAGCCAGTTGTGGTCACTTTCAGTCATGCATGTAGGCTTTTAGGGTTGCTAGTATCGACTGCTAACATCTAATGTCGAAATTTGGTTATTTCAAAGGTTATTAGAAACTTTTTAGGCTTCCCATTTTTTTCCATACTAGGGATTCCATGATTAGCATGAAAAACTTGGGGGAAGGGCTTTTTAGCTTTTTATGATCAATCTGGCTATGCATGAGTGTCCATAGGATTATTGGTGTTGGCCATCAGTGTCTAAGGTCAAAATTCAGTCATTTTGAAGGCTGTGAAGGGGTTTTTAAGCTTTCCCCCTTTCATCCACACTAAGGGTGGAAGGCTTAGTATGGAAGAGGTATCCCTTAGCCAAGAAAGTTAAATATAGTCCAAATTGATAGTCAATCAATCATGCATGTCAACCTTCAAGGTTGCTACTATAAATGATCAATGCTAGGTGTTGAGATCCATCAGTTTGGAGACTTCCAAGTGCCTCATGTAGTCTCCTCCACTTTCTTCCATGTTGGGCATGGTGGCCTCAACATGGATGAGAGGGGGATGGTAGTTTTATGCCATATTTAACCACTTTTGAGACTTTTGAAAGCTCCAAAGGGTTCCAACAAGGTCTAAGAGTCACTAGGCTTTGAAAATTGGCTACTTGATAGTTAATTCAGGTCATTTTTGGCTTCCCCCCATCCATCCATGCTAAAGATGAGATGTCCAATGTGGATGAAGCCTCCCCCAACATGAAAACACCAAATCCTAAAGTCTCAACCAATTTCGACTAGGATTGGTAAGATTCTATGGCTATCGGAGATGCCTAGAAGGGTTGTTGGGCATGTGGGACCACTTTGGGGTCAAGCATGGGCTAGATGGATGTTTGGAGGATAAGAATGGATGCTACCCTCCTTCTTCCATGCTCAACACTATTGCCTCAATCTGGAAACCCATGGTGTCTAGCTTCGTTCATGTCTCACCCACTTTTGGAAATCCAAGGTTGAAAAAGGCAAGCTTTGGTTAATAAAAATAGAAAAATAATTGTATTTTAATGACTTTGTAAAATAGAAGGCATGTTTCCACACTAGGCATGGTATCCCTAGCATGGATGCATGGGGGTTAAGGTTGTCATAAGGTTTTAACTGTCAAATTAGAAAAAAGCTCAATGTTAATATAATTTTTGGTCAAGAGAAAAGGTACAAGGTGGGGTCCACAATTTAAAAATTTAAAATTTTAAAATGTGAAGTTCTTTCCCACCCAAAATCAACATGAACTAGAAATTTTCCCATTTGCACTTCAATGCAATTGGAGTTATGGTGCATTGAATTATTAGTTGGGATTTCAAGGTGTGCATTTAGGTTTTGGATGAGTTTTATATGTTTAGATTTTGCAAGTTTTAATCATAACTATCATTCTACAACAACAATGCATTAGAGGAAAGCTCTAGGAGATTTTTTTCTGGTAGAAGCAATCTAACTTCAATGTGGAAGCCTTCCATCCTTCCAATACTTAGTGTAGAACTTTCATCCTTCTCCTTTTCTAGCTACACTTAGTGTTCAACCTTCCATGACCCCAAAGCAACATGGAGGAAAGAGTAGGAACCTTGTGATCTAGAAGGTGGATAAATATGCTTGGGAGCTATAAGAAGTACCCAGGCCCATCTCCATCCAGGATTCTTCTATTGTTGCTTCAAGGTAGGCAACTCTACCTATTTTTTCCTTTATTTTCTATGGGTTTCCTAGTTTTTTATTTCCTATGTGTTGAATCTTTTTCTTCCCATATCTACTTTGGTGGAGGGATTAAAATGGAATTCTGATGAAATCCCACCTCCTATTTTGGTTTCTTCAATGAAAATCTATAGTCATTTCATTGCTTTAGCTTTTGTAGATTCAATTTTAAAAATCAGGCTTGCCATTTCATGCTTTTTTCCCAAAATTTTTGGGTGTGGCCATTTTTTAGATCTAGGCCTTAGGATTTGTTAAAAATAAATTTCAACAAAATCCTACCCCATTATTTTGGTGTAAATTTTAATGGGTTTAAATGGTTTTGACTATTTCAACTATTTCCATGGCTATATGGAATCTAGGTTTTGAAGTTTTGACATGAAAAAGAAAGTAATGTTGTGTATTTTTTTTCTTGGGAGAATGGTTGCAAATTTGTGAAATTGAAGATTATCATTCATATCCCTTCATTTAGGCTTCCTAACAGATGTTATCTCATTTAATTTGCATTCATAACAATGAAGTTATGGTTGTTTTCCTAACGTTACATAGTTAGGTTGTTTGTGCCAATTTTGTAATTTCATATAATTTTGTGAATTTTTTCTAAGGAAACAACAAAGGTTTTTGCTATTTTTTGGTTATGGTTGAGTAGGCTTTGGCTTCAACTTTCTAATGGAGGTGGAATCACTCTAATTGGACTTAACACAAATTTTATACAAATTTTTTACTAAGCATGTGTAAGAAGGATGTTTTTTTCATTTTCATATTATTATTTAAATTAATGAATTTTTCTTGCATATGCAACAAAGGTTTTGAATTTTTTCTAAGCATGGATGCACAGGGCTTGATTTATGATTTTAAATAGTGATGGAATCACTTCATGTTGAGCTTAAATGAATTTTTGTTGAATTTTTTACCAACCTTGTGTGAAAAGGGGTAAATGTTGACAACTATGGTTTTGGCTAAATTTTTTCATATTTTACAGATATATGACTATACTTTTTCAGTTTTAATGGTCATGACTATAAGGTTCACAATTTCAAGATTCTTTTTGCAATGGAATCACTAAAATCGAAGCACAAACAAATTTTTGATGATTTTTTTGGCTATGGCTATGTGAACAAGGCAAAATTATGGTCATAGCACACTACCCATTTGGAAATGGAAGTGGTTGACATGTATAACTTATGTTTTTCTCTTGTCAACATGTAAAACTAATGCTTAATTTTTTTTTAAGAAGAGTAAAAGCTTTTTCTATTTTTAGCAAGCTTTTACTATGGCTACATGGTTTTTTCTATGTTTATGATGTTTTTTCTAAATTCATAGTTTAGATTTTTTTTCCAAATTTATGCATGCTTTGCATAATTTAGATGCATTTTCTAAACTTATGCATAACTTAGACCAAGGTTTAATTCTTGCTATAATTCTTTGGTTGTGATATTTTGGTTATGATAATAATGCTTTTAGGGAATTTTCTTAAGCTAATTTAGATTAACACCTGAGAGCATTTTACAAAGGCTAATTTAACCTCCGACTAGATGTTTTTTCCAAATTTTCTAAGTAATTCTATAATGTAAAGCTACGTAAGGTTGTAATAATGTTTTCTTGTAGAATTTCTTAGACTAATTTAGAAAAAACACCTTAGAGCTTTTCACAGAGGCTAATTTCACCTCTAACTACATGTTTTGTCTAAATTTGCTATGTAATTCTAATAGGTCACAATGTTTTTTGCTTTACTTCATGCAAAGTCTTTTTGAGGCTTGTCCTCATCATAGTGGAACTGGTTCATATCTTGTGCTACATTGGTCATCCCAAAACCAACACCCCACTACATGACATGCCTTTTGGGAAGCTCTCATTGTGGTTCTAGCCTAGGGCAAGGGACCTTCTTGCCTATCTCCTTAGAAACTTCAGTATGATGCTATGGTCACACTTGTCCATAGATGTAGCTGAGATTATTATGGAGATCCTGTTACCTTGGGCATCCATCCTAATCGTCAAATTCATTATTGACAAGCTACCTCCTAAGACAGTAGGGGGACCAGTAGATGCCATAAACCCATGTTACCTTATGAAGATCTGCATGTTGGAAATACTCTAATGGTGGTGCATAGAGCTCACACATTATTCTAGAATCTGCCTGGCACCATGTATCATCTACAAGGGTAAGCATGATTATTGTGATACTTTTTTGCTTTTAGCTTAACTACCGTCCTTAACATCATTGATTGTATAACTTCACGTAAGTACAAGGTCAATGATCAAGGTTTCATCATCAATAATCAAATCTTGGCATTTGCTCAAACTACTTTGGATGAATTCACCAAGAGTCCTCAAATCAAAACTTCTATGTATTAATAATTAAGAGGGCACTTAGTTGCATATGCCACTAGGTTTAACCATATATACAAGAAATGCAAGCATGATGGAACAATGCACAACTAGTGGGTAGATTCCAACAACTCCATGGAGTAGACCCTTGCAGCTAGGACCTCCGCACTAAAGAAGAAAAGGAAAGGTAAACATAAATACTATAGTTTTTTAGTGTTTCATGGCTTTAATTATTCTATTACTTCACCTCATTGTTAAAATTTCTCATGTTGATGCTAAACTTTTGGTTGTTACTTCATAGGGTCTTCCACCTCAGTTGATGTCAATATACCACTTTCAGGTTCATGCCATGAGGATACCCTCATCCTAAATTTTGGTGAGGTAACATCAGCATAGGAGTGGCAAAAAGGATAGGTTTCTAGGTACATTGAAGCAAACATCTAGTGTGCAACTTTTCTTGATGTATTCATGGCACCTATCCCTTCCATTCCTACAATGGAGATGTTGCATGTCATCAACTCCTTCAACGAGAAGGTTTGTTATTTTAGCACCATCATCCAAGATGTGAAGGTGAACATGGACATAGGTGTGAACCTCTTCCATGATTTGTTTGATGTCCCTATTGATGGTACAAAGGTTTCCACTAGGATAACAAGGGAAGCAAGCCATTGTGATGAAGTTCTCAAGTGGCTTGGTGCCAACATGGGTCACTCTAGAATTTCAATGGATAGCTTCATGAACCCTAATGCAAAGGAATCATATCCTTTGTTTAGGTCTCATGCATTTCCTAAACTAGTATTGCAAAAGAAGGTAATTAGCATAGCACAACAATGGATCTTTAAGAAGGTCCTGATGGAGGGGATCAGATTTGATTGGGTAGCTTCTTTGGCTACTCGGCTTCAAGAGGAGATCCTTAGACTCTATGCTAACACCTCTATGATAATCCATATGCAATTTGCTTCTTTTTTTCTTGTAGGTTATCTAAAGAGGTTTATGAAGTTTCTAGTGGTGTACAGAAATGGACAATGGATTTCCCAAGACCCAAGCCAACTTTCTAGGCCTTAGATAAAGCACATTTATCCAATAGTGTAAGTCCAGAACCCACCAAAGGGGATGGATGATATGTTATCCATCACCAGTAAGAATCTTAATGTTAGGTAGTATGAGTTTCTATACAGTACTGATGATGATGAATCTCTCATATTTCCCACTAGTGTCCAAGATGCCAGATGATGCCGTATGGAGGCCAAAGGGATAACTAGGTAGAAACTCAAGAGGCCTATGGAGGAGCATCCCCAACATCAAAACAGCCTACCTCAAAGAAGCTTAAGCCATCACAATAGGAAATTATAGGTATGCTTTATTTAAATTTGCTAGTTCATGTTTTAAAGTTTATGGCTACTTTATGGTTTCATGTGTTAACTAGTTTTCTATGTGCTATGATTGTAGACAAGCATCAGGCTATGGCAGCCCAAGCTACTATGGAGGAAGAACAAAGGCGTGAGAAGAGGCACTCCTAAAGCAACCTACAATTAAAGGGCTTGTTGATGCAAATATAACTATTCTACATGCCTTATTTGGTGAGCCAATATCGGGTACATCCCCCATCATCATCCTTGAGAATGAAGAGGAGGAGGAGCCAGGTATGCCTATGCCTTAATATTTTCGTTATATCTCATTGTTTATCTTTGGTTGTCATCCTAACC
Organism: Gnetum montanum; assembly: GCA_015680685.1. Taxonomy (NCBI): domain Eukaryota; kingdom Viridiplantae; phylum Streptophyta; class Gnetopsida; order Gnetales; family Gnetaceae; genus Gnetum; species Gnetum montanum. Next base: position 577,642 of record MNCI01035832.1, read on the forward strand.
TTTCAATGATTGTTATGCGTATAGTAGTTCCTAAACAACCAGCATAAGCTACCGTCCCTGAATTTCATGTGAAACCATGGGTAAATATTTCAAACATAGTGGACTTCATGCATGAAATGGCTAAGGACATCATCAATTGGTTGCATCAGGTTGCACCTAAGATAGGTTAGGATTTTGTTTTATGTGTTTTAGTCATAGGCTTTGCTTGCATTATGGCTATCTTAGGTTGTGGATTATGTATTATGATTGTATTTTATGCTTGTGTAGTGCCTTTTATGGAGTGGGACCCCAGCAGAGACATGGAGATAGACTCCTTGCCCAAACTTTCCTTTAATGTATCTAGTGTACCCATGAAGTTGTATGAGACTATAGATTTACCAATTTCATGTGTAAAAACTTCATAGGAGTTAGAGAGGTCCAACGAATTCCTATGGGAGGAAGTTGTGGCCTTAAGGAAAAAGACTCAATGGTAGGATGATATGATTAGAGATCTTCGAGATCATAAGGCCTTTGTGAAAGCCTAAGTGGTTAACTTAGGAGAATTGCAAACTAAGGAGATCATGTGGGCCCACTACTAGCATGTCATTACAACAAAGTAGCCATCCTACAAGAGATGGTGGAACAATGTATGCAAATGGACCTCATCTCCCAGAAGGTTAAGGATTGAAAGGATCACAACACTTGCATCCTATGTGGGACAAGACCTAAAAGACCCACAAGCAACAATACAAGGTGGATCATGGGTTTTACCTAAAGTGGCTCAAGGAGAAGTCAGTTAAATGATGCCACAAAGAGTTGTTCATCCAAGGGATCTAGACAGAGAGTGCTTACCAACTTTTTTAAAGTACTCTCAAGGTGGAGCAATTTCCTACTCTTCAAATTACCACTGCTGTAGGTGAGACCTCCACAGCTATTGTGACATGGGAGCCTCCTACTTGGACTCCTATAGACAAGACTAGTAATCTCTCTAGTGTTTGATCTTGCAAATGTTAACTAGGTCAACATGATGGAGGGCTAAATCCTCCATCATTTGGAGGTAGGCCTTCCCCATCTACCCCTAGAAGTAATGAAGCCAAAATCTCCATAGGTTTGATATATTTTATGTTTTATTTTTTGTTTTAAGTCATGATTTTGGCTATGGGTTACTAACTAGCTATATGTTGTTGCATTTTAGGCCTTAGGAGACATTGGTATGCCAGAAGTGAGGGTGGGAATGACCCACCACTTCCTCCTCCAGATGCCACTCAGTAGTCTCCATCAATTTAGCTTGTTGGTTATTTGTTTTTTTTTCATGTTAATGGCTATGATTAGCCTAGACTATGCTGTAGATGATTATGATTCTCTAACATTTTTACCACATAGTGTGGTCATGGCTATGTATGGATATGGACACTTTAACTTTGAATTTAAATATTTGGTTTCATTTTTGGGTATATATCATGTTGTAGTAAACATTGTAAAAGTTGAGAATAACTATGTTGGCATTTTGGTTATAACATTAAATAGCTAATCGATGCGTTAATAGGCTAAGTAAAGAGAGATATAATAATAAAAGGGATGTTTGCTAGTTTTAGGCCATCGCAGGCATAGGTTATATAGTTTTGCCAATTTAAGGCCATGGTGGACCATGATGTGTTGAGGTTACTTTTGTTGGTTTAGGGTCATGGTGGGCCATGTTGCATTGGTTAGGTAGACAATGCTAGTTTAAGGTCATGGTGGGCCATGTTGCATTGTTTTGGTAGACATTGCCAGTTTAAGGCCATGGTAGGCCATCATACTAGTTTAAGATCTTAGCAGACCATAATGCCAGTTTAATGTCTTAGTGGACGGGCTATAGAAAAGACGTATATTTATAAGGCTTTTTCGATGTTTATAACATAAGTAGAAATAAAGAAAGGTTGTAGAAAATAGGTAAAAATGCAAACGAACTCAAGCTACATGCATAAAGAGTAAAACAAAAAAATGCATAAAAAGATATAATAAACTACAAAAGAAAAGTAAGGCTACATGACTATCAATGCATCTGGTCATAGGGGCATAGGAAGGTTAAGGTAAACTTCACTTGTGCAAATTCTTCCTAATCTTTACAAGATTAGGGAGTGAGTAAGGCCTACTTTGCACAAGCTTATATTTGTCATCCCCTTCACTTACGATGTTAAAAGGGATTTCATCCCATAATGCATCTTGTTGCTTATGATTGTCATCATTGGCTTTCTTGGGTTGTTTCTCTTCATGACTAGGAGCTTATTCTTGAAGCTCTACTTTGGATCCTTGCTTTATGTCTACATTTTTGATAGCTAGGGGAACAATGTTATCACCATTAATGATGATTTCACTTCCTTTGTAAGGAAGGTGAATTTCTTAATGGATGGGACAGGACATAGCTCATAATTGAGACAACCAAGGTCTTCCTAGGATCAGGTTGAATCCTGGTTTCTCTTCCACCACCAAGAAGTTAGCAATTGTGGGGAATTGCTCCCCGATCACAAAATCCAAGCAGATAGATCCCTTGATGGCAACTCTTGATCTATTGAAGGACTTAAGAGTTGTAGTGGTTATAGGTTGTATTTGCTTAGTTAGGCCTAAGCATTCAAGGATGGTATATCGGATGACATTGGTTGTGGCTCCATCATCAACATGGACCTAATGTATTTTAAATTGTCCTATGCATATGGTTATGAATAAAGGGGCTATAGTTGCTTCACCATTTTGGGGATTAACCTTAATTTCACTATCATGAAACATTAAGGGTGTTGAGTTCTCTTCCTTTGATGAGGAAGGAACCATCATTGCATGGATGGATTCTTCATTAGCAGGGATATCCTTACTAATAGGGATGTAGGTAAACATTTTGAATAGCACCTCATGATGTGTGGTGGAAGTCATGATCAATTCATAAGCTTAGAGTTATGATTTTTTGCTTGAGGAATTTCCTGACTTGGTCCATTGCACTAAGGAAGTTTTTATCATTGGTCATGGGCTTATGGCCTTGGTTATGCTTTACTTCCTCCATGCGTCCCAAAATGCAAACTTTGGCTTTAGGCTGTGGATGTTGTGGCTCTTCCTTGTTATCTTGGTTGTGAGCTTTGATATCCTTCTGTGGCTGGTTAGTTAAAGGGGTTGGGCCAAAGGAGGTCATGCATCTAGCCAAAATGGGAATTAGCTTCGATGGGCCCACTTCCTTTTGTGTCTCCATCTACTTGTCACCCTTGTTGTCAAGCTTTTTCTTATGCTTCTTCTTTTGTTTGGCTAAATTTTTTTGATTATTAGCCATTGGCTATGAGGAAGAGGTAGTAGCATTGTCTATCACAGTAGGTTGTTTCATTGTTAGTTGGACTACAATTTTTTGGGTTGTATTGGGTTATGGGACCCTTATGATAAAAGGTTCCCTCGAAGGCACTTGTGATGGTACTCTTATGACAAACAGAGTTCATGAGCTATGCGAAGCTAAAGAAGCCCTTTCATCATAGAGGGGTACTTGAATCATGAATGGTTCTCTTGCAGGTCTTCCATTGTCATCAATGTTGAATGCTGAAATAACATAAGGGCTATCATTAGCATTCAATGAGTCCTTGTAGACCTACATCAATTAGGTTTGTGGCCAAACTAGGTTTGAAGAATCTAAGACTAGCTCCCCCTTCTCTATCATCCTTTGCAGGTCATCATTTAGTGTAAGAAAGAAGTCTATGTCATGGCCAGGTAGTTGATAATAATGGTAGAAGTAGTCTAGATTGAAGTATCTAAGAAACTAGGGATCATCCTTTATTGTCCAAGTGGGATCCTTGGCTATTTCGCATAGCCGTTCATGTTTCTTTTGAGTGGCTTTAGTCATTTGTTTATGTTGCATGCATTCACTTTTTAATAGTTGGTCTAATAGCTCTAATGGTTTCATAAGTAAGGCAATGTATTTGGACCTATCCTTTCTCTCAAAGTTAGGTCTAGTTGTTGTTGATGTAGTGGCCCTAGAGGTTGATGGTTGGTTATTGTGGTCATTAGTGGAAGCCTTGGGTGGATTGGCCTTTGGCCCTTGGTTTGTAGTCTTTGTTTCTTTTGTTATAGTTGCTACGGTTGTGTTGTTTTGTTTGCTCCTCTCTTCATCTCTCTAAGTGTGTTGATTTTGGCCAAATCATGACTAGCTTCTGTAGCATCCTTGATGTTCTTGGTTTGCGATAATACTTGGCTAAGATACCATGGATCAAGGTAGTAGAGTTTAAACTTGATAAAGTCACTCAATGCTCCCTTGAATATGGCTAACCAATGGGCTTTAGCTATAGGCTCTAGTATTTCATTTACCAATCCATTCCACCACTAAATGAATTTCTTAATGGGTTCTAAGGGTCCTTGCTTGACCTTCATGAGTTGGTTAAGCATGGTGTTAGGCTTCAAGTTATACTTGAAGTGATTTACAAACTGGGCAATCAAGTCCTCCAAATAGGATATGGATCCCCTAGGTAATGCACGATACTAATCAAGTGCTTTCCTAGTCAAAGACATAGGGAAAATATTCATGATGGTATGGGGCCATGGCTGCAATAGTAATCATTTAGATCAAAAGGTAATAAGGTGAGCATTAGGATCACCTTCTCTGTTATATTTGCTAAATTGGGGAATAGGGACACCTGGAGGAAGTGTCAAGTGTGGAACTACAGGACTTATGGGATCGTCTTGGTAGAAGTTCATAATCTTGATAGTTTGTGAAGTAGAGGCTTTATGCCTCTTCAACTCTTCCATTAGGTTCCAAATCATCTGGAAGGCTTGATCTAGACCCTATGGTGGCCTTGTTGGTTGTGGGGTTTGTGCATAAGGCTCTGGTATTTGTTGTGAGGCTTGTGGCCTCGCTATGGGCTACAAGATGGAAGAAAGAGGTTGTATCACGGTCGTAGCTTGTGGGCCAAACAATGAAAAAGATGTTTATGCTAGTACTTGAGGCACAAATGGAACAAATGGGGTGTGTGAACCCTATGTTGCTTGGGATCCCATGGTGGATCCCATGTGAGTAGTTAATGGATTTATGGTGGTAAAAACCATCGTTGATGGTTTTATATATCAAGAATGTGTTGTAAATGATAATGATGTGTTATAGTTTATTGTTTATGGCATTGGTTGAGTTTGACGTGTGACTATAACTGTCGTGGGTTCTACCATAATAGGCTAGGAAGGAGTGGAAGATGGTGGCACCATGCCCATGGAGAAAACAAAAGCATTAGAGGAAGGTGTTGTGACCTTGGGGGGATGTTTGTTAGAATAGTCCTCCTAGGATATTTTCAAGCTCAAATTCTACCTTAAATTCATCCTCCTTTTCTAGTTGTTCCTCAAAGCTATGTTTGTCATCTTCCTCTTCTATGGTAATCAATTGGGCTAGGATGCTAGCATAGATGTTGTTAAGAGAAATTTGGTCATACAAGGAAGGGATGTACTCCTACCCTCTCCTGTGTATGAGCTCAAGCTCCCTCTTGGCCTCTACTTCCATACATGGAATTAGCAAGCCTACCTATATTATAGCACAAATGAAGCTATAACAATCTTCATTTATGGTTGCAAAATTAGGAATCTCCCCTCTGACCCTCGAAGATCACCTACACTCAATGATGGCAGGATCTTTAGGGTCATAGACCCTCATGGTTTGTTGGCTATGATCTTCGCCAAAGTGTGAAGGGCAATTTGGTGGACTATTAGAAAGACATGGCCATAGTACTAAGAATGGCTTAAAATAGGCTATAAATGGTAAAATAGAAGTAAATTCCAACAAATGGAATTCAAAAATTTTTAAAACAAATGAAAATGAAAAAAAATGAGGTACTTACTATAATTCGCAAGTGGGGATAAGAGGGATTTGCCCCCTTACCCAAAATGGAAAGTTGAAAATTTTGGTGTTAAGCCTCACCCAAGTTGGCCTCCTAATTGCCTCTACACTGGGTATGGTAGGGGGGTGTGGTGGGGAAGAAGGGGGATGAGATAATGGAAATCTCATACCTTTTAACTCAACATTGATGAGGGGGAAGGCTGAAAACCAAAGTGGAAAGTTTGGGTTTTCCTACTAAAAATTGGTTTTAGTAGGATGCTAATTCTCTCAACTTGGAAACATGAAGGGAAGCTAACTTTTGGAAGTTTGGTAATTTTCAAAAAGGGCTACATCACCCACTTTAGAAACTGAAAGAAAATTGGCAACAAAAAGTAAAAAGATGGAAAAGCTTCAACGTTGGCCTTAGAGGAAAAAATTCACAAGTGCTATAAAAAGTCACCACCCAACAACTTGCAACTTCCATGTTGTAGTTTTGGTCATAAGGGGGAAGGGGAAGCATTGATCTTTTAGGAGTTTTGGCTACAAAAATATGAGAAAAGGCTTTCAATTTGTAATGTTGGTTTTGGAGAAGTTGGTGTTAAGCCTCTCCCATGCTAGGCTTCTCAATTGCTTCTACATTGGGTATGGCAAGGGGGAAGAAGTGGGGGGGGGGGGGGGGGGGGGGGGCGGGGGGGGGGGGGGGGGGTGGGAATCTTACACCTCCTAACCCAACATTGACAAGCGGAAAGGCTGAAAAATCAAAGTGGAAGGTTGGAATTTCTTCACTAAAATCAATTTTAGCAGGCTACCAACTTTCTCAACTTGGAAAGATTGGGGGGAGAGAGAGAGAGGGAAAGGGAGAGAGAGAGAGAGAGAGAGAGAGGGTAGGAAAACCAACTTCCAAAAGATGGATGGCTTTCAAAAGGGTTGAACCATCCACTTCAGAAAGTGGAGAAATTGGCTGAAAAAATTCATAGTAGGTGTTGTGAAATTTCAACACCCAAACCACTTGTAGCTTCCACGTTGAGGTTTTTGTTACAAGGAGATTTTGGTAGCCAAGGGGGATAAGGAAATGTACCAAAAAATCAACATTGGCTTTAGAAATTCACAACAACTACTATAAATATTTTAAAGTCTAAACACTTGCCACTTCCATGTTGGGTTTTGGGAGTAGAGGGGGATGAACTGCAGTGTTGATTATGAGGTATATTAGAAGTTTTTGGCTGCAAAAATCAAGGAAAAGCTTGCAAATGGCAATGTTGGCAATGGAAACAAATAGATCTGGTTACAAAATTTAGGCAAAGGCCCTCCTTCTAGCACTAAGAAAAACTATTGCGACTAAAAACCTCAGTCACTTGAAAAATTGAAAGTCCTTAGTGCAATAGTTCCTCAACCCACAAATTCCCAAGGCCTCTATAAGAAAAAATGGGATTTGGGGTGCCCTTGTCGGTCTAGCAAATCAACCAAGGACTTAGAAAATGCAAAGCATGGTAACAAAACGAAATAGAATGCAAAACTGATAGCAAATCTGAGATAATGCATACATAATAAACAAATATATTTCGTATACAAAACCCAAAACTTAGAACTTTATCGAGAAAGAATAAAGTTTAAGTTAGAGAAATATGTACAAATGGTGCCTAGATGAGCAAAAAGAGGGTTCACTTATGCAAGAGTCCAAAGCCTGTTGAAGCTGATGTGATCTACTCTAAGATTTAAATGCTAAGCTATTCTTGATGCTATCAAACCTCCTCTACTACAACCTTAGATCTACAAATTGGATCACTACTGAGGGTGAAAAAAGTGAGAAATTTGGCTACTAGATTGCTCCACGCTAACAATTGGGAGCCCCAAAAATGCAACATTGACACCAAAAGTTCACAAGTCTCAAGGCTATAATGCTTCCATGCTGGGGTTCAAGGGAATGAAAGTATGGGAACTTGCAAGAGCGCTTGAATGCCTGAGAATGCCCCAAGTGTGAAATTAGTGCTTAGAAAATTGCTTGTACACTCAATGTATTCAAGTGCCAAAAGTCCAATCAGGTGAGTGTACACTCAATGAATTCAAGTGCCAATTTGCCAAAATTTGCTAAACCGGCAAATAGATGTAATTTGTTTGCAAATTGGCTATAAATTGGATGTCAAATTCAGGTGAGATGGGTGCCCATATTTGAGGGGTTACTATACATAGTAAGTGCTTCCCCCATGGCCATTCCGATTACTATAAATAGTAACTAAGGCACAGCTTCCATGTTGAACTCTCCACCATGCTTGCTGAAGTGGCTAGTCAACGTTGAAGTGCATAAAATGTTGAAATTTAGCTATTGTGTCTTCCACAATGTGGGATGCAATTTTCAACACTAGGGGTGAAGACTCCACGTTGGGGAGAAACTTCCATGCTAAGGGGTGAAGACTCCATGTTGGGGGAAAACTTCCATGTTGAGGGGGGAAGGTTTCTAGGCTATGCATGTGGTCTCCACGCTAAAGGGGGGAAGTTTCCAAAACCCCCACCCTTCCATGCTGGGGGTAGGTGAGATATACCCCTTGCATGTGTTTCCAACGTAGAAAAGTGTGTATCCCTCATAAACCCCATCAAATTGTCCTTTTGACATACCAAAAGGCATTTTTAACCCCCCAAGCCTAAATATAGATACTAGGTGATGAGACACGACATGCACTGTGCCGCAATATCGCGTACGCGATATCACGGCTGCCGCGATATCATGTCTTTCCCTGCGATATCGCATACGCAATATCGCGGTCCACCGCCATATCTATAAATAAGAGGCGGCACTCCCCTTATTTCCCAATCCTGGCTAGAAGTAGCGAAGCTCTGGTAGTTTGATCCCTCCAGAGTTAGAATTCTTCCCATGTGCCCGTAGTAAGAGTCCTAGAGTGAACGGCTCTTTATTCGAGCAACTTTGTAACCTGAACACAAGTTGTGTACGGCAATAAATACGAACTTGATTGGATAAACCTTGCAGTACATGGTTTTATTTCATTGTTATTTATTCTTTCCTAGTGCGCACGAGTACGACTTGATTACGAGCATCTACGGATGTGTACGGCTAATCAAGGAATCGG